>CM051009.1:27979333-27996360 GCA_027704905.1 Muraenolepis orangiensis | reverse complement strand
AGTCCGGTGTTTTTGCACAGCCGCTCCAATCGGCGGCCTGTGGTTTTGAGCTGACGGAGCTCAGAGGTAAACCAGGGGGCGGAGTGGGTGAATGAAACTTTGAAATGAAAGTTTTCAGGGGAGCCAGGGCAGTGAGGGAAGAGGCGTTATTATAGAGATTCACCTGGTCAGCAGTGTGGGAGGATGGGGGAGGATTGGGGTAGGAGTTAATCAGGGTGGTGAGATCTGTGGGGTTAATATGTTTAATGTTTCTGAAGGTGATGGACCGTTGTTCTTTGGCTTTAGAAAGGGGGGCATGGATATCAAAAATTTCAGCTTTATGGTCAGAAATGGGGAACTCTGTGACAGCAAGGTTAATGGGAGTGATGCCAGTGCAGCAGAGTAAGTCCAGTATGTGACCTTTGTTATGTGTTGGGAGGTTGACATGCTGTGTGATACTGAGGGAGTCCAGGAGTGAGATAAAATAATTTGCAAAACAATTGGATGGGTTGTCGAACAGTAGGGGACATTGCACATACAGATAATAGTAGTGATGCAAATTCAGTGAGAAAAACAGCAGAGGGCTTTGGTGGTCTGTAGATGGAAATAATGATGGTTGGTTTGGAGCCAGTGAGTTTTACAGCTAAGCATTCAAAAGAGGAGTGATGGGGGACAGTGACTGCAGTGACTTTAATGATTTCACGGTATAACACAGCAAGCCCTCCCCCCTCCCAGTGGCACGGGGTTTACTAATAAAAGCATCCCCCGGAGGGACAGCTGCATTAAGCTGGGAGAAGTCATCAGACTGTTGCCAGGTCTCCGTGAGGCATAAAAAATCTAGCTTTTTGTCCATAATGAAGTCAGAAACCAGCAGGGCCTTATTGGTGAGGGACCTTATGTTAAAGATACATAGTTTCAGACAGGTAAGTTGTGCATATGTGGATGCTTTAAGCAGGGGGGATAACACACTGTGATTGACAGAACGGGCGGTGCGAGAGGGGGCGTGGCTCAGCGGACCAGAAAGAGCGGATTGTTTTGTTATTGTTGTGGTTTGTGTACTCAAAGTTTCGTCCAGATCCACGATGAGTGTATCTTGGTGGTTTGAGAACACCAGGGTGTTGGGTAAGCAGAGCTGGCGGGGTCCTGGATTACGACCGGAGACGTAGCAGCTCCGTGGCAGAGTAACGCAGCGGCAGAGATGCACTCACCGTGAGACACACAGAGCGCTGTTTAAAAGCTGCAGTTTAAAAATCCACATGATAAGAGTTAAAATACAAAAACAATGTAATCCAGCGGTTTGATTATCCAAGTGGTTAAAATGAAGCTACAAAACCTGCGCTGTCGAGGCGGAGGAGTAGTCGTGTTGGTTGTAGGCGCAGGTTTTCGAGGCGCGAGGCGGAGAAACCAGACGTACGGCGCTGGGGACGAATCACAGGTTCCCCGGTAGTGACTAACTTGTGCGGGGCAGCGATCCACAGGCAGAGGTTTTCACCCAGGAGAGCTGGCAGAATGGCAGCCAACACATCTGAACAGGTGTGCTTTGCAGGGCGCACCAGAGAAGGCTATCGCTCTCCGGTCAGGAGAGCACAGCCCAGAGGAGCCCAAGTAGTCCAGTACAGGTGAGCCGTAGACCGGCGAGGCTAGCTTCAAGCTACCGAGTGACAGCACAGTAGCACTAGCGCGTGTACAGACGGCTAAAGTCATCGTCACAGTGTTAGATGGGACAAAAGGGTTTGTAACAGACAGGTTTAGAGTCCAGTTGTACAAGACAACATTCAACAGAACGAGATGAAAAGAACATAAAACAGCACAAACAACGGAGGAGGCGCGGCAGCAACTTGCCAGCGGTCCCTGTCTCAATACATCCGGGTCTGCATGCTGATCTCCCTCCATAGTGTACAATCAGTTCAGAATGGTGTGATTGTCTTTCTCTTTCAATGGGACTTGCCATTACTCACTCTCTCACACACACACACACACACACACACACACACACACACACACACACACACACACACAAGCCCACACACGTGCACACACACAGAGATCTCAATAGCGGGGGGGGACTGGCGCACCTTCACCTTTCATTCATCTCTACACTTCCTCCTCCGCCTCCTGCCTCCTAATGGCCGTCCCTGGAGCGTGGGGATTGGGTCATTCTGGGGCCAATAAAGAGCCTTTGTCTGTGGCCTGTGGCTCCGTCCCGTCTTCCTCCCGGCGTCTCCTGCCTCTGGGAAATCCCGCCAACTGGCCGCCGATGCATGGAAGACAACAGCAACAGACCAAAGAGCCTCAAGCCCCTCCCCCCCCCGGAAGCCACTGAAGGAAGGGGTGGAGCCACTGAAGGAGGAAGAGGAGGGGCCCGGGGCCCCATTGAAGAAGGTGACTGAAGGGAGAAGCAGGGCCGGGGGATGCTGGTGGAGGCGCTGCTGAAAAGCCAGAAACTTGTTTTTACCCGCGCAAAATGAGGACGGACAGACGGATGGACGGATAGATGGACGGATAATGGATGGCCAGACGGATGGCAGGAAAGGCAGCTATAAATGACTTTTAGAATATAAATGGACAATACATGGTGAACCTCAGCCTGGGTCTGTTCGTGCTTTCATTCCAACAGAGTTGGAAATCCCACACCTGATTTTTCTCCTTGGCATTTTAGTGACAAAATGGGCATTGATCATTCTATTTTCTTCAAAAGTCAGAGAAGACATACTGAGATGTTTGTCTTTAAACGTCTTTAAAGTTTCCGCATAGAAAGGTCGAAAGGGAAAAGATCCAAGATTCAAGAATTATATTAGCCATTTTTCAATGGAATGCCTACTCCACATTCCCTCCTGCAGTTTGCAATTCAAGAAAGCAATTATATAAGAATGTGTAATATTGTGCAATAAGCATCTAAAAGCATTTTAACAGTAGCCAGTAGTGCAGCAGAATCATGAATACAGTGCAGTACAGTGGAGAACAGTGTAGTAACAGTAATGACTAATGAATGAGTCCAGAAGGTCCAGCAAAGTATAACATAAAAACTATCCTTGAACCTGGTAGTCCTTGTACGGATGCTGCGGAACTGGCAATAGTGGGAAGAAGAGATGGAGCCCAGGATGGTTGTGGTCCTTTGTGATGGAGATGCTCTCTTCCCACCTCTGGTCCTAAAGATCTCCTCAATGCATGGAAGTGCACATCAGATGATCTTTTCTGCCATCCTCACGGCCCTCTGGATGGCTTTCTTGTCCTGTGCAGTGGTGTTGCCGTTCCACACAGTAAAAGATCTAGCAGCCTGTTTTCCGTCCAACTCTATTTTTAGATCAATATTAGTCTGTTTTAGATGCATTTGTGCATGCATTCATTGTAATTATTATTCTTGCATGGAAAGATATTTGTCAAACATTGGAAGGAATTCCAAAATGATTCTGGATATAAGGAAGAAAAGCGCTCTATTTCACACAGCCTGGAGTCAGTGGATGTTTCTATCTCCTTCATCACTCACGTAGTTCACCCTTAATCAAAACACCAACGCGGATCTCTCCAACTGGAAGATGGTGTTTTTCTTCATTTCCTTTCCCCTGGCGTATAGTAATTTGTGTGTCACCCGTATATAGTGTCACAAGTTCCCTCCGTTTGCGAGAAGGTGCCACTAGGAGCTGCATATTTAGACATTTAGAGCACATCGTCGCAGGGAAATATAAAAGAGAGAGACTTGTCAGTGCCCGACAGAAGAGTCAACTGCATACATGCAGTGGGTTTCTTCTCACACCAGATTCAAGATGATCTGGATTAGGAAGGACACGATAGAGAGACTGAAAGAGAAAGAGATAGAGAGAAAGAGAGAGCGAGAAAGAGAGAGACAGAGAGAGAGAGAGAGAGAGAGAGAGAGAGAGAGAGAGAGAGAGAGAGAGAGAGAGAGAGAGAGAGAGAGAGAGAGAGAGAGAGAGAGAGAGAGAGAGAGAGAGAGAGAGAGAGATTGATTGATTTTTCTAATTCAAACATTTTTATAATGTACAAAAATAAGTTTTCACAAGTCAGTAGGCTTATATGAAAGTATAGTTCAGGAAACCAAAAAACAAAACAAAAAACAAATGTCCAGAAAAAAATGAATTAAAACTTATAAAAAACCTCATCATTATGAACAAAGCAGAGAGCGTCATTACAGCACCATCATGTCCTGGTTTCTCATGTATCCTTTTTTTCCTACTTAGATACACGGCAAGCTTCGCCTGCCCAACAATAAAAGTAATCAAGCAGCATTTGCTGTTTTTGACTATATGGGAAAAAAAGTACAAAGCTCTGTTTTGTGAACATCATCCCAAGTGCATTAAACAAACCATTCTAAAAAACGAACATGGGAAAGGGTCTGCTACAATCCACCAATCACCAGGGCTACTCTCCCCGCTGACCACCAACCCGTTTGGTGGCAATGAGCAGAACAACTGCACATAAGGAAGCTGGTCCTGATGGCATCCCTGATCGCGTGCTCAGGAATTGCGCTGAGCAGCTGACCGAGGGCCTTACTGACATTTTCAACATGTCAGTAGCTCAGGCACCTCCATTGTGCCAGTGCCAAAACAGTCCTCTGCAGCGAGCCTCAACGACTTGCGCCCTGTTACACTCACCTCCATCATCATGAAGTGCTTCGAGAGGCTGGTCCTGGCTTACCTCAAATCTGGACTGTCAACCTCACTGGATGAATACCAATTTGCCTACCGTGAGAACAGGAGCACGGAGGACGCCATTTCCTCAGCTCTTCACTCCGCTCTCTCCCACCTGGATGACAGCAACACCCACGTGAGAATGCTGTTCATCGACTTCAGCTCAGCATTCAACACCATCATCCCCTCCAAACTCATCTTCAAACTTGGTGACCTCATGAAAACCAAGAATCTTGACATTAACCCCTATGTTTGTAACTTGTTATCTGACTTCCTAACCAACAGACCCCAGTCTGTCAGTTTAGCCAATCTCACCTCCTCCACCCTCAGCCTGAACACCGGCGTTCCCCAGGGCTGTGTCCTGAGCCCTCTCCTCTACTCCCTCTTCACCCACGACTGCACTCCTGTACATGGTACAAACACCATCATCAAGTTTTCAGATTACACAATGGTGGTGGGCCTCATCAAAAACAACAATGAGACAACCTACAGGAATGAATTTCAGCACGACAACAACCTGGCCCTCAACACCAAGAAGACCAAGGAGCTCATCGTGGACTTCAGGAAGACCAGAGCTGGTGCACATGCCCCCATCCTCATCAACAGAGCGGAGGTGGAGCGTGTCTCCAGCTTCAAATTCCTGGGGGTCCACATCTCCAAGGATCCTCCTTGGAATACTGCCTCACTGGTAAAGAAGGCTCACCAGCGTCTCTTCTTCTTGAGGAGACTGAGGAAAGCCCACCTGTCCCCTCAGATTCTGGTGAATGTTTACCGGTGTGCCATCGAAAGCATACTCACCAACTGCATCACAGTGTGGTATGGCAACTGCACTGTTTCCGACCGGAAAGCGCTGCAGAGGGTGGTGAAAACCACTCAACGCATTGTTGGATTACCCCTCGCTGCAATAAACACTACTCACCACAAATGGTGTCAGGCACAAAACAGTGAAAGACACCAACCATGGACTGTTTTCCCTCCTCCCTTCCGGGAGGCGCTATAGAAACCTTTGTTCCAAGTCAAGCAGGCTTAGGAACAGCTTCTTCACCCCTCAGCTGTCATCTCTCTGAACTCTGCACCACGAAGACAGCCCCCCCCCCCCCACGCTGCCACCCTCCCTGCCCCCCACCTCTGCTCAATATATCCTATAATAATAATACATCGCTATTAAAGACTTCAACTGCCTTGCACTGTAATCATAACTACCAACCTCTACCTATAGTTTATTAACATACCTGTATGATAGCGTGTATGACAAATACTATGGACATTATCGATATGCAAAGAGGTGGAACCACTGAAAATAGGTGAAAATACAAGTTACATGATATTCAACTGAAACATGCCGCCTGAAGATGGATCGTTTCTATTTACTCGGCATGGTGTTAATCATAAAATGGAATTCAGTTAATCGTCTGGTCACAGTTAATTGAAAATATGTGGATATATTCATGAAAACCTTATTGAATGTCACAATACAATGTCGACATGTCAAGTGAGTGTCAACTGACACGAAATTGAGAGTAGAATGTTGATACTGAACTGTGGACAATCCAGATTAAGTGTAACTAAAAATAAATAGACAATGTACTATGTTGCACCTTCACGAGACACACACATTCATTTGTGTGTTCATGCAGACTTCAAATGTGTTGCTGTTTGATTCACAGACCCTCTCCTCAGGATTCAAATCTCAATATCATGCCATTCCGATATTTAAGATAACCCATCTTCCCCCAAGGCTGGCTTAACACCGATTCAACCTTAATTAACATTGTCAGAAAGGCAAAGGCAATGGAGTTCATCAATGGCTGAGTTA
This sequence comes from Muraenolepis orangiensis, assembly GCA_027704905.1. Lineage (NCBI taxonomy): Eukaryota > Metazoa > Chordata > Actinopteri > Gadiformes > Muraenolepididae > Muraenolepis > Muraenolepis orangiensis. The sequence continues at coordinate 27,989,919 of CM051009.1, read as the reverse complement.
ATATAAACCTGCTACATCTGTAGTTCGATTTTTCCCTTTCCCCTTTCTCTGTGATTGAACATTTCAATTAGCAATGCATTTGGGACTTTGTACCCCCCCCCCCCCCCCCACCAAATAAATTGAAAGGTCTCTTTTTAATCTTCGCATTTGTCCTCATCTTCACCTCATCAGTTCCCAGAGAAAGGCAATGCTGCTCACGTTTTGTTACGTGTGAACAAGTGCAATATCGTCCCAGCCTGTGCATGTAATTCTCTTCCAGCTCATCTAAAAGCCTTTAACCAACCTCACCCTGTCAACCCCCTGGACTAACCAACCTCACCCTGTCAACCCCCTGGACTAAACAACCTCACTCTGTCAACCCTCTGGACTAAACAACCTCACCCTGTCAACCCCCTGGACTAAACAACCTCACCCTGTCAACCCCCTGGACTAAACAACCTCACCCTGTCAACCCCCTGGACTAAACAACCTCACTCTGTCAACCCTCTGGACTAAACAACCTCACCCTGTCAACCCCCTGGACTAAACAACCTCACCCTGTCAACCCCCTGGACTAAACAACCTCACCCTGTCAACCCCCTGGACTAAACAACCTCACCCTGTCAACCCTCTGGACTAAACAAAAATGCATTGGAATTGCATTGGAATTCAACATGCCACTTCCTCCTTATCTAAGGAACGACCAATAAAGCTTGCTCAATGACACGTGGGCAATTGTTTGACAGGAAAAGGACGATTGGGTAGAGAATGTTGGGTGTTGGGTGACTCATGCAGAAGTTCCCTACAGACCAACACACACGTGGAACAGTTTCATGATGTCAAACTTTTTCCGTCGATGCGAGGACATCTACCTTAACTTTGGAAACCCTCTCCAAAATATTTTGCCGGTTCCTGTGAACGTTCTACATTTGGGTGCTTTCTGGAACCCCAAACCCAGCCTTGTATGGAGGATTATAAGAGGATTATTCTTTTGTGAGACGTAGAGGAATGTTTCATATTCTTTGTTTTTTTCTGGCTTTAATTTAGAAATATTGGAAAACCTGAAGTGGAATACATTGAGTTGTAACTGAATTTATAATCTGAATTATGTGGTAAATTAATTATTTGTTTGTTTTATACATGTTGACTCAAAATGACTAGGAGACTAGCATTAAGAGAGCAAAGAGGACGTGACAGTGTGAATGGTATAATTAGGTCATAAGGAAGGTGGTAAAAGTCAAGGCCTTATAAGTTAAAATAATAACCTATATATAATAACCTTACCCCTTTTCTCTTCACTTGTAGCCAGTGAAGAGAGGCCAAAATAGGCATTATATGATTGAATATTTTAGTTTTTGTCAAGCAAGCTGAAGACTTCAAAAGTTTTTGATGGTCCATGTTAAGAATGGATTTGCGGCCGAGGTGTTACTGAGCAGGGAGGCAGCATCGGTAGCATCAGGCTTCTGCCAGTTTATTCAAATTTGTGAATAAGTATTTTAGGTACAAAACTAAGAGATAACAACTGTAAAAACAAACAAAATCAGGCACTGTGACCGGCTCTGCCCGTCTGGGTCCTCACAGTGACACAGGGTACTGTACACAGACATCCCCTAACTCAGCAGCCCCAAGACCTCCCTCCAATAACGGGGTGTTTACGGGGGCCCCATGCACTCAAAGGGCAGTGGTCGTGTAGTGTCCAAAGGGTGTTTTAAATGCAGTGACCCCACGGCTAACAGCCGTGGGGTCACAGCATCACAGCATCTTACACGTTCAGCTCTTGAGCTTCTTTCTAAAAGTTTTCACCCAATTCTAAAATCACTCACATTGCTCTGCGAATTTGAGATTTAAGATTTAAGATTCAAGCTTCCATTGGTGTACCGTCCAGTCTGATGGAGAAGTTGGTACCCCAGTGGCTCCTGAAGTCCACGATGAGATCATTTATCGTTCTGAAATTCAGTGAATTTGGATTCAAGAGACTTCAAATCAGGATCTTACAAGTGTTCTAATCTAAAATCAAGAATTAAACATATTGCCCTAGATTCTATATGAAATATAAATGTCAATTAAATCAATCACAGTATTCATGTAGCGCATATTATTTGCGCAAAAAGGGCTTAACAGGGAAACACCACAAATTTGTTCAAAATAACGGTAAAAAGATCGCAATCACAGAGTTTAGGCACTACTTCATTTGAGTGTAAACTAAACTAAAAAAGGTATGTTTCAAGATGTATTTATTTGGAGAGGGAAAAACAGACTAAATTAATCCAACATAACTTTTTTAAATTCCAGTGAGTCTCTTTTTGACCTTGCGAACTTTAGCATTCCTTCCTCTTCCGTATTCCCAGCGCCTCCTGTGTTGTCAGCGCCCCTGCAGTCACTCAACGCCACCGCAGACTAACAAGAGTCCGTCACCTTGACCTGCATCACCTCTGGATCCCCCCAGCCCATCCTCACCTGGCACAGGTACGAACGAGCCCACCTGGACGTAAGTGCAAGGCAACCACACATCATTTTTATTTATATATGTTTAGCATGTGCTAACATGCAAAAGAGCCCAGATAGCAATAGTATATATATATTCGTCAGAATATGGACGATTCAGGGTTTTTTGTAATTTGATTCATATTGTGCATTTTTTACTTTCTCTAACACTGTATTGTTATAAATTGTTATGGATACACACTTTAGCAGCAGCATCATGAATACATTGCAGTACAGTGCAGAACAGGGCAGCAACTGTAATGAGTCCAGTAGAGAAGTGTGACAGTGTAATGTGTATGATAGTAGCAGCACTTGGACTAACTCAGGAGCAGCACTGCCTGTGGATATCAACTCTCCTCCAACCTGCTGGTCCTTCAGCATCTCTTTAAGCGTCGTTATGATGTCAACTCAAAGCAAACGGCCAGGGGCCGCGCATCAAAAATACTAAACGCTATTTTCACAATCATCCTCATCATCATTATTATTATTAAGTGTTGAATGCAAAACAGATGCGGACTGATCCAATGCTTTACTCGCTGTAATGAATCAGACTGCTGGAGGGATTTCACAAAGGGAGTGTTGAAAAGCATTGAAAAGCCATCAGCTTCAGGAAAGTTAATGGCTGTAGCCGGACAGACTTTGTCCCTATTCACAGCGTGCTTGTCCTGGTAAAACACGGACCCTGGTCGAATGTACCACCAAGCACATGGCACATTAGAATCATGTGTGAGATGAAAAAATAAGTATATTTGACATCCCAATTACTTTTACTGTCGTCCGTGTACACAAGGAGGGTAATTCGAAACAGATGCCATCAGATACACTTGATTCGTTTTTATTATTTATAATTATTATGGCCATCTGCTATCGTCTCAGAGAAGCAATTACCATTGCACAGTTTTCCTCGCAACTCGGCAAGACTGATAAGGCTATACTCCTAAACAGTTTTTGAGGTCTTTGCCTGGTCTTTGATAAGAGGACTATTATTTCAAATCATTTTCTTGATCAATTGAGTCAGAGATGAGAGTCAAGGTTGTAGGAGCCATTCTTCAGTTACTTAATCTTTGAGTTTGTATCATGCAATTATTTGAATTATATATTACGAAATATGAAAATGAAAACTGATAACTTGATTGACAAGTCATGATATTATTTACACTGATTATGGTTATTGTAACTATTCTTATGATTTGTGTACTTTCCCTTTAAGAGACCTACCTGAGCTATTCACCTGTATGGTTTACCTTGATAAGGGGTGGTGGCCTGCGTGGGAAGTGTGGACCGGAAGCAAACAGTTTTTCTACCGCACGCACGCACGCACCGCACGCAACGCACCGCATGTAGTTTTGTTTGTTGTGCATCTTCGAAATAAATGATTGATTCATTGTGACAGCCAAACGGACGGATCAGAATCTTTATTATGTGCGCGTAGACTAAAGCTATCCGGAGTGGAAGTGGCAAATAGGAAATACGAAATCATTTGTAAATTGCCACTATATTAAGTAGAAAAACTCATGCTGAAATTAAAGTCTTTCGCCTGAAAGAAGAGGACACGTTCGCTTCATCCAGGACCCAGAGAGAAAGAGTGCGGCAGGATTCCAACAAGCCTAATTCTACAAGACTATGTGGTCGTGAGTAGTAGTTGCATTGCGCAACACTGAACTGCATGTGAATCCCGCGGGGATATTATAAGCCTGAATGAATGAAACTTGGATCCATTCGGACGTCATTGTGGAAGGCCTACCAGGCGTGTGGCTCTGATTCAGTTTATTCTCTGCTGTGGATACATTTGTTTGACCGGAGCGCACGGACTGTGTTTCATTGTGTTTCACAAACATATACATTGAAGCGTCTTTTACGCGTGGACTGTCGATGACAATTGCGAGGATTCTGAATCCGTGAATTGTTGAAATTGCATCGCTGACGCTGTCACACATTATTGTGATATTTCAACTGTAATTCTAAATAATGTCTGAAGCAGGAAAGGCCCAAGAGGCTGAGAGAGAGCTGGTGAAATTGATTGGCTCTCGCAGGGCGAAACTGGGTGTATTGACTAGGCGCAAGAATGAGTTGGAGGCGCTGTTCGACGGACTTGATGACGTAAACGTGGAAAAGGTGAATGAACAATTGCAAGCCTTTGATGTTTTAATGAATGAATTCGAGAAAATGCACCAATCTGTTCAAGCACTACTATATGAGGATGAAAAAGAGGGTGATGAACACGACTGGTATAAACCAAAGGTTCATCAATTCAATTCATTTATGGATGATGTTCGAAACAGAATAAAACCTGATTATAAAGAACAGGATCAAGTCCGACCTGAGGACAGCATCAGCAGCACATCTAAAACCACCAAATCAAGAACCTCTGCTCTGCGTATAACACTGGAAACGGAGCGGGCTGCTCTCACTGCAAAATCAGCAGCCATGAAGGAAAAGTGGAAGTTAGAGGAAGAAGAGGAAAGACTGAAAAAGATGACAAAGGATCTGCATGCAAAAAAGGAACAACTTGAAATGCAAATGGCATTTGCTGAATCTGATGCTAAACTGAAAGTCCTTGATAAATACGACAAAATAAAGGAATCCCAGGCTGAGGTCAAATCATGTGAATCCCAGGCAAAGACTCCTACAGATGCCATGAATGAGTATTATGACCAAACGCAAAGAGGACAAGATCAACCCCCGCCTGACGATGACACACAACAGGCCCCCCAGCTAGGAGCTAGGTCAAGGATGCCACCTGACTACTCCATGCAAACTAAATACAGTCAACCCCTGTCACAGGCAGGTCCATATCTGCCCAGGCCATCACATGTTACCCATGTCCCAGTTGGTCCACTAGGGGGAGGTATTCAACCAGGTGCACCATCAGGGCACGATCACCAAAGTAACCAGAATGCTTTAGCTACTGTCATGCACAGGCAGAATCAAATGACAGAACTTCTTGTGCACCAACAAAAGCTGTCATTGCTACCCGCCAGGGAAATCACAACATTTGGAGGAGACCCAATGGAATATCAATCGTTCATAAGTGCTTTTGAACATGGTATCGATTCCAACACGGACATCAGTAGGGACAGATTATATTATCTGGAGCAATATACCACTGGCCAACCAAGAGAGCTGGTACGCAGCTGCCAGCACATGGATCCTGCAAGAGGATATGCTGAGGCAAGGCGACTGCTGGAACTGCACTTCGGTGATAAAATAAAAATCACAAGCGCCTATATCCAGAAGGCACTGGATTGGGCTGCTATCAAACCTGAGGATGGGGCAGCATTACAGGCCTATTCATTATTCCTCCGTGTGTGCTGCAACGCTATGCAGGCCCTACAGTACATGCATGAACTGGACAATCCATCCAACATGAGAACGGTAATTTCTAAGTTACCCTACAGGCTCAGAGATGCATGGAGATCTGTAGCATGCAGCCATTATGAACGAACCCTGGAGAGAGCAAGATTCACAAACCTGGTTGACTTTGTGGAACGGCAAGTGAGAGTTGTTCTAGACCCAGTATTTGGGAATATTCAAGAGTCTACTCCAAAAGTACAAGGCCTTAAAGCAAGGCTGGGTAACCCCCAGCATCAATCCAAGTCATCCGGAAGCAAAGGCAGAAGCAGTTTTGCTACTTCAGTGACACCAGTGGAAATGGAGAAGCAAAATAAGTCAGACTGCAAAGTCAGTTCAAATGCATTTTGTAAGCCATGCTTATTTTGTACTGGAGAACACGCCATGGAGTGCTGTAAGAAGATGATGCTGAAGCCTCATAAGGAGAAGATTGAATTTCTCAGGACAAAGGGAATCTGCTTTGCATGTCTAAACAGAGGACACATGAGCAAGTTGTGTAGGAATCGCCTGACTTGTCGCTCTTGTCAGCTTAAACATCCAACTCTCCTGCACATAAATAGAACAGACAATCCCAGGAAGGAAGAGAGCACCACCACAGCTACAGCTAAAAGTGAGGAAGTTTCCAGCGCCCTGGTCTCACTGCAGGCTTGCGGGCTTACCGGGGCCGGAGGAAAGGAATGTGCTCTAGCCATTCTGCCTATCCAGGTTAAGATGGCTAAAGGAAGCAAAGTAATCAGAACATACGCGTTCCTGGATCATGGAAGCTCTGCTACCTTCTGTACCGAGAACCTGATGAAGAAGCTGGATGCCAGAGGCCAGAAAACAGAGATACTGCTCAGGACAATGGGCCAGGAACGGCCTGTGAGCAGTTACAGATTGGATGGGCTGGAAGTGAGTGATTTGGAAAGCAATAACTTCTTTGCTCTCCCTGAAGTGTACACACAGCTCGCTATACCAGTCTCACAAGAAAACATACCAACACAAGAGGGTCTAAAAGAATGGCCATATCTGAAAGATGTACCTCTGACTACTATTGAGGAGGAAGTTGGACTGTTGATCGGGATTAATGCTGTCAAAGCCATGGAGCCATGGGAAATAATTAACAGCAAAGGAAACGGGCCCTACGCAGTGAGAACCTGTCTCGGATGGGTGGTTAATGGTCCCCTGAGCGGCAGCCTGCCCATTGACAAGCAGGGTCGACCACTTACAACGTCAAACCGAGTCACCATAGCGAACCTGGAAGAACTTCTCATCAAACAGTACAACCAAGACTTCCCAGAGCGAGGCTACGATGAGAAGGCCGAGCCGTCTGCAGAGGACAAGCAATTCCTGGACATGGCAGCTAAGTCCATTACGTTGAAGGATGGTCACTACCAACTACGATTGCCATTTCGCAAAGAGGACGTGAATCTGCCAAATAATAGAAGGATGGCAGAGCAGCGAGCCACGAACCTCATTAAGAGATTCAGGAGGGACGAGGCATACTTTGCTGATTATAAAGGGTTCATGAGTGACATCCTGGATAAGGGGCACGCCGAGCGGGTGCCAGAAGGACAGCTGCACAGAGAAGATGGAAAGGTGTGGTACATACCTCACCACGGTGTGTACCACAAGAAAAAAGGGAAAATTCGCGTGGTATTCGACTGCGCTGCATTATTCCATGGGACATCTCTCAATAATGAGTTGCTACAAGGTCCCGATCTCACGAACACATTACTGGGCGTCATCCTTCGATTCCGCCAGGAACCAGTAGCCGTCATGGCAGACATTGAAGGCATGTTCCATCAAGTCCAAGTAACGAAGCAAGACGTTGATTTCCTGCGCTTCTTGTGGTGGCCCAACAACGACTTCAGCCAGCCATTAGCTGAATACAGGATGACGGTCCATCTATTTGGAGCGGTCTCGTCACCCAGCTGTGCGAACTATGCACTCAAGAGAACAGCGGATGACAATGAGGGTAAGGCTAGTGATGACGTCCTACGCACCATCCGTCGGAACTTCTACGTTGACGACTGCCTCAAGTCGGTTCCAAATGACGAGCAAGCCATCTCCCTAACTCAAGATCTCAGAGCCGTCTGTTCTACTGGTGGGTTCAGACTTACGAAGTGGATCAGTAACAGCCGTGCTGTTCTGTCTGCCATTCCAGACGAAGATAAAGCCAAGGAAGTGAAGAAGCTCGATCTCGACCGAGAAGAACTACCGGTGGAACGAGCCCTCGGAATCCAGTGGCATGTGGAAACCGACACCTTCTCCTTCAAGACTGCTACAAAGCAACAACCCTTAACCAGGAGGGGTATTCTGTCTGTGACAAATTCTGTTTACGACCCCATGGGATTCCTCGCCCCACTGGTTCTCCCAGCGAAGAGGATCATGCAAGATCTTTGCAAGATCAATTGTGGATGGGATGACAAGATCCCAGAGGCCCACGCTCGGTCATGGCAGAGATGGTTGGAGGATCTAAGCAAGCTGTCAAACCTCCACATCAGCCGTTGCCTTAAACCCAGTAATTTTGGAAAACCACACACTGCACAACTACATCACTACAGTGATGCCAGCGAACACGGGTATGGTACAGCTAGCTACCTGCGACTGACCAACCTCGAAGGTGACGTCCATATTGTCTTTGTCATGGGCAAAGCACGGGTAGCCCCACTGAAGCAGGTGACCATACCCAGAATGGAGCTGGCGGCAGCAGTGGTCGCAGTCCGCATTGATAAAATGCTGAAAGAGGAACTGGAAGTGGAACTTCTGGAATCTGTCTTTTGGACTGATAGCACGTCTGTCCTCAAGTACCTCAACAACACAACCAGCCGATTCCAGACATACGTTGCAAACCGGATTTCGACCATCCGAGAACTGTCTGACCGATCACAGTGGCGCTATGTAAATACAGCAGTCAACCCTGCAGACGACGCGTCACGAGGCCTGACCATGGATTCTTTCCTCAAATCCAGTCGATGGTTGAACGGCCCAGACTTCCTACCGAGGCCTGAGAAAGACTGGCCAAAGTCCCCAGAGGAGCTGCCTCCCCTCTGTGAGGACGACCCAGAAGTTAAGAAGAGCACTATCACGTTCAGTACAGCCGTGATGGATCATGACAGTGATCCCATTGCCAAGCTTATCAAGCACTTCTCATCGTGGGATAAGTTGAAGAAGGCTACAGCATGGATCTTGAAGTTCAAAGAAACACTTCAGAATCTAAGCCTCAAAAGAAAGGAGCTGCAGGCTGCAACCTGCACAAAGAATCCAGACCAGAAACCACAAGACCATCTGGATGACCACATGAACAAGACAAGAGCTCAGCTAGGAGCTCAGAGTCTCTCAGTTGAAGATCTTGCACATGCTGAGGAGACACTTGTATGCTACGTACAGCAGCAGCATTTCCAGGATGAAATATCTGCGCTGAAGAAAGAGAATACTGTAAATAAAAGGAGCACCCTTTACAGACTGGACCCAATGCTACTGAACGGCGTGCTGAGAGTTGGAGGAAGAGTCAGTAGAATGGCGATGCCAGAGGAATCCAAGCATCCGGCTATCCTTCCTAAAACCAGCCATTTGTCCCATCTTCTACTGAGCCATATACATATGGTTGTAGGTCATTCTGGAAGAAACCACATGCTTTCAAGGCTTCGCCAGAAGTACTGGATAATGCGAGCCAACTCTGCTGCCAGGAAGATCGTCAATGACTGCGTTCTGTGTCGACGATTTAACGCCACAGTGAAAGAGCAGAAGATGGCCGACCTACCAAGGAATCGCATTTCTCCAGACTTGCCAGCATTCACGCATGTGGGAACAGATTATTTCGGGCCTATAGAGGTGAAGAGAGGGAGGAGCCTGGTCAAAAGGTACGGCGTACTCTTTACTTGCCTGGTGAGCCGTGCCGTTCATCTCGAAATGGCATACTCCTTGGATACTAACTCCTGCATATCAGCACTGCGGCGGTTCATCTGCAGAAGAGGTCAAGTTAAAGAGATGGTATCAGACAACGGAACCAATTTTGTCGGAGCTGAGCGGGAGTTGCGGGAGGCGCTTTCCAACCTGGACCACAGCAAGATCCAACATGCACTGCTCGATGAGGGAATCCAGTGGACATTCAACCCACCCACTGGCTCCCACCACGGAGGCGTTTGGGAGCGACTAATACGTTCAATAAAGAAAGTGCTGTACTCAGTACTCCGCCAGCAGACTCTGGATGACGAGTCTCCAAACCGCCCTATGTGAAACTGAGGCCATTCTCAACGATCGTCCTATTACCACCGTCTCAGATGACCCCAACGATCTTGAGGCTCTGACCCCGAACCATCTACTGCAGTTGAAAGGAAAACCCATTCTACCTCCTGGTTTGTTTACAAAGGAGGATTCGTACTGCAGAAGGAGATGGCGGCAGGTCCAGTACATGGCCGACCTCTTCTGGAGGCGATGGAAAAAGGAGTACATCCCTCTGCTTCAAGAACGTCAGAAATGGAACCAAGTAAGGAAGAACTTAGCTCCAGGGGACGTGGTCCTCATTGTGGATGAGTCATCACCAAGAAATTCCTGGCTCATGGGCAAGGTGGAAGAGACAATGCCTGACAGCAGAGGGCATGTACGCAAGGTAAAGGTCAAGACCAAGTACAATACCCTAGAAAGGCCCATCAGCAAACTATGCTTGCTGAAAGAAGCAGATTGACTGACATTGACGAGCCCCTACTGACTTCTTCACACACTTTCGTTTTTTCTTTTTCAAGGGCAATGCCCAAACCTTTGTTTATACGCTGATGGACTACACCTTT
>CM051009.1:27951833-27974333 GCA_027704905.1 Muraenolepis orangiensis | reverse complement strand
TAGTATTGTATAGTATTTTATAGTGTTGCATAGTTAAGTTTAGCATAGTATAAAGTACTGTTGTTCAAATTCAGAACGCGGGAGTAATAATTATAAAAAAAAAACAAGAAACTGCAGAGTTAAAAACATTGCTAACAAACCCAATAAAATGACTAAGAAAAGTTAACCCTTATATTAACATTATAAAAGGCCTTCATAAATAAAAAAGGTTTAAAGGCCCGTCTTTAAAAGTGTCCAGGGTCTTCGGTGCCCTTGAATGATGAGGAAGGTCATTCCACAGGCGTGGCGCTGCCAAACCAAAAGCTGGTCCCCCAGGGGGCGGAGCTTAGCACTGGGGGCCCGGAGGAGGAGCAAGCTGTTGGCAGATCTGAGGGTGGCGGTGGCAGCTTGTGAAGTTAGTGAGTTTGTGTTGATGTTATTGAAGACAAACACATTTCTTAGGGATTCCAAATCATTCAGAATTAAGATTTAAGATCTCTCGTTGGATGTCCGATTTGAAATGGAATGATCGTGGGTCCAACTTTTGCGCTGCCAAGCAACTCGTGAGACGTTGGCGAATGATGTTTACTAAGCTGTTATCTGCTGGCAATTTTTTGCTGCGTTAAATTTGCAGTGTGTGTAATATAGAAATATGGCGGTTACTTGAGAGAACTGCATCCATGTTTTGCCCCCACATCACTGTTATTATCACGTCCAACGGCGTCGCTCACTGGTGGGGGAAAATCATTGTTATTAACAAATTAGTCATTGACACGTCGACGGCGGCTCGAGAATAAACTCCACAAAATCCGTCCCCCTTGCAAACCTTCCTATAGTCACGGGAAGCCCGTCCTGTCGCCAAGTGTGTTTGGTTTCTCCCCCTCCTCCTCATCCTCTTACTCCTTCTCCTTTTCTTAAGCTGTGGACAAGGATTCACATTTATATTTCTGATCGGGGGAGGGAGGGGGAGGAGGGGAAAGCCATGTCCCTAATCCCCCCCCCCCCCCTAATGATTTGAAAACGATTTAAAACTAAACTCTAAAAACAGCTATGTGGGCAATGTTAATGCCTGTTGAGCTACACAGGACCATGTTAAGTTGTCCACTTGTCACTTACACTCTTTAATTTCACTTACACTCTTTACTTTCACTTTAACTCTTTCCTTTCACTTTGACTCTTTACTTTCCGTAAACATTTTACTTTCACTTTCACTCCATGCTGACTCTTTCCTTTAGTCTTTACTCACACTCTCTCTCATGTTATTTTTTTTATTGTTGCCGTCATGGATGACTTTGCTTTAAGTATTTAACCATATAGAAGATGCACTGACTTAGATCAGATAGATGTTATTTATTTATGTTTGTTCTGGTGCAGGGCTCCCCATTAACACCCCTTCAGTTCAATCAATAACTTAATACTAGTTTCATTTGGATGTAGCGTTGAATGAAATCATCGCGCTAAATGCTACCTTCAATATTAAGTATTTATCAGTAACAAAAAACTATACCGGCCAGTTCCAGCCTGCAGGAGTTCTCTTGGTTCATGCTCTTCAAATATTCACTGCAAAGCAAGTGAGCGAGCGGTAGCACTACTAAGCTGATCTGGGATTAACCTGGTGGTACATGGAGCGTGTGAAGCCATCCCTGTCCTGCCTATACTTTGCTACTCTTCTTCCTCATTATCTTCATCTCATGTCTCCTCCTTCTCCTCCTGATCATATTTCTCCTCTTATTCATATTTCTCCTCATGGGTCATCTCCCTGAATTTCCTCCCCGTGCTTCACATCGTGGCTGTCACCTCGCCCCCCACACACTTTTCATTTTTATTTTGTTCCTCCTCCGTTTCTCCAACGGCGAGTTACTTTGGGGGACAAAACACCAAATCAAATGAATTTAAAGTAAGGCCAGGTATACAGGCAGCCTTGAGGCTGTAGCCGGAGGAGGGAAAAACTAAAAGATGAGCCGCCCACCAAGTTACCACCAAGTAACTCCCAAAAGTTAATTGCACACAAAACTTAGTGGGCTAAATGAATGAGGATTCATTTGAACTTATCACTGGCTGTCTATTAAAAGTGTGCTATTTGTTCATCATTTGGAGGGAAATCAGCGGCATAATTTAATGACAGAAAGCCCCCAGTCGGCTGCACAGCTTTATTCAAATGAGACGCCAAGACTCATTTGAGGTTTGGTTTATTTATTTATTAATTTAAATCAAAGCATAAGTGCTGCTTTGCCTAAACATTGATTACCCCACTTGCAAATTGCATGATTTGCTTCTGTCCAAAGACGGGAAGAATACAAAGCACCAATTATCATCAAGTATTTAATTGGTTCGTCACAAAACACTTGAGTGCCTAACATTTCAAACTCACTTGCTGGTTTTTTATCATTTGGTATTTTTTGCTCATGATTTTATTTCTATATTTTTTTACAGTTTCTGCCTTATCCTAGCATAGGCGTAATTTTTATTCAAACCCCTGCAATAGGTTGGAATATGAAGTGTTTGCTAAGATGCACGTACTACCTTTTGGGGAGGGAGGCTGACCACTACTTGAAAATGTAAATCTTCATAAATTGTCTAATTTCATGGTCCAAGTTTGAAAAAAAGCAAAGCAGTTCCAATCCTTACCAGGAAGGAAGGAAGGAGTTAGGAAATTGGTAGAATATCCTGGCCCAGTGGAATGTTTTTGACGGGGCTGACATCAACTACCTTAACATGAATTGATATGATCGACCACTATGTTAATATATTTATAGATGCTTAGGTTAAGTTCCCTTTTATAACAAAAAGAGTTGTACGTATGTATCATATGCAATACAACATAGGGTCGGTTCACATTTGGTATATACATGTGGCTCACATGTGGTTTGAGAGATCCGATTGCAAGTGGACAACGTTAGTAGGTGAGTTCACACTTGGCATTACAATGAGCATTTTAACAAGCGGGAGGAAGCAATAATTCAGTTTCTGTGTCTAAACTGTGGAGAAGAAGAAGAAACCAAAACAAGACGCCGTGTTCTATGCAAAGGAATTCATCTAGTACTTGGCGGTGTTGGTGTAATTGCCTGTTACCGATGTTTAATATAATGCCGTCAGAGATTTGCGTTCACACTGCAAAAAGAATGTGGTCACATGTGGTCAGAAGGGGTCTAGACCACCTCCAAATGTGGTTTCAAAGATCGGATCTAAATATGGATAAAAAAAAACACATTGGAGCGGTTCTCATTTGGTATTAACATGTGGTTTGTGAGATCGGATCTCAAAAAACACACGTTAATGTAACGGTACAGGTTATAATAATGACCCTTGAGTTACACAACAAGAGGAGGCGATATATATTTAACAATAATTTTATTACAACTTCTTCTAAAACACATTCCCCATGATCGGGGCGAGCACAATATCAAAAAGTATAAAATCAATCTCTAAGACAGGGTAGTCCACTTTGGCTCCCCCTGATGGAGAGTCCGAGTGCTGCTGCTCTAAAATTACACTGCATCCAGTAAACCGTCTCACTATAACCACACCGCAAAACGCACCACTGCAAAACTGTACCACTGCAACTAAACTGCAAAACAAAGTATGGGGTAGGCTGTAGGCTGTACCCAGTAAGGCATGCAAAACACAACACACAGCTGCAGCTGACTACACTGGTCCCACAACCATATTGTTACACCTACAACTACTAAACCTGATAGGGAGGATAGTTCGCTTGGATAACGCCGTCCACTCAAGGCCCAACCCACAGTCTCGTCCAATCGGGGGAGGGGTGAGAGGAATCCCAGTACGTCAGTGTCAGTGACGTCGCTCGGTCCTGTGACTCTCGGTGGAAGTCCAAGGAGCGGGGCGTTCGCGATAGGCGTCCGTGGATAGGTGTCGGTCGTTCCCGAAATCCTAAATCGTAGCCCGACGCTCCACGATGGTTGGCTGGTCCGGTGTGCTGCGGGTAGGAGGAGGGGAAGGCAAGATCCGCCGCCAGACACACACAATAAGCAGGCAAACACTGGCGTTGTTCAAGTCACACACAAGCCATGTTAGTAGGACTTCCCTTTGCTGTGATGAGTTGATGGCGTTGCAGGTTAGGTCTCTGCCAATCTCTACGCTGCATGGTCGGCTGGCCCAGTCCAGTGCGCGCTTTGCTGTGATGAATTGAGGCGTTTGTAAGAAGATCTCTGGTGCGGTTTGATGTAGAATCGTCGGCCCGTCTCCGTCGTTCGAGCCCTCTGATTCCCCCGGGTACGTGGAAGAAAAGCCGGCCCTGTAGAACGGAAGCACCGGCATTTCTACTCTCCCAATCATGGGAGCGATTGAGAACACCTGTGGAGAAGCAGATAGACGTACGCACAAACTCATTCACGCAACTCCCCTCTTAGCAACGCCCACTCATTCATACCTGTCATTTCACCCCGCTTCATTAATACCAAATGTGAATTGGCCTATATACGCTTATGCTTATACCACTCTAAATAACCAGCATGCCACAAACACCCACCACACCTTCACTCTCAAGTTTTCTTATACAGTATAATAACGGAATAAAACATTGTGTGATGTCACAAGTTTTTCTCCAAAATGTCTGATCCACGGGTCAGTATATGGATAAGGTCCAAACATTTGGTGTAAGAAGTTGTCCGTTATTGAAACATGAAACCTATTCATTTATAAGGATGAGGAACTATGATTCATAGGAATTATAAACTAAGATCTTAATTGGATTAATATCAATTATATCTCATATATATCAGAATGATATCAATTATATCAAGTCAAGCTTTGCGGAACCTCGAAAACAAAACAATGTACAATTCAATGAAGTACATATATTACATGTTATATGATACAACACTATACTATAAAAATACTGTACACAATAAAAATAACAATAAAGTGACTGATGGATGATATATATACGCATGTTGAATTGTGCAACAAACATTTAAAAAGCCTTTTAAAGTGCCAGTAGTGCAGCAGCATCATGGATACAGTGCAGTGCAGGGCAGAACAGTTCCAGTAACTGTGATGAGTCCAGAAAGGCCATTGGGGTGGGTGTCATTTTTATCTTCACAAGGGGAAAGAGAGAGAGAGAGAGAGAGAGAGAGAGAGAGAGAGAGAGAGAGAGAGAGAGAGAGAGAGAGAGAGAGAGAGAGAGAGAGGCGCTATGAATGTCCCCCTTTTCTTCTTCTTTATTGAAAGGTATAGCAGTCGTTGGAGGTTTCCTCAGTGCCGCGATCTATAACTGCCGACAAGTCCTCCGCTGAGCACCACCATGGTTCCCCCCAATCGATAGGCGTAAGGCACTAGAATTGCCGTTCATATACAGCAAATGATAACCTGCCTGGCCCATTCAGTGGAAACCTCTTATCTCTGTAAAGCCCAAAAATAGACCAAACTAAAAAGATGTGTATATGTGTGTGAGTAAAGCAGGAATTCGCACTTGCTGCACATTGTGGTTGTATATCCACCGGTCCTCCTCTCTTGGTCTCCTACTCTCTTGGTCTCCTCCTTATTTTGTCTCCTCTCTTGGTCTCCTCTCTTGGTCTCCTTCCTCTCTTGGTGTTCTCCTCACTTGGTCTCCTCTCTTGGTCTCCTCTTCTCTTGGTCTCCAATTGTGGTCTCCTCCTCTCTTGGTCTCCTCTCTTGGTCTCCTCTCTTGGTCTCCAATTGTGGTCTCCTCTCTTGGTCTCCTCTCTTGGTCTCCTCTTCTCTTGGTCTCCAATTGTGGTCACCTCACTTGGTCTCCCCTCGTGGTCTCCTCTCTTGGTGTCCTATCTTGGTCTCCTCCTCTCTTGGTCTCCTCCTCTCTTGGTCTCCTCCTTTCTTGGTCTCCTCCTCTCTTGGTCTCCTCTTCAATTGGTCTCCGCCTCTCTTGGTCTCCTCCTTTCTTGGTCTCCTCCTCTCTTGGTATCCTTCTCTCTTGGTCTCCTTCTCTCTTGGTCTCCTCCTCTCGTGGTCTCCTCTTCTCTTGGTATCCTCCTCTCTTGGTCTCCTCCTCAATTGGTCTCCGCCTCTCTTGGTCTCCTCCTCTCTTGGTCTCCTCCTATCTTGGTATCTTCCTCTCTTGGTCTTTTCCTCTCTCAGGCTCCTCCTCAGAGGGTTTACAGAGGACCTCTTGGCTGGAACCTGTGTTAGTGGACACAGGTCCACTAACTGGAGAGGCTTGTTCATTAGGATAGGAATGTTCTCTTTGGAGTGATGAGAAGTGTGTTAATTAGGATGAGAATGTTCCCTAAAGAACACTCTCTTTGCGTTACTACCCACCACTGCTATTTTTTTGCATAGAAAACCCATGAAGTGCTTTGAGCAGGAGCTCATCCGCCTTATTATTTAATTATTGAGTTAAATTGTCAGCAGACAAGTTCCTCAGGTCCATGTAAACATGCTTTGTGATCCAACGTACTTCACAGAAAATTTTACCATTAAGAGAATACATTTTCTTCTGGGGGGGGGGGGGGGGGGGGGCTTAACAGTGTTGACACAATTCTTGCACTTGCACGGCTTACGATCCAAAGATGGGATGGATTTACAGTGTTTGAAAGTTCTTGTCTGATTGCTCTGTGTGTGAGTACATGCGAGGGTGTGTGTGGGTGACTGGGAGGCTGTTAAATATGCGCTATCTTCATTGTTATTTCCTCGTCCCACTTCCAACAACTCATGTCTAGAAAGGAGACAACAGTCCCCTAAAACTCACCCATCCACTAACAATGTGATGTTTCGGGTTCTGTCTTCATGGAAGACAAAGAAGGAAAATAAAAAATGAATACATCCTTGGTTTTAATGTATTTATGTTGTGAACGTGTCAGTGTGATCAACTCGTTTTCAAGTGGTTCTGCACATGGCATGGTGTATTTTTCTTCCAAGGGTGAAGTGGGTCTCTGGTACTAAGCAGGGATGCCATGGCCCAGTTACCACTGCCCTCCCCCCCACCGCCATGGCCTTGCCTGCCACAGTGACAGATATACACATACACACACATACACACACACACACACACACACACACACACACACACACACACACACACACACACACACACACACACACACACACACACACACACACACACACACACACACACACACACAGGTCATACTTACTCACAAGTCAGCTCCAAGAATAGGTTATGCATCCACCACCGAGGGTAAACTCTGTACTGTCCATCCTCAGCCATCCTCAAGCCTGAGCAGCACAAGGGACGAGCACTCATTTGCTTGTAAAAAAGTGACGCATCTCAGTGGGCTGCCAATCCACATCAAAGACCAGAATCAAAGGCATCATGCAGATGTACACGGGGTGTTCTGGGTGGTTCTCGTCGAAAGGTGGGTCGTTCGATCCCCCCCCCCTGCCTTCCGATGTCCGCAGCCTAGACGTGTAGACGTCATGAGAGTGAGGTGCCTGACCCCTTAATGACCTGTCTCTGTAGTCACTGTCTAACCCCTACCTGCTCTTTAATGACCTGTCTCTGTACTGTCTAACCCCTACCTGCTCCTTAATGACCTGTCTCTGTACTGTCTAACCCCTACCTGCTCCTTAATGACCCGTCTCTGTACTGTCTAACCCCTACCTGCTCCTTAATGACTTGTCTCTGTGTACACTGTCTAACCCCTACCTGCTCCTTAATGACTTGTCTCTGTACTGTCTAACCCCTACCTGCTCCTTAATGACCTGTCTCTGTACTGTCTAACCCCTACCTGCTCCTTAATGACCTGTCTCTGTACTGTCTAACCCCTACCTGCTCCTTAATGACCTGTCTCTGTACTGTCTAACCTCTCCCTGCTCCTTAATGACCTGTCTCTGTATTCACTGTCTGACCCCTACCTGCTCCTTAATGACATGTCTCTGTACTGTCTAACCTCTCCCTGCTCCTTAATGACCTGTCTCTGTACTGTCTAACCTCTCCCTGCTCCTTAATGACCTGTCTCTGTATTCACTGTCTAACCCCTACCTGCTCCTTAATGACCTGTCTCTGTATTCACTGTCTAACCCCTACCTGCTCCTTAATGACCTGTCTCTGTACTGTCTAACCCCTACCTGCTCTTTAATGACATGTCTCTGTACTGTCTAACCCCTACCTGCTCCTTAATGACCTGTCTCTGTACTGTCTAACCCCTACCTGCTCCTTAATGACTTGTCTCTGTACTGTCTAACCCCTACCTGCTCTTTAATGACCTGTCTCTGTACTGTCTAACCCCTACCTGCTCCTTAATGACCTGTCTCTGTACTTTCTAACCCCTACCTGCTCCTTAATGACTCGTCTCTGTACTGTCTAACCCCTACCTGCTCCTTAATGACCCGTCTCTGTACTGTCTAACCCCTACCTGCTCCTTAATGGCCTGTCTCTGTGTACACTGTCTAAGCCAGACATGGGCAAACTACGGCCCGCGGGCCACATACGGCCCGTTAGGCTTTTTAATCCGGCCCGCCGAACTTGTCCAAATTATAGTAAAAACCTCCTTTTTTTCCCCTTTCCCTGCAATGCCCACGTTTCCCCAATAGATGGCGCACTCAAAACACATTGACCGTTGTTGGAGTGGCGCGTATTTCTCTTTATTTCACTTTAATTTTCACTTCGTTTCACGTCACCATTAAGCCCTTCTGTGAAAATGAGCGGACCAAAGAGAAGGAAAGTGGACAGCGAATGCCGAGTGTTTAATAAGGAGTGGACAACAAAATACTTCTTCACTGAAGTCCGATCAACGGCTGTATGTCTGATATGCCAAGAAGCTGTTGCGGTTTTCAAAGAGTACAATATCAGCCGTCACTTTGCCACGAAGCATGCAAACTATGCTAGCAAGCAGTCAACACAAGAACGGGCGGCTACTGCTCAGAGGTTGGCAGCTAATTTACAGAGTCAACAGAACTTTTTTCACCGACAAACTGCAATTCAAGAGTCAAGTACCAAGGCAAGTTATTTGCTGGCATTCAAATTAGCAAAGGCTAGCAAGCCTTTCTCCGAAGGCGAGTTTTTGAAAGAGTGCATGGTAGAGACAGCAGGTCTCTTGTGTCCGGAGAGCAAAGCCAAGTTTGAAAAAATCAGTTTAGCACGCAGGACAGTGACTCGCCGCGTGGAACTGATTGACGAAGATATAGTCAGCGAGTTAAACAAAAAGGCGGAGTCCTTTAAGTTATATTCACTAGCACTGGATGAAAGTAACGACATAAAAGACACTGCTCAGCTCCTAATTTTTATCCGAGGGATTAACGACAGTTTTGAGATAACGGAGGAGCTTTTGAGCATGGAATCACTGAAAGGGAAAACGCGAGGAGAGGACTTATATGAACAGGTGTCTGCTGTCATCGAGAGAATGAAGCTACCTTGGAGTAAACTTGCCAATGTCACCACGGATGGATCGCCAAATTTAACTGGAAAAAACATCGGGCTGCTGAAAAGAATCCAGGATAAAGTGAAAGAAGAAAACCCTGACCAGGATGTTATTTTACTTCACTGCATCATTCATCAGGAGTCTCTGTGTAAGTCTGTATTGCAGCTTAATCACGTCGTGGATCCAGTTGTAAAACTTGTTAACTTCATACGAGCAAGGGGACTTAATCATCGTCAGTTCATTACGTTCCTGGAAGAAACTAATGCGGATCACCAGGACCTACTTTACCACTCTCGCGTCCGCTGGTTAAGTTTGGGGAAAGTGTTTCAACGAGTCTGGGAGCTCAAAGACGAGATTCGCTCATTTTTTAATTTAATGGGGAAATCCGAAGAATTCCCCGAGCTGAGCGACACAAACTGGCTTTGTGACTTTGCGTTTGCTGTGGACATATTTTCACACATGAATGAGCTGAACGTGAAGCTACAGGGGAAAGATCAGTTTGCGCACGACATGTACACAAATGTGAGAGCCTTCAAATCCAAGCTGGTTTTATTCTCCAGGCAAATGTCAAACAAATCTTTCGCACATTTCCCCACACTAGCCGTGCAGAAAGAGGCCGCCCGAAATGCGAAGAAATACTGCAAATCACTGGACGATCTGCACAGAGAATTTTGCCGTCGGTTCTGTGATTTTGAAAAAATTGACAAGTCACTTCAACTGGTGTCCTGTCCCCTGTCACAAGACCCCGAATCAGCACCGCAGGAGCTGCAATTGGAACTGATCGATCTTCAGTCTGACTCCGTCTCAAAGGAGAAGTTCAAGTCTCTTAAACTGAATGACTTTTACGCTTCACTTAACGAGACCGCGTTTCCAAACCTCCGGAGGACGGCGCAGAAGATGCTGGTGTTGTTTGGCTCGACCTACGTGTGTGAGCAGACGTTTAGCGTCATGAAAATCAACAAAGCCCATCACAGATCCAAGTTAACTGACCAACACCTCAGATCTGTCCTGAGAATTGCCACAACAAAACTAACTCCAGACTTTGATGCACTGGCAAAAAAGGGAGACCAACAACACTGTTCCCACTGAAATGGTGAGTTTTTCTGCTGTGTTATGAAAAAATGCATATGGAAAGTTTGGAAGTGCGTCTTTTAATTAAGAGCAATGCGCATTTACGCACAGCAGCGGTACAGTAGCTTAATTAACACGCCGCACATCGCTCTTAATTTAAATTTAAATTTTCAGCTGCAGGTAGGATATTTAATACAGCCTATGTCTGTGTGCTTGGCAACGATACACGTGTACTGTTTGCGCGTGAAGGCGAGGGCGTCCGTGGCGAGTTTGTAGAGCGCGCGGTCAGGACAATCCATCCATGATTTTGCGGAGTTTAACACAAGTAGATATTATTGAGCTTGAGTATTTCGTTGTGTAATAATATGTTTTGAATGTTGAAAGTGATTCCATTTTTTAATAAATGTTGATTTCTTTAACTTTGCACCTTCGATTGAAACTTATTAAAAACAGACGCAATCTTGATAAATCACAGTGCGTATGTTATTTTAATCTATTTACATTTCCTCCTCCCAGTATCTGCGAAATAGTATGTAAATGCCATATCTTGCATATTCCTTGAGACAAATTTATTAACTGATAAGGGCTATTTTTCACATTTGAAAGACAGTTAATAAATTGGGTTGTAGTGTTCTTACTGTGCTATGAGATTGCACACACTACATTTAATGCTTTAGTATATCCGGCCCAAACACTCCCTCCAAATGCTCCTGGCCCGGCCCCTCTGTCAAATTTTAGAACCCATTGTGGCCCGCGAGTCAAAAAGTTTGCCCACCCCTGGTCTAAGCCCTACCTGCTCCTTAATGACCTGTCTCTGTACTGTCTAACCCCTACCTGCTCCTTAATGACTTGTCTCTGTACTGTCTAACCCCTACCTGCTCCTTAATGACCTGTCTCTGTACTGTCTAACCCCTACCTGCTCCTTAATGACCTGTCTCTGTACTGTCTTACCCCTACCTGCTCCTTAATTATTCGTCTCTGTACTGTCTAACCCCTACCTGCTCCTTAATGACCTGTCTCTGTACTGTCTAACACCTGTTCTTTGATGACCTGTCTCTGTGTTCACTGTCTAACCCCTATCTGCTCCTTAATGACCTGTCTCTGTACAGTCTAACCCCTACCTGCTCCTTAATGACATGTCTCTGTATTCACTTGTCTAACCTCTTCCTGCTCCCTACTCATCTGTCTTATCCAACCATTTGCAATCACTGTGAAGTTACTGTCAAACAAGCCCCGATTGCCTATCACAATCGATCTTAACAGTAATATATCAGTCTAAACACCAATATTCAAATGTAGCCATCTCCACTATAAATGTATCACTATCAAATGTATCACTATACATTTTTGGCAGACTTCCTGCAATTATAAAAATGCATGGGGTATAATAGCTCTCCTTCATCCCATTAAATAAAGAGCTGTGAGTAAATCTGAGACACTCAGGCTAAGAGCTAGCACTATGGGGTGGGGTCAGATGTCTGACCGCCAAACTTGACCTCTGACCTCTGCGGTCACACGACTAGAGACTTGAAGCCAACTGTCACTGTTTTTGAACACATCTGCACAACTGTCCCAACTGGCAACTCTCACATTTTGACCTCATCTGCACAATTGTGTGTGTGTGGGTGTGTGTGTGTGTGTGTGTGTGAGTGTTTGTGCATGTGTGTGTGTGTGTGTGTGTGTGTGTGTGTGTGTGTGTGTGTGTGTGTGTGTGTGTGTGTGTGTGTGTGTGTGTGTGTGTGTGTGTGTGTGTGTGTGTGTGTGTGTGTGTGTGTGTGTGAGTGTTTGTGCATGTGGGCGTGTGTGTGTGTGTGTGTGTGTGTGTGTGTGTGTGAGTGTTTGTGCATGTGGGCGTGTGTGTGTGAGTGTGTGTGTGTGTGTGTGTGTGTGTGTGGGTGTGTGTGTGTGTGTGTGTGTGTGTTTGTGCATGTGGGCGTGTGTGTGTGAGTGTTTGTGCATGTATGTGTGTGTGTGTGTGTGTGTGTGTGTGTGTGTTTGTGTGTGACTGTGTGTGTGACTGTAACTGTAACTATTGTAATTAAAACCATGCTGGCTAAATGTTAGCTCTATCTACCTCTGATTGGTCGTCATGGTAACACATCACTGCACATTAACTGTCAATCAGAATGCCTTAATTGTCAGGACTTCCTCCCTGTAGTCTGTCTCGTCTCCGTCGGAGATAAGTCCAACCACAGTCGTGTCGTCCGCAGACTTGATGATGGTGTTGGTGGGATGGGGGTGGGGGTGCAGTTGTGGGTGTAGAGGGCGTAGAGGAGGGGGCTCAGCACGCGGCCCTGTGGGGAGCCGGTGCTGAGTGTGAGGGCGGGGGGGGGGGGGGGGGGGGGGAGAGGTGTGGGGGCCCGGTCTTACAGTCTGGAGCTGGTTGGACAGAAAGTCCTTGATCCAGTGGCAGGTGCGTTAGTTGCGATAGTTGGGGGGGAGTTCAGTGACCTTGTCTGCCTGGTATGTGATGGTGTTAAAGGCAGAGCTGAAGTCTATGAATCCTCATAGAGCTCCCCTGCTGCTCAAGGTGGGTCAGTGCAGCGGGAAGATTCAAGATTCAAGATTCAAGAATTTGATTTGCCATTTGCAACAAGTACAATGGAATGCTTACTCCCCATTCCCTTCCTCAGAATGAATTTGTAGAACACAGTACTATAAAAATTCTATGCACAATAAAAAGTGATTATATATATATATATATATATATATATATATATATATATATATATACATTTGTAATATACATATCATCAACAGCAGTGTTGATGGCATCCTCCATTGCTCTGTAGGCAAACTGAATTGGTTGGAAGGTGTGTGGGAGGTTGGCTTTGATGTACTGTAGACCAGCCTTGAAAATCACATCATATCAGATGAGAGGTGTGAGTGCAACCGGACGACAGTGGATGAGGCCACTGATGATGGTGGAATGATTGTGGCAGACTTCAGGCAAGGTGGGATGATGCATTTTGACAGGGAAAGGTTGAAGATTTTTGTGAATACCTTGGAAAGCTGGTCTGTACATTTCTTCATCACCCTTGCTGTCACCCAAGGAAGGGCGCCCTTGATCTTCCTCTTTTGACAGGGACAGGTTGAAGATTTTTGTGAATACCTTGGAAAGCTGGTCTGTTCATTTCTTCATCGCCCTTGCTGTCACCCCAGGAAGGGCGCCCTTGATCTTCCTCTTGTGGGCTTCTTTAGCATCCCTGATGCCCATCTTCATATTGGCTCTGGCAGCGCTGTATGAGGCTCCATCCCTCAACCTGAAGCGGTCTTACAGTCCTTGAGAAGAGTCTTGACCTCCTTTGTCATCCAGGGCTTCTGGTTGGGGTATACCCAAATGTGTTTGTCGGCGATGACATTGCCAACAAAGTAGTTTTTTGAGTGTATTTTCCCCCCTAGTGGCACAGTTGATGTGTTGTTGAAATCTCGGGAGAACAGCATTTAAATCAGCATGGTTAAAATCAACGGTTATGATATGAAATGCCTAAGGATGAGCGCTATGTTGTGAGTTTACAGCACTGCACAGTTAGCTTAGGGCTATTGCGGTGGACGGGACCTACATCTGCCTGGTGGTGGCGGTTCAAAACTCTTTCCTGAGAGGTTGGAAATCAATAGGATCTGGGTCCCCAACTGAAATAGCCTAAGCTTCAGGATTTAAGTGTGTCAACAGTGCTGATTAATATATACGTATAAGTGTGAGACGTGTGTGATATGTGAGACCTACCCCGTATTTCCCAAACTACAATACCCTGTCAGCAGAGAGCGAGACGCCCCTACTCCAGAGAAGATTGAAAATGTGAAATCTTGAAAGGAAGAAGAATCATTTTTGGAGAAGGCTACTATGAGGCATGACTGTAGGTGAACAGTGGCAGTGAATGAGTCCATATGTTGCTTTCTGTAGAAATGTTCTCAGTCCAGAGCTGCCAAAATAAATGGTATACGTGAGTGTAGCCACGTCTCTGTTATTAAAAGAATACAACAGTCCTTGATACATTTGTTGGTGGAGATCTTTAGTTTGTAGTCATCCGTTTTGTTGGGGAGGGACCTTCCTCACCTGTTTGGTGAGGAAGATGCTAAGCCTCGCGCTTAGGCCGGACCGGCAGCCACGTTTCTGCTTCCTTTGTCTCCTCTGCATCCGCCGCTAATCAGCGGAGATCCACGGCAAGCCCAGGCGATCCTGGCGATCTCCTCTGGTATATTGTGCGAGTCCTGGAATTCACTCGTAACGGCCCGCTGTATACTGTATTCCAATTGACAGAAAATCACGACGGTTGTCGGTGGGATTCGAATGACTAGGCGTAGCATTGGCGAACAGACATGTTTACAAAAAAAAGATGGAGCAAAAGGTCTGTCAAACGGACATTTCATGTACTACATTAACACATTTTTTCTTCCTCTCCTCCGAACACCAAACAGTTTTTCCTTCAGGGCTTGTTGATCTTCTCCGGAACCAAATATTCACACAAAAACATGCATAGACAGTGTCATGCGGATCTCTTCCCCATGAATAGCTAAGCGAATTTCCTTTTAGATGAAAGGCTAACAGACAGGCAGTCATATGAGCCTGAAAACAAACACACGCTTCCATTTTAATGTTTTCAAAACTTGGCCATCCTTCACATGGCACATCCGGTGTAGGATAAAGCCTCTACCACCTATGATCTCTCTCTCTATATAATATTCCGCTGGAGACGGTGTCTTTGTGTGTGTGTGTATGTGTGTGTGTGTGTGTGTGTGTGTGTGTGTGTGTGTGTGTCTGTTTGTTATTGTGGTTGTTGTTGTTTGGTAATTGGAAAACTTGGCGTTGCTGAGAAAGCGAGCTCAAAGCGGTGTCACTTGGAAAATAGCTCAAAAGACCCGGGGGAGACGGGAGGGCCATGTTGTTACAATGTGCAACACTAGGTTCCCAACGACTCCCAGTTCACGTTCTCTGAGTTCACGTTCAGCCACAGTGTAGAGAGACAGGAAAACAGGACAAGAAGCCTTTAAAGGAACCCTTGAAGCTTGTCGGGAAGGTCTAGGGACTGGCTGGTCATAACGTCGAACTTTCCTGGACATATTGATATATATTGTTTTACCCGTTAAGGGCTAAGTGGGCGTATGCTATGTGTATGCTATCTGTGTCGTTAGAGCCTATAAGGAATGTTGTGAATTAAAAAATAATAAAAGTGAATTCTAGATCTGGTCCATCCACACACGCAACACAGAGACAAGGACTTGATTCCATTTAACCAAACTAGGCCTGTGCTAATGTTGCTCTAGCAGGTTATCTTTCTGTGTTTTTGCACTTGCTAACAACTCCAATCCAAGTTATTCTTGTCTCCTTTTCAAGGATTTCCTAAAGAAGGGATGATCACACATTGCCAACAAATGTAGCTGTATGAATGAGCTGTCAGCCACACAAAAGCATATCTAACAGCACAATTTTATTAGCGCACAAGGGCAATTCGTATTCCAACTCGCAAATAAGTTCAGTTTATCATTTTACTGTTATTTCTCTTACTGAGAGCCACCAAATGTCATCTTTACACAAACAGATTGGCACTGAATCACTGGTTCACTTGCCAGAATCAGAGTCGCCTGCTTAAATTGCTAATTTTACCATGTTATGCAGATGTGCACACAAACATATTGCCAAGTAGCAACTGCCTTATAAATGTTGTACAAAATACTAGCATATTTCGCACACAAAAAGTAAAAAGAAACATTGGCATATACTCTGCAGGCACACACAATAATTGCATTAACAGATTTAACAGCAAAGACAGAAGACACTAACAGCCTCTGTATCACTGTATCTGCATTCATCTAATTTTCAGTTTCACTGCAGAACAGAATGCGTCTTGGACAATCAGCTGATGTGTTGTTTCCATTCTCTCACATATCTCTCTTTCTCCTCACCCCCCTGTTTCTCCTCTCCTCAGCGGTCTCTCTCTCTTCTCTTTGCTGTCCTCTCGCTTTATCTCTCTTTCTCCTCATCCCCCTGTTTCCCCTCTCCTCAGCGGTCTCTCTCTCTTCTCTTAGCTGTCCTCTCTCTGTTGAGACATGTCTCAACATGTCTCAACATGTCTCAACATGTCTCAACATGTCTCAACATGTCTCAACATGTCTCAACATGTCTCAACATCTCTCTCTCTCTCTCTCTCTCTTTCTCGCTCTCTCGCTCTCTCGCTCTCTCGCTCTCTCGCTCTCTCTCTCTTTCTATGAAACGAGACAAGCTTTAATGATCGTGTTTACTTTCCTCTGGGCTCCCGTACTGAAACTTTTTTCCTCTCTCACTCTCTCATCAGTCCTCGGGAGATGTCAAATTGAGCACTTAGACGTAGGAACCCTCCCTCCGGTTTCACTAATGACCATGTTTGCGTCCCCTGTCCCCCCATTCCCCCCCCCCATCTTATGCAGTAACACCTGCTAGCGCTCCCAATCAATTTGGCCGCTTCGCTTACGGTTCGCTCGTCATTAATCTCAGACGCGCACCAGATCTAATCAAGGGAGAGTCCATAACTGCCTCCTAGGACCCTAATGAGTAGATATAGTCCAAGGAAGATATGGACGGCTACAATTGCCTCATTCTTGTATTTTTCAAGAAGATCGCATATAACCTCTCTTGTGATTATTTTAAGTCATCATGTGGATTAGAGAATTCCCCTGAGGCCGCTAATTGATTGTAGGCTAAGCCCGTAAGTGTTTTGGTAACGGGGGTTTATGTCAGAAACCAGGGTCATTGCTCCGGTGACCGTGGTTTTTAAATCGATTTTTAAAACAAAGATGTACTTTTTTAGCTGTATTACGCTCATGTATATAACGGTTTGTCTTGTCGTCTCAGAGATCAGTGTTCTTTAGTTCTACAGCCGTTCACTTGATAATTGCAACAATTGATCTTTTGTTCATTATTCATTTCTTTTTACCACCAAAGGGTGGATCTCAGTGGTGACTTTTTTATGTTCAAAATGTAAACCAAAGTGTTGTTAAACAAATCAGATGTGAGCCATGGCGGAAAGGAATAATTAGCAACGCAAAACTTTATAAATACAGACATAGACAAATAAGTAATTTGTTTCAAGGACATGTTTCAAGGAATTTGTTTTCCTCATGGTTAGTTTCTTGGATGTGTATCAAGGCTTTGTTTTAAAGCAATTTCTTATTCTTCCATTTTTACAAAGTCAATCAAACACCATCTGTGATTTGAGTTGTAAAGTCCACCATTGGTCATTTGGGAAGTGCTTTATCTTGCTTAAATTGGCAACAATTAGGCCTATGCAATTTCATACTTTTTAATTAGCTAGTATTTTTCTACCTGTATTTCTGACACTTAAAATAAAATGTCTGCCTACTTTCCGATCAACTTTTATTGTATGTTTTTCCACTTGCATATCAAAAGGAATAAAACAATCTTTGATCTGAAATCAATTTTAAACCTTCTTTTCGACTGCTGAATTAAGGTCTTCCCAGCGTTTCCGTTAGCTATTTTTGTTGGCCGGCCAGCGCGGCCGATAAGATTCTAATTTACCGGCCAAATGTAAAATTGAACGGCCATATGTAGCTAATACACGTGTGTAATGCAGATACGTGTGTGTGTGCTAGAATACAAATCAAAAGCCAAACACAAAAATGTTTTATGATACAAAATAAATTGAACATGGCCTACTTCACTGCTTTAGATTAAGATCGGTTAGTTTTCTGTTTTTTAATCTATGCATTCAGTAAGCAACGCATATTCGACAATTTGCCAATAGTCAATGTACTGTATGTTAAATTTCACCCAGCCTCACCCAGCCTCACCCAGCCTCACCCAGCCTCACCCAGCCTCACCTAGTCAGAACCAGTTGTTAACGACACACTGTTAACAGCCCACACCGTTAAGAATGACACAAGGTCATTAAAGGGTGTTATGGCAGAAAAAGAACAGTCTAAATCAAACAAGAACAGAACTGAAGATAATATGTATGTCATATACAATGTAATGTATGGGATACACCACAAACTTCTCACACCGATGCAAAAGAAATCGAATAATGTGAATACAATCATGTTCAGATAAGATGAGATTAGCTAAATCATTTAATGTTTATTTCTAAATTTATTTCTTACAAAAAATGTTAGACGAATGCAAAATAATAAATACCTAAAAGCCTTACACGGTTCGATTAGATAAGATAAGACTCAGGATGGCGTAGTGCACTAAAATGTGAAGCTTACCGTTAAGACAGAGTCTGTATAATCCTAAAGCAGTCCTCTACATTGATCATGTCTGATTTATCGTTGCGCTTCGGGGGGGCCCGGGGAAATAATGTTTACCGTGTTTAAACCTTCAACCGGCAAGATTAACTTAGATAAAGTCTGAACAACGCTGTTGCATCTGGCTGGGAGCAGATATCGATCCAATCTGTGAGCTTCAAATCCCATATCCCCTGATTCACTTGTAGAAGAAACGGTTTTAATTTGTGTTAATATTAATTTGTGTAGATATCCAGGAGGATATCTCTCTCTGTCTTTAAATATCTCTCTCTCTCTCTCTCTCTCTCTCTCTCTCTCTCTCTCTCTCTCTCTCTCTCTCTCTCTCTCTCTCTCTCTCTCTCTCTCTCTCTCTCTCTCTCTCTGTCTCTCTCTCTCTCTCCACTTGTTATTTCGCTCGTCTGCCTCCATCTGCGGCTGTCTCTGTGTCTGTCTGTTGTAAATGTAAGAAAAGTGTCATAAAGTTGTTAAAAATCTCTCTCACCTTCTGACCTTCCAGATCTCTAACTTTACTCTGGGAGCCAACGTTAGATAGTCCTTTCGTTGGGATTCGACATCATTGAAAGGTCGAAGGTCAGGTTCAGGTGGAAGCTTTAAGTCTTTCGGATAAATCAATTATACTGTACACACACACACACGAACACCCTTACAGCTATCAGTGGTAGGATATTATGTAGATGACTAAGATAACAAGAATAGTCCCAGCCAATCAGAACGTCCGGATAAAAATTCAACCAAACATTTAAAAAAAAAAAATATCTTATTTAGTGTGTGTGTGTGTGTTTGGTTATAGAATGTCTTCTCTGAGAATACAATGGTTACGCACAAACCTTTATATAGTGTATATAAATCAGTATACCATCATATTAAGTACAGATATGATGAGCTACATGTTCCACTGCAGCGAAAGTAAGCCCTTAACAACTTAAATTAATCCAAGTTGGGAATGTTTCAAAGAAAGGAAAATGCACTTCACTCTCCATAAGCACAACCTTTTTTTGTACGGTCGCCATTGTTAGATATTTTCATCATTAAATCTCAATTTTTATTTTTAGTACGAAAAGTAAGAACACAAATGAGATGCCATTCAAAGCAAATGCATGGGTCCACCAACATTCTCCATCCATCCATATCTGTACATTGGGCCTCATTCAGAACCATTTACCCTGCGGAAAACACAAACGTTTTCAAGTCCAGTCCAGGGTCATCAGATGCAATATGCCAATCCAATAAGAACCAATCACATAGACTTACAACAATAATATATAGCACTTGCTATTCCTATTCCATTACCTTCAAGCTTCAGTGACTCACGCATTCAGGGTTG
Organism: Muraenolepis orangiensis; assembly: GCA_027704905.1. NCBI lineage: Eukaryota > Metazoa > Chordata > Actinopteri > Gadiformes > Muraenolepididae > Muraenolepis > Muraenolepis orangiensis. The sequence goes on along the minus strand of CM051009.1, from coordinate 27,954,398 downwards.
AGCCTGAATGCGTTGATCCTAATGTCAAGCTGGGCCATTGACATAGTGTACACCTCCAGTGCACACCTTGCAAGAGACTATAATAAGCAGTATTTCAGTGCTCAAGGTGTACGGTACAGCAGCTGAAAATGCATCTCTACGTCCATCCCGTCCTTTTTTTCTTGCAATCATAAGCCGGCAGAGATGAAATACAGTGTCATCGCATGGGTATTGGCTTTAAGGGCCGACTCCTCCTCCGTTTCAATTGACAATAGATTGTCCTCAGCACCATACATCTCATTTGGAAGTGTGTACATCAAAATAGGGCAACCTCCGATCACAGCATGGCCTGCCTTTGCTCTTTCGAGCGAATGTTGTGTCGTTCTGAATTTGTGTAATTGTGTTATGGAATGAGGAGGAGCTAAAAAAAAAATCAGAATTTCCGATTCTAATTTACAATTAATCCACACAGGGCAATGCTGTACCCTTTGATTTATTCTCAAAAGATCGACTTAAATCAGCAAAATGTTCATGTTTGTTGTTGTCATTCGGACTTTAATCTTCCTCCTTCCCATTAATACTGAAAGTCCGACTTTATTCGCAACATTTTGACTTTATTCTCGACATTTTTTCTTTATTCTATAAATTCCAAATAGAAACATATGTTTTTTTGTATAATGTTTTTGTTGCATCTGTCACCTGTTTGCCACACGCACTCACACACATCGGGACTGTGAGGGAGGCTAAAGAGAGACAGACAGAGAGACAGACAGACAGACAGACAGACAGAGGATAGAGAGAGAGAGAGGCTTGAGCATGAGATACTAAGCTGCCGAGAGAGAGAGAGAGAGAGAGAGAGAGAGAGAGAGAGAGAGAGAGAGAGAGAGAGAGAGAGAGAGAGAGAGAGAGAGAGAGAGAGAGAGAGAGGCTTCGAGCATGAGAAACTAAGCTGCCGAGAGAGAGATAGGGAGAGAGAGAGAGAGAGAGAGAGATGCTTTCGAGCACGAGGTACTAAGCTACCATGCTAGGGACTGGGGCCACATTGTGTTAGGCAGCCCTTAAGCAAGACCCAAGTCCCTGGATACTTTTGATGTGTGAAGCAAACCTAAACAGCAAACCCCCTCTGGGGGGAGGCTGTACGGTGTTTGGGATACCTTGGTATTTTGACTTGAATTGGAGAAAAATGTGGAAACAAATTGCGACGTGTTTTCTATACGTGAACATGTGAATGTCTGTTTGTGTTTCAAGATTCAAGAGGTTTTATATTTGCCGTGTGCAAATATAGTACAATACTTACAATACTTAATACAGGCTTACTCCCTGTCACGGCTGGGTGTATGTGGGACCCCAAAAGTAGAGTGAACAGAACAGGGGGGAACAGGTGCTTAAATGTTCGACACACACACGCCGATTAGCACGATGAAAGGCAGAGGTACAGACAGGGCAACATCCAAAAACGTGGTCAAGGCAATCAGAGACTGTTAACACAAGACATGGTACTTAACACTTGACGTGACGTGAGGCTTTTTGAGAATCAGAGTTGAGTAACACACAAGACATGGCTTGAATACAGCTTGGTAAATGAGTGATTGACAACAGGTGAGTGACAGAATGACACGGTTGCGGGATGAGCTGGGTTGGATCGCGACACTCCCCATTCCCTTTGCATTCTGAATTTCTACAACAGTACCATACTTAACTATACAATACTATATAAACAACACTATATACTACCTATGCTATGCTATACTGTATTATATAAACAACACTATACTATAACAATACTGTGCACAGTATAAAGAACAATATAGAGACTGATGGATGATATACATAATACGTACATCTGGTGAATTGTGCAAAAACCATTTAAAGTGCCAGTAGTGCAGCAGCATCATGAATACAGTGCAGTACAGGGCAGCAACGTGCAGTTACTGTTATGAGTCCAGAAAGTCCAGCAAAAGTATCATAGTGTAAAGCATGACAACGTTATGATAGCGGCAGCACTCAGCAGTAGCAAACTGCGTGTGGATAACTTGATTGGTTAGCTGTGCAAGCTGCAGAGCATCATGGACAGTGACTCTCACCCTCTCCACCACATGCTGTCCTCATACAGGAGCAGCTTCAGCAACAGACTTTTAGCACCGAGATGCACTACAGATCGCCACAGGAAGTCCTTTCTCCCGGCGGCTATAAGACTTTTCAATGGATCCATCTCAGGTCGTAAGATGGTCAGAGGAGGCACAGTGACCTGAGGTCCTCTCTCTCTCTCTCTCTCTCTCTCTCTCTCTCTCTCTCTCTCTCTCTCTCTCTCTCTCTCTCTCTCTCGGCCTCTCTCTCTCTCTCTCTCTCTCTCTCTCTCTCTCTCTCTCTCTCCACTGTGTTTTTATTTACTTGTTTTTACTTGATGCATATTGCACATTGTTATCCGTAATACACCTCATTCCATCTTATTTTTCATCTTATCTTTATCTTATTGTTTTTATTTTGAAATTTCCTCTGTGTTGTATGTATGGCGACTGTTGCACAATAATTTCCCTCGGGATAAATAAAGTCAATCGAATCTAATCTAATCTAATCTAATCTAGC
>CM051009.1:27921833-27946833 GCA_027704905.1 Muraenolepis orangiensis | reverse complement strand
ATAAAGTGGGGGTCTCTCAATGTGTGTGTGTGTGTGTGTGTGTGTGTGTGTGTGTGTGTGTGTGTGTGTGTGTGTGTGTGTGTGTGACAACATTGTGTATCTCATGTGCAGCTGCAGATACACATGTTCTGGTAGAAGAGAGTGGAGCATCGCTATTTTTGTATGTTCTCCCTGATGGCTTTTTTTGTAAGTTTAGTTTAGTTGCGGAATTATCCGATTTTTGGTTTCGGTAAGAACATATATCGGTCAAATCGGTTGCCACAAAAAACATTAAAATACTAATTAAAACACAGACTCGTGGCTTGATTGGAAGTAACATTAAGCTGAATATGTCTGAAAACAGAGGACAAAGTAAGCTATTAATAGCTTGTAGTTAGCATGCTACACTAGGCCACACATACACTTTTTGATAATATATATTTTTAATACGGTTGTAAGTTCATCCAATTTAATTTTATAAAATAAGAACTGTCTAAGCTTTTTTCATGGCAATAGACCAAACAACACTACTGCAAAGAATAACCTAAAGAAAGGAACATTTTAACCTTATTACATTTACTTAATATGATTCCAACTTTACTTCATAACAAGCTTTTACAGCTCTCTGTAGCTCATTTTAAGCTAAATATTGTGACTTTCACTTCAGTACCCCCGGTCCTGACAGTGAAACACACACGTGCGCGCGCGCACACACACACACACACACACACACACACACACACACACACACACACACACACACACACACACACACACACACACACACACACACACACACACACACACACACACACACACACACAGTGACTCCGACAGCATGTAGTTAGTGTTGTTAGTTTGTCATCTCTCAGGGGTGTAGGATCAGTGGGGATTCTGTTTCATCCAACATGGTCTCTGTATTATGAGGCGTGGAGATGAAAGAGTGGGTCTGTTCCGGGGATGGCAGGATTAATCTGAATACACACTTTATTGATTTCTGATATCGACTGTATGTGTGTACTTTGTGTCGATCTACTGCAGGTGTACATGAAGTTATGAAGTATTATGAAGTATTAGTAGTAGTAGTAAAATGAGAACACCGTACGTGTCTCACAAACACACACACACACACACACACACCCACACACACACCCACACACACACACACACACACACACACACACACACACACACACACACACACACACACACACACACACACACATTAAGTGGTGTTTCAGTTCTGTGTAGGAAAATCGCTTTGGGTTGCGCGTCTAAAACGTGGCAAGCAAAGTGGCTTTTCTCTCGCATGCCTACTCCTAAATAGACATGTTCACACATTCCTAGTGGCTAGGCGAGGAATGTGTGGACACTTTGTTTCTGTTGGGCCATACTGTGCCACACACTTACACTTATACTTACACTAACACACACACACACACACACACACACACACACACACACACACACACACACACACACACACACTAACACACACACACACACACACACACACGCACACTGTCAGGCGTAAATACTTTGTAAAGTTAGCTGACGGCCTTTGCATTGCCAGGAAAAGTGGAACTCTCTCAACACCCCTCTCCTTCTCCCCCCCCCCCTCCCCCCGCCCCCCCTCCATCCTTCTGTCCTTAAGCCGCTTGGCTCACTGCCATACTTAACTCTTAATCTACCTGCTTTCCAGAAGCTTCTCGTCGTCGGTGGACCATGCCGGCCCGGGTGTCCCTCCTGGACACAGGAGGTAAGAGAGAGAGAGAGAGAGAGAGAGAGAGAGAGATTGATGGAGAGAGAAAGACGGAGAGAGAGAGAGAGAGAGAGAGAGAGAGAGAGAGAGAGAGAGAGAGAGAGAGAGAGAGAGAGAGAGAGAGAGAGAGAGAGAGAGGGAGAGGGGGGGGGCGGGGGGGAGTCGAGGGAGAGGAGAAGCAGATGTGTGCCACGGGTTGTGGAAGATAAGGTGTGGCGTCTTGTCAAAAGTTAACGGTGGTTAGTGTTTGGGATCAGACACACAAACAGTGGACTTAGACACTGTTTTTAAGCTGACTTTAACCTTTCATTAATTGGTTACTTCTTGTCAAGTTATTTAAGTGTGAAAGGTTTGACACTAGACACGTTAAGCCAATGCTTGCAAAAAGTAACGATTGTGACTGTCCACCTCCTTCCAATCCAGGAACGTCTCCACTACAATCTCCTTTTCCTCTTCATTTTCTTCTTCTTCTTCTTCTTCTTCTTCTTATTTTTCTCCAAACAGCCGCAAAAAGCGTGTAAGTGTTAATGTTAGCCAAGTGCCACCAAGTGCGTTGATTCCGGTGATACACTGCTGCGTTATGTCTCGTGGACGTCTCGCGAATGGTGGCAAATCTTCGTCTTATTTGTATTGTGTGTGTGTGCGCGCGTGTGTCTGTGTGTGTGTGTGTGTGTGTGTGTGTGTGTGTGTGTGTGTGTGTGTGGTGTGTGTGTGTGTGTGTGTGTGTGTGTGTGTGTGTGTGTGTGTGTGTGTGTGTGTGTGTGTACACGGTGTATACACAGCTTATGATGACAGTGTACAGTTAACAGTTAACTGTGTCTGTGGCTGCGTACTATATCATAGAAACTACCGCTAAGTGTTCCCAGGTAATCACTATAATGTTGAGCTTTAATCTCATTTTACCATAACAAATAGAAACAGATTGTTGAGCATTTGGTGAGCCTGACTCGTGGTTATTATACACTAGAAACAAGTGTTTCCACAAGTGTGTCACCACGTCACATCATTAAACATTTTTGTTGGACAGTTTCACCCTTGAAACTAAAGGGGATGTTTGAAATATAAGGGACGGTGCATTTCAGCATTTTAATGTGTTAATTCGTCATTTTGACTTCCAAGAAGAGCCGTGTGAATTAGAAGGATTTACGCTGAGCGGCCCATCATGACATTAGATTAGATTTCAATGAGTTGTCATTGCACAGCACAAGTACAGTACAGCAAAACTCATTTCTAACCAGAGTTAGATGTTCTAAAATCAACCTATTTGACATTATCAGGTTATTACCACATTATTGCCTTATGACAATGTTGTAATCCAAATCTTGTTCTAATATCACTGTTTTATTATTTGTTTGGTAACAATATTATAATATTGTATATATTATATATATATTATATACTATAATATTGTTACCAAACAAATAATAAAACAGTGATATTTAATAGTTTTGCCCTATTGCCATGTTTGTTTAAACCATAATTACACTTTGCTTTTGGCCCCTAATTATCCTGTATTACCCATATATTATTATTATATATATATTATATTATATTACCCATATATACCCATTGGTAATACCAAGCTATTACCCGTTTATTACTTGCAATAACATCTAATGACATTGCTTCACCTTGTCAAGTCTGAGAAAAAGACATTGACTTCAAGACTTTTTGCTTATTTGACAAATGGGAACACATTTTTCTCAGTTAAAGAAAGTTTAGTTGTATTTTGAGTGAGATAGCAGAGAGTAATTTGAAAGACAACAACTGAAGGATTATTTGACATTTACGGAGAAAGATGTATGGACACAGTAGCAAGTAGGCTATACATAAACGTTTGATCTTACGTCTTAGACCTCCATAAAAGAGTCAAGAACAACCCGTCTGGTGGCGAGTTGTTCTCTTACCTACTTTTGTTGAACACACAACAGTAAGTCGCTTTGGACAAAGGTTTCTGCTAAATTACTGTAATGTACTGTAATGTAATGTAAAAACATAAAGAGCATGATAGTACCTCATGATAGTATATTTTTAACACAAATAACCGTAAAAACACATTTTTTATTGTGTGACTTTTGCGGGCACTCTTTGTAGAAGGTTTTGAAACGGCAGCATACAGTTTAATTTAACTGCAGTTTATTTCAGACACACCCAGATACGCGCACATGCATACACACACACACACACACACACACACACACACACACACACACACACACACACACACACACACACACACACACACACACACACACACACACACACACACACCTTCCCCAAAGTCCTTTCTGTCGGAAAAATTAACATCATAATGAAGTGCAGAGGAATTACCAGGGGAGTCACGGAAACACAGAACAATGAAACCTTTTTTCACACACTGGCGCCTCAAAAAACAAGCAAGCTTCACTTCGGTGAGACAACAAACATGAGACAGCGGGTCCCTGGTGACGGACGGGACGCTGCGTGGCCGTGCTGCGCGTATACCCTGTGCTCCAGGACAGGACAGAGCTGGAGGGAGGCCTCACTCAGCTCTTGCTTGGTTCTCCTTTCGTGAAGTGATACAGCACCCGGAAGTCAAGATATAGGCAAAGGCGCAGCTCATGAAATGTTCAACCAATTGAAATAATAATAATTAATAATAATTATAATTATTCAAATTTGTCTGCATTCAACCCATCCTAGTATTAGGAGCAGCGGTCAGCTATTTATACAGCGCCCGGGGGAGCAGTTACAAGGGTGTCTTGCTCAAGGACACCTCAACACCCCTGCTTTGTTAATTTTGCTAGGAGGATTCGGGGATCCAACCAGCAGCAACCTTCGCTCTACCTCCTGTCAGCTATACTGCTGCCCAAAAGTAAGTGTTAAAGTGAGATAAAAAAAAATAGACAAGACAAATAACAATGTGCATATCATAATATGAGGGAGGAGTGCGCGGAGTCAAAGCAAAGGTGGAAAAAACCCCATTAACTACACACGCACCACCACACACACAATGGCACAAAGCACCCTTAGCACAATCGACACACCTTTATGGGTCATTTAATTACCATTCGATCCCTTAAATCCCCGGAGCCTAAATGGTATTCCATATGTCGAGCATGTTCCCTCGTTAAAAATACATTTGAAGGCATTACCGCGTATAATGGAGAAAGTGACTTGTCTCTTAAGTAGAATCCAATCACCTTCGACAAATTGCCTATAAAATGAATGGGCGGGTATGGTTTGGTACGTTGATAGCAACTGGGAATAATCAAGCCAAACATTTGTGTCGGTTAAAAAATAAATGATAGCTAAACTATCAGTAAGAACTGCCTGTTCTGCCCCAAAAGTCCCACATGCTCCTTATCTTATACCAAGACTTATATATATATATATATATATAATACTATATCTTATATATATATTATATATCCAAGATGGTACATAGTGCTTGTTGGTTGATGCATATTTTTCTCAGCTGCACATTCAATCAGTTAAGGCGTAACTCTGGTAGAACCGGGTGACATCTAATCTATCGTATGTTATGTATGTGGGAACTCAATTGAAATGCTCTCTCAAACGTATGTAAGGCCCTTTCTAAGACTTCCATGGAAATAAACAACAGTGTTGTATGGATAAGCTACATTACCATGTCATTTAGCGGATGCTTTTACAGTGAGTTATAATGTTACAGATAGGCCTTCATGTCATTATGAGGCATACGGGGGTTAGGCATCTTGCTCATGGATGCTGACAAGTAACTTGGGGGAGATCGAGGTTCAAATTCAGAACAGAGAGAGAGAGAGAGAGAGAGAGAGAGAGAGAGAGAGAGAGAGAGAGAGAGAGCTACTCCCCTCTATAAATGTAATATTTAATACCTAGTCGATTTTAATTGGGTTGCTCAAAGGCACTTCCACAAAGCATGTGTCGGAAAGAACATGTATGCTCCTTATTTAAATGTCCCCCCTTGTAGTCTTGCTCCTGTGAAAATTCTAGTGGTGAGATGAGGTGTAAATTACTAATAATTATAAATGGCACGGCCAGTGAGTCTCTTCAACATTTCCTCAACTCACATCAGCCGGCCATCACATAGTGTGAGCTTAAATACTCAGTTAACTCACACGAGCCCGTTAGCAAGATGGCGAAATACACAACTGCCCTTCAAAATTAAAAAAAATGAATGTCTTCCTGAAATCGTTCTCAAAGGTTAGGTAACCATCCTCACATCTGCTGCTCCCACCGCAAGGGCCTTAGAGTTCTAACCCGAACCATCCTTGAAAGTCTAACCCTTATCCTGCCCTTTGAAAAAGTATGCTAACGGGGTACCTGGTTTGTTGAAAAGTGACAACGAGGGCTCCTAAATATGTTGTGTTGTATAATCCACTCCCAATTCTGCCATTTTTGAAAAATAGTAGACTTGGCAGAGGCCACCTGTCACGGTGAGGGGAGTGGGTTGGACCCCGAACGCAGACAACGACACAGTGGAGCGATACCAACGGCTTTATTCCAAAAGCACTCACAAAATACAAGGGTACACGGGGAGGTCGATCCGCGGAGTACCGGCAGGTAGTAGACCGACGAGTAGTCCGGGACGGGGGAGGAGTCTGCGTACCGGGAGGTCGAGGTGCGTAGTACCGAACGAGTAGTAGGCAGGTGACGGGTACCAGACAGATGGAAGAACACGTGCAGTATAAAGTAACAACCTCACGCTGGGGTAAAGGATAGACAAAGTATATATACCCCAGGTGAGGTGATTAGCAATTAGACTGTGTGATCGCTGACAGGTGTGTGTGTGTGCGCCGCCAGCGCACGTGGCTTGGCCACGCCCCCTGCCAACCACCGTAACCGTGACACCACCGACAGTAAATGTTAATATAATCACTGTGATTTTTTGTGGTGATTCTCTCTCTCTCTCTTCCTGAGAATGACAATCACTAGAAAATGAAATAGTATGGGTGGAATAAACTGTTCATACAATATTACCATCTGTGACCGTGCAGAGCCATTTAAAAAGTCAAACTCTTTGCATAACAATCATTGGCTGAGGTATGGCGTCTCCATTAGCCTAAAAAGGCAAGAGAGTTGCTTTCCCTGCTTTTAGCAAATTCATATTGGATATTTGATTAAAACCTCAAACCAACAGTAACGTTATGTGCCTCAATTTGCGAAACGGCACGAAAAGATCCACCTCCATCTGTCCATAAATGTCTGCGGGAGTGCGTGGAATCCCAGGTGATTTCAATTCAGACCATAAATAAACTTGGTCAAAAACCCCAAGATGATATCCAGTCAGTGGCAGGATGTTCTGTCGTGCGTTCCCTCACAACACCAGCAATGTTCCAGCAACGGCACCTCCACATTGCACAGGTGTTTCGGTGACTTGGACCATAGTGCTGTAGTTAAGCAGTGCCCAGGGTGTTGTAAGATGCTCCTTTGGTGTTGGATGGTTGCTAGGGAGTTCTGCACAGTCGCTCTGGTGTTCCGGGTAGTTTGTACGGTGTCATATGTGGTTGCTGGGATGTTTAAGGAAATTATAGATCAAATGATAGCTGGTGTGCCGCAATGCTGCAAAACTAATTTTGCCTTAGCGACCTTAATTGAAGGGAAATGAGTTTTCCAAGTCCCTTTCTTTAATATCCATTAAATCAATTTGAAGGCTTTGTCACTGTAGTGCAGTCAGGTCAAACTAATTTATAAAACAGTCATTAACATTAAGCCAGATATTAACAGAGGATATGAAGACCATGTTTCCTTAAGCCTAATCAAGAAAAATGTGCTTCTATAATTATGGCCCATGATTCATTGTAGTGTCTATTTTTATTTTTTATTTTTTCATAGACAGGACAGGATATTAAATGGACATTGTCGATGTTGATGTAGGGGCCCATGTCAATGACCTCTCTGTGAGTTATGGTTGATGATTTCTCGCCGTATCTCTCCCTCCCCTCCGATGTTAAATAAGTCATGATGGCAAAAGGATAAGTGTTCATTTTTATTCTACTTCACGGTGAAACAATGCAAGCTGCTGCGAGTTATGCAAGCCGCTCATAAATAAATCGACATACAGTATATTTGGATTAATTTCCATTCGGCCCACCAACCAGACCTCCTGATTGGCCTTTGGTATCAGCCAATCAAAAGCCCAAAAGCTATGGAGGCAGAACACCATCCAGTGCCTTTGTATTGTGCCCAGAGTCAATCCTATCTGATGTTCTTACTGTGAACCAGAAACAACTAATAACTAACACTCAAGTTCATCTTCGTCAACCTCAACTGTTCTCATTTGTTAATAAGTAATGATTGTGTTATGCTTATATGTGTACAAGCTTGATTCAGCATGTTTAGTACGTACAAGATCACTAAAATCAAACTACAGGGAGAGCAGGTGACGTCGTTATTGCGGTTTTGCATTGGTTCGAGTAAGTACCAGGTGAGTTCACCTGCTGTAACATCTACTGGCACCAACTTGAGCCAATCAGAAAAGACACCTGCAATAACCATTGTTTTTTGGTTGTTGTCTTTTTTACAGTGCTAGAGCTGTCGCTGGTGCTGGAGTTAACGCAGAACTAAATACAAAAATGTACGTGTAACGGTACAATAATACTCTGAATCCAATACCAGTGTGTCCCTCACACCCCCACCCCTGTGGCAAGACAGATGATACCTGCCACCTTTTAGCAAGCGCCTAAGGTGAAATGACATGAGTGCTGTGCCGAATGAGAGAGAGAGAGAGAGAGCGAGAGAGAGCGAGAGCGAGAGCGAGAGCGAGAGCGAGAGCGAGAGCGAGAGCGAGAGAGAGAGAGAGAGAGAGAGAGAGAGAGAGAGAATGGTATTGTCACCATTGGGGTACACAGGGGGGGTGGAGTAGCGATCTCAACACAACGCTAAATGATCAAACTTAATTTTGAAGATCAGGTATCCTCCATCACCACACACACGCACACACACACACACACACGCACACACACACACACACACACACACACACACACACACACGTGGATGTATACACACACCTCATACCAGGCACACACTAACACACACCCACACACTCCAGCATGTACAAACACACATGAAGGCTATATAAATATACACTCTTCACACACACACACACACACACACACACACACACACACACACACACACACACACAGATGGATGTGTGCGTTAGTCCTTCAGTACCTACGTATATCATATATATATCCAAGAGATATTCCCTAGCAGTGGACACCACAGGGAATGACAACAACATAAGGATAGAAGGCTATTCGTACTCTGGTATTCATCATAAACCGTCATGGGGAAGCACTCCACCCATTTGAATTAACTACACAATGTTTGAGTTATGTACACTTATGTATTGTGTGTACACGTGTGTGTTTAGTGTATCTGTGTACGACTCTGCAGGCAGAGAACAATCATATATATGTATATATATATATATATATATATATACATATATATATGTGGTTGGGAATATATATATATATATATATATAGGATATGTTCAGTTGGTTGGCGCTGTTAATAAACGTTGATCATGGAGTGGTGCGGTGTGTGGGTTACAGCAGGGGTTCCCAACCGCCGGGCCGCGGACCGGTCCCGGGCCGTGGAGGTGTTACCGCCGGGCCGCGGACCGGTCCCGGGCCGTGGAGGTGTTACCGCCGGGCCGCGGACCGGTCCCGGGCCGTGGAGGTGTTACCGCCGGGCCGCGGACCGGTCCCGGGCCGTGGAGGTGTTACCGCCGGGCCGCGGACCGGTCCCGGGCCGTGGAGGTGTTACCGCCGGGCCGCGGACCGGTCCCGGGCCGTGGAGGTGTTACCGCCGGGCCGCGGACCGGTCCCGGGCCGTGGAGGTGTTACCGCCGGGCCGCCAAACAGCTGTGTGTTTATCATCATATTTGACTCAAATAATTTGAGTATAGGTGAAAGGCGGGCGGTATAATCTATATATAGAGATGATATATATAATATAATCTATATATATAGATTATATAGCGGTATATATGGGCGGTATAATCTATATCTATAGATTAAATATATATCGGCGGCATAACGAGAGACTTTCAGTTGCACGCGCTATGTGTGTGTGTGTTTCATCTGATGAGCGCACAGAGCTCTTTTATCTCAGTCAACAGATGGAAACATGAGACTTGTCACGAAGCGTGAGAATCATTTTGATATATTCACTGAAAAACATGAAAGTCATTATCTTTTTTTACTGCCCTTTTTGGTACTTGCATTAAAGGGAAAAGTATGATGGACATATCTTTCTGGCTCATTAACTGTGATTGACAAGATTCGGTGTCCTCTGAAAATGGCTTTATCGCAATTGCTACATTTTTATTCGATATCCAATTGAATCTACTCGTCGTAAAGTAAGATACCGGGCAGTTAGCGCTGATTAGATGAACAGTCAGAGTAGCCATAAAGTAAGTGTGTGTCTGTGTGTTTGTGTATGTATGTGTGTGTGTGTGTGTGTGTGCTCATGCATCAGTGTGTGTGCGCTTGTGTGTGCATGTTCATGCATGTTCATGCATGAGTGTGTGTGCATGTTCATGCATGAGTGTGTGAGTGTGTGAGTGTGTGTGTGTGTGTGTGTGTGTGTGTGTGTGTGTGTGTGTGTGTGTGTGTGTGTGTTGTGTGTGTGTGTGTGTGTGTGTGTGTGTGTGTGTGTGTGTGTGTGTGTGTGTGTGTGTGTGTGTGTGTGTGTGTGTGTGTGTGTGTGTGTGTGTGCTCATGCATGAGTGTCCACGTGTTTGTGTGTGTGCGTGCTAATGCATCAGTGTGTGTGGGACAGTTCTTACAGGCAACTGGTAGGAGTTATGCCACTATCATAACATTGTCATTCATATTACATTACACTATCGTACTTTTGCTAGACTTTCTGGACTCATTACAGCCACTGTACTGTTCTGCACTGTACTGCACTGGATCCATGATGCTGCTGCACTACTGGCACTTTAAAGTGCATTTTAAATGTTTTTGCACAATTCAACATACATACATATATATCAATCCATCAGTCACTTTATTGTTCTTTTAACTGTTGTTTCTATTGTGTACCATATTTGTATAAGAAAAGTCATACTGCCGGAGGGAATGGGGAGTAAGCATTCCATTGTACTTGTTGCATATGGCAAATAAAAATCTGGAATCTTGAATCTTGAATCTTGAAACTTGAGTTGAATCAGTGTGTGTGTGTGTTTGTGTGCGTGTTCAGGCATGACTGTGTGTGCGTTTGTGTGTGTGCTCATGCATGAGTGTGTGTGGGTTTGTGTGTGTGCTTATACATGAGTGTGTATACGTTTTTGTGCATGCTCATGCATGAGTGTGTACATATGTGTGTGTGTGTGTGTGTGTGTGTGTGTGTGTGTGCGCGTGTGTGTGTGTGTGTGTGTGTGTGTGTGTGTGTGTGTGTGTGTGTGTGTGTGTGTGTGTGTGTGTGTGTGTGTGTGTGTGTGTGTGTGTGTGTGTGTGTGTGTGTGTGTGTGTGTGTGTGTGTTGGGTCGGGCAGGGGGGCATGGTAGCAGAGGTTTTCAATTCAAGTGGAACTGTGCTAAAATTCTTCGATAATACGACGGAAGATAAGGTGTGTGTGTGTGTGTGTGTATGTGTGTATGTAGGTGTTGTATGTGTGTCTTTCTATCTTTTGCGACTGCTACCTTGTGTCATTGTGTGTATGTGGGTCCGCTAGCATCGGCAAGATCCGCCAAGGTGGCACGGGCGTTCATTGTGACGTGGGTTACCCGGTTCAGCGCCCTTTCCGACCTCTCCTCGGACCAAGGCTCACAGTTCACATCTGAGCTCTGGAACGCGGTCGCTCAGGGCCTGGGTGTCCACGGACCCACGTCCCGGTCAGTCTGGGGTTTCTTCTGCCACGATGCCCACCGCGGGCCCCTGCAACAGGCCTACGACGGGCTGTTCCACGTCCTGGAGGCCAGGGATAAACACTTCCTCGTGGACATCGGGGGCAAGTCGGAGTGCATCTCTCTTTATTATTTGGTGGTAAAATGGTCTTACTTCTTAAGCCAGAATGTAATGTATTAAATAATTATTAAACACAGAATAAATAATAGTTTTGTTTTGAGTTATAATACCATGAACTTCAATTTGAATCCTATATAATCCTATTTGAATCCACTGTGTCCAGGTACTGGGCACAAACCCACGACCTCACAGCTCCGCCCTGGGGTGGGGACAAACCATCAAAGCACAGGTAGACACACCTGACTTTTTAACGAGTGATTAAGTGAGCCTCATGAGCAAGGGACAGAGTGGGCAAGTGAACGAGTGAGCAAGTGGACACAGTGGAACTAGAATGAAAGAATGAACATGGGTGAATAGGCCAGCAACACTACGGTCTGGTCCTTTGGTCCGCAGCATCCGTACGAGGACTATCAGCTTCAAAGACAGTTCTTATCCACAGGCAGTGACCTACTGAACTGCTAGGAGTGCTGCCGCTATCAGAACATTGTCATCAATATAACATTACACTATCATATACTATCATACTTTTGCTGGACTTTCTGGTCTCTGTATACTTACAGTAACTGCACTGTTCTGCACTGTACTGCACTGTATTATTGATGCTGCTGCACTACTGGCACTTTAAAATGCTTTTACATTTTACAGTTTTATGCAAAATTCAACACATGTATAGTTCATCCATCAGTCACTTTATTGTTATTTTTATTGTTATTTTTATTGTGTATAGTGTTTTAGAAAATTCCTACTGCAGGAAGGAATGGGGAGTAAGCATGCTATTGTACTTGTTGCATATGGCAAATACAAATCTTGAAATCTTAAATCTTTTAAGTGGAGCGAGAACACAAAACAGCACAGATCAAAAAATTCCAACGTCAGAGGATGTGGCTCCTAGGAGAGTCAATTAGATGAGCAAAGGAAGATACCAAGCGGGGGGGGGGGGTTCTAGGGGAAATGACTTCATCCTGACTCTACAGCGGGGGGGGGGGGGGTTCTAGGGGAAATGACTTCATCCTGACTCTACAGCGGGGGAACGGAACAGCCTCACCATATGTCCACGAGTTTCTCTGCTTTTAAGTCACTCCCCATTAAGCTTTCTGTTCAAATATAGTTTTGGGATTGTTTTTCCCCCTCCGATCCCCATCATTTTTACCACTGACATTGTTTCAAAAACTATGAATACGGCAACCTTCAATTGGGTGTAGAGGATGGTCTTCGTAATTTATGGATGGTATCGACGCACATCTCGTTAGATGGAACAATATGTGTTATAGGTATCGACCGGCATGCCTCCTCTGGGTTTACCGCCCGTGATCTTGTGAAGATGCGTGGAATGGTAAAAAAAAATTCAGACGAAAACCGAGGCCAAACAAAGAGCTCACCAGAGCTCACCAGAGCTCACCTGAGAGTACTCCGTCATCTGTAGCTCCTGAAGTACACACACACACACACACACACAACAGTGGCTGGCAATGCTGTTGAATTGATAACGACACACACACACACACACACATATATCCCCCCCCCCACACCCCCTGTGGTCCGGTCGCTGGTACCACATCATCTGTACCAGGGCTAGCAGGTTCAAGGAGAGTTTTTACCCACAGGCAGTGGCTCCTACTGAACTGTAAGGAGTGCTGCAACTATCATAATTGGACATTTTTTACTGGACCTCATGGATTCATTACAGTAACTGCACTGCTCTGCACTGTACTGCACTGTATTCATGAGGCTGCTGCACTACTGGCACTTTAAAATGCTTTTTGCACCTTTCGTCATATGTATATATACTGTATCATCATCATCTATCACTATGACACTTTATTGTTTTTTATTGTGTATATAGTAAAGCATATAATAGCTAGTATAGAGTGTTGTTTATAGCATATAGTGTAGTATATAGTAGGTAGTATGAAGTGTTGTTAATAGTATATAGTATAGTATATAGTAGGTAGTATATAGTGTTGTTTATAGTATAGTATTGCATAGCATTGTGTTAAGTAAAGCGTAGTATATAATAGAGTGTTTAAATGCATACTGCGGGAGGGAACGGGGAGTACTCATTCCACTCTACTTGTTGTAAATGGCAAATAAAAACATCTTGATCTTGTTTAAAGAAAAAAAATAGTAATTTTCCAAACATAAAGTTATTTACAGTTTTCTTGTTGGTGGGGGGGGGGGGAAGGTGGCCAAGGTGAGTCAAGGCCAGGCTCAAAGCTGTTTTCCGCCACGGTGAACATGTCACCACCTCCTGCCTCATTTGTACTCCTGATTGAACCATTAGTCAACATGAGCGAAGGTCGATCGAGGAGGGAGGCTGGGAGTGACGTGTCGGGACGGGTTCTATTCTATACAGCATATGGTGGGTGTGACCAGTTTGTGTCATGCCCGCTATATGTTATGTCGGCCTTTCCCTCCTCTTAGCGTCAGCCAATCCCTCTCCGTTGACCGCTTATTGGTTCAATCGAGTCACCTACTCGTTCCCCTAGATACCCCTACAACCCTAGCATTCCCTACACTCGCCGCAAGATTGTTGCATACCTCGTTTCCCGCATTCCAGTATCCAGTTTGCGTCCCTGACCTTCGTATTAAATCCCTTTACTTATCCCTTTCAATCCCGTCTCATTGGGTCTTGCTTTCGGGTCCATCTAACAACGTAACAGTTTGGGGGAATGGAGGAGGGTGGAGTGGCGAGTAGCGGAAAACTGTGGGCGTTAGCATTTTATTTGTTTGAAGCAATCACCAAAATCCATTGAGTAATCTAGTCAAACTAGCCCATTGAACGTTCAACACACACATGTCATCTACGTTTGGTCCCGGGGGGGGGGGCCAAAAAAACAAACTTCTTAATCCTAGCAGGGTTTTATTTGTTGTGTTGCTGCAGCGGTCGACACGAAAGCAGAGCTAAGATGAGAAGAAAGTACGGAAGGCCTTGGGATTGATTTGGCGCTCTGCTCTGTTTTCTCTAAGTCTTACTTGAAGTGTGGCCCGTGGCTAAAAGCTCCACAGAGCAGACTGTGGTGGATGTGGGAGGGTCCAGCGTCACAGCAAAAGTCAAAATCTGATAAACACCCGCCCAGGAAGACATACAGTACCTGACTTGGTTATGGTTACGGCAGCGGCTAAAAACAAAATATTTGGTCAAAGGAACCGTGTCTTGAGAGCAAACACAAAATAAAACCGCCTCAATTGGTAGCTTAGACACTGGCCATTATATTTCAAAACCGGCTCAATAAGGTCATTAGTAAAAAAAAATCGAAGAATTTGAGGCAAATAATTCTCACGTATATTCAACATAATTGGCCTCCTTCAATTCAAAACAGCTGTCTGTCTGCATAATTGAGATGTAATGGTTAATCGATAGTGAAGAATTAGAGTGATGGGGTAAAGTTCGGAGTGTAACAGTAAATCTTTAGCAGTGTTACCTGTTAGCATTTGTCAGCGAGTTGCACAGTGCCTAGTCTGATACTTTCAGAGTCCTAGAGAGATACCTTTCCGATTTCTAGCACATGCTTGGTTTAAATATATGACGTATATGATATGATGACACAAATCGTACATTGTACACAACTGTACAGTTGAGTAACATGGAGAAGGCATGTGCGGCAGTATATCTCAGGAGGTAGAGCGGTCGCCTCACAACCGAAATCTAGCTGGTTCGATCCCCGGCTCCTCCTAGCTAAAAACTGTCGAGGTGTCCTTGAGGATGACACCCTAACCCTAACTGCTCCCTGGGCGCTGTATAAATAGCTGACTGCTGCTCCTAATACTAGGAAGGGTTAAATGCAGAGGAATTATTTCACTGTACAGTACTTGGCAAATTGGAATAATTATTATTATTAAAGGGGCCTCAGTAAAAAAAATGAATTATTGTATTGTATTATTATGTTATATTTGAATACTTACTTTCAGTCTGCAACTCCACAAAAAAAGTAACATAACCGTGGACATCATCTCTGATCTCCGTTGGTCCACATCCTCCGACAATAGCTGACATTTTCAGCAATTTCCAGCTGGAACCGTATAAGAAGCCGATTAGAAAATTAAGCCGAGCACGACGGCTTTAAGGTCTGGTCGGATCTATTTGTGTCGTCTTCTTTTCCCGGCTGCCGTCTGGAAGGAGCTCAAACTGATTGGGTTCTTATCATATCATATATGAGTGCCGCGGTAAAGTAGGGAAAATGTCTGGACTGCAATATTTTCTCTGATGAGGTTAGACCCACCATATGGATTCACACTTTACTGTGGAGTGTCTGTGTGGCCTCTGGCCTGAGTCAGACTGATTACTCTATGGCTGGTGAGGCTGCATCCCTGTGGGTCATTGTTAATCAAGGACCCACAGGTAACCACAGGTTACCAGTCACCAACACACACACACTGGAGGAAAGAAGAACCGGAACATAACAAACACTGGAGGAATACATACAAATTGCTTTGCGTGTACGACTGCGGCATCAAACATTTGTTTGTCAGGAGTCAGGATGACGCATTACCGACATCCCGACTTTCTCTCTTAATTCACCGGTGACATTACCGCCGGCAGCCTCTGTCTCCGCGATGTCGGACAAAACAGAGGAGCCTGGCTCAGAGGTCTCCCTCCCCCCCGCCAGGTAGTGTCCACATAAGCCAGTACCTCGCTCTTCACGCCAACCAGTGGCTGTCGCCGGCTTTGGGATGTAGGGATGGAGGTTTGTATGTGCTGGTTTCAGGTGGGAGAGATAGTATATGCCTATACACAGTGATGTAGCTCCACACTTTGATGATCTGTGTGATTCTGGTTAGAGAGAGCGCTGGTGGATTTTATCATTCAACTGTCTTGTACTTATATGTAAAAGTATAAGCCCCAGTAAGGCATGATGGATGGCCTTTGTGTTGCAGACATAATCTTTACTTGCGTACCGTTGTTGCCTTTAATAACATTGGACAGCCTCGTCCGAGTGCTTTAGAGACTGAGTCTAAATGCATCTATGATTCATAGCATGAGGTCTTTGTCATTTATTCAATAGCCTTTTTTGTGAAAATTATTTGAGGGGAAATTAATCCCTATATAAAGCCTAACTGTTAATAGAACAGGTTAGGTTTTGCATTGCACAAAATGCCAAATGAAAGACAATTTGCATTTGTATTTAACTGTCATCTTATTGATGTGTTGCAATTATTGCCAGGGCAAAAGGGAAAAAAAATACCAATGCCATCAATTTGAGCCTTTGAGTAAAACAAGTAAAACAATAAAGCATCTTCTATCTTGGTATCACTCCCCCTAAACAATCGATTTGCAGGTAGCAGCGGCGCCAGACAACGCCTTATTAGCCCCTGAACACGAAGTCACTTAAAACCTGATAAACGTGAGTTGAGTGGTCACGCTCGCCCGGATGCTTAATAGACATGACAAGAAACCTTTGTGCATCTCTGCCCTGTTATTGGTTAATCGACACATGACCGTGGTTAATGAGTGGGAAATGAGTGGGTGGCTGGTGTAGCCCCTAGTAGTTTTTACATTTAGGAGAAACTTATCCTCCAGCAGTAAATACATTGCAAAGCTGAACAAAAAAATACACATAAGCCACAACATGTATTAAAGACATGTCATAATCTCAATAGCGGATAAACCTGTGTGGTGTAAAGTTTAAAGAATATTTTTAATAGACCTGCACTACATATATACCTTTGCTTTCCAGACATCTGTTTAGTTTGTAACTGTTTTTTTTGGGGTTGGCTTCACCTGATTAAGAATATATTCACGTAAAACCTGTAGTTTACAATTTGCTTGCTGCTTTACATCTACCTTTCTTTAATACACAACCTGTGGAGTGTGTGGGGCTGGTTTAAGCATCTGTAACTCTATTATAGATTTCCTGATGGGCAGGCCTCAAGTGGTGAAAATTGGGAACAACATCTCATCCACTCTGGTCCTCAACACCGGAGATCCCCAAGGATGCTGCCTCAGTCCCCGGCTGTACTCGCTGTACACACATGACTGTATAGCAGCGCACAGCAATAATCCGATTATCAAGTTTGCAGACGGCACCACAGTCGACGAAACAGAGTACAGAGAGGAGGTGGTCCAGCTGACACGATGGTGCAAGGACAACAGCCTCACACTGAATGTCAGCAAGGCTAAGGAGCTCATCGTGGACCGGGGAACCCACTCCACCATCAGCCTGGACAGGACATTGGTGGAAGTCGTCAGCTGCTTCCGTTTCCTTGGGCTACAGATTTTCAACGTCCTGGCCTGGACCTGCAACACGGAGCTCATGCTGAAGAAGGCACACTAGTGCCTCTATGCCCTTGTGGTGCCTCAGGAAAAGGCCAGAGGTGGCTAGTGAACTTCTACCATGTCACTGTAGAGAGCATCCCGATGAGTGGCGTCACTGTGTGGTACGGCAACACCACTGCACAGGACAAGAAAGCCATCCAGAGGGTCGTGAGGACCTCAGAGAAGATCATCTGGTGTGCACTTCCATGCATTGAGGAGGTCTGTAGGACCAGATGTCGGAAGATGGCCATGTTCATCATAAAGGACTGTAGCCACCCTGGGCGCCATCTCTCCTCCCCGCTACCGTTTAAACCTAGAAGAACTTCTAGGTTTAAAGATAGTGTGTACTGCACTGTTCTGCACTGTATTCATGATGCTGCTGCACTACTGGCATTTTTTTGTTCATTTTTATGGTATACATTTGTCGGGCGGCAGTGTAGCTAAGGAGGTAGAGTGGTCGCCTCACAACCGGAAGGTTGCTGGTTCGATCCCCGCCGCCTCCTCCTAGCAAAAGCTGTCAAGGTGTCCTTGAGCAAGATACCTTAACCCTACCTGCTCCCGACGTGCTGGCTGTCTCCTTGCATGGCTGACTCCGCCGTTGGTGGTTGAATGTGTGTATGAATGTGAGACTTGATATGTAAAGCGCTTTGAGTAACCATTGGTTAGAAAAGCGCTATATAAATGTCCATTTACCATTGTTTTTATGGTATTGTTTTGGAGATTTATACTGTGGGAGGGAATGGCGAGTAAGCATTCCTATCGATTGTTACAAATGACCAATGATTATCTTGTATCTTGTATCTTGTAAACTAGTGGTTTGCTCCTCTGGTCTGTCTAGATGAATAGAACCATCTAGACCAGGGGTCAGGAACCTTTTTGGCTGGGAGAGCCAAAAAGGCCAAATATTTCAAATTGTATTTCCTTGCGAGCCATATATAGTTAATCAAATTGAATGCAACTTTATCCGTGCATTTTTAAAGTAAGACATACATTTTTAGTATGTATATAACACGTCCCTGAGTACTAAAAGCGCTATATATAATCAATATCTTTATTCTTCTTAATACTCTTGTTGATATACTGTAGCTAACCAATAATAATGTCAGGGGAGGCGAGGAGTCTGGATACCAGGAAGTCGATCAGCGGGGTACCGGCAGGTAGTAGACAGGCGAGTAGTGCGGGACAGGCGAGGAGTCTGGATACCAGGAAGTCGATCAGCGGGGTACCGGCAGGTAGTAGACAGGTGAGGAGTCTGGATACCAGGAAGTCGATCAGCGGGGTACCGGCAGGTAGTAGACAGGCGAGTAGTGCGGGACAGGCGAGGAGTCTGGATACCGGGAAGTCGGTCAGCGGGGTACCGGCAGGTAGTAGACAGGCGAGTAGTGCGGGACAGGCGAGGAGTCTGGATACCAGGAAGTCGATCAGCGGGGTACCGGCAGGTAGTAGACAGGCGAGTAGTGCGGGACAGGCGAGGAGTCTGGATACCAGGAAGTCGATCAGCGGGGTACCGGCAGGTAGTAGACAGGCGAGTAGTGCGGGACAGGCGAGGAGTCTGGATACCGGGAAGTCGGTCAGCGGGGTACCGGCAGGTAGTAGACAGGCGAGGAGTGAGGGACAGGCGAGCAATCTAGAAGTAGCCAGGAACGGTTGCATCGAGAGAGAACAATGTGCGATCTAGCAATGGTGCTAGGGGACGCCAGGGTATATATACACACAGGTGAGGTGATTGTCATTAGCGGCAATCGCCAGCAGGTGTGTAGGTGCGCAGCCAAGACCCGAGCCTTGGCCACGCCCCCTGTCACACACCGCAACCGTGATCAAAATCAATTAAATACGTCTTACCATTAATGCGACTTCTGGTGCTGCATGGTTTTGCCAATGGCCTTGTAGTCTGGTTCATAAGTTGTGAGGTTAAGCTTCATGCAGGTGTTGAGGCTTCCATTGGTTAAACGTGAGCGTAGGTTCGTCTTAATGTTTCTCAGATGCGAGAATGACTGCTCACATGCATATGTAGAGCCAAACATGGTCAATATGGCAATACTCACACGCTGCATTGTGTGGTATGTGACAGGAAGCTCATTCCAAGTTGTAAGAATCAGCTGGTCTTCAGGTTGAAGTTTTCTCATTTCTGTCCATTTGTGTTCACTCGCCAGTCTTTCCAACTCTCCATTAAGTGACTTGAACTTACTCACCCACATGTCTGACGCCTTCAGGTCAGCAACTTCCAGCTCAAAGTCTCTGATGGAGACCCCGGGGATGCATTTCAGGTCGACTTTGTCCACACTCGTGGATGAGTGATGAATTAAAAAAAATCTGTGTGCTCACGAAATTCTCTAAAACACGCTTTGAATGACTGCAGGAGGACGTGAAGCCAGCTAGCTGCTGGAGAGAAAAATGTTGAGTGGGGTCTTTTGATAAGCACGCATCTCTAAATTGTCGCAGTGTTTCAAAGTGCAGAAGATGACCTGTTTCAATGTCCCTGGTGAAGAGTTCCAGCTTGCTTTCAAATGCAAACACTGCTTGTTGAAGAGATAAGATTGTATTTCCAATACCTTGCATTTTCACATTGAGCTGGTTCAGATGGCCAGTTATGTCCACGAGATAGTGAAACTGGAGGAGCCACTCTGTGTTAGCTAGCTCAGGATGCTCGACACCTCTCATTTCGAGAAAAGACCGGATTTGACTCAGGCAAGCTGCAAAACGGCTGAGCACTTTCCCCCTCGACAACCAACGCACATTATTGTGTAAAAGCAGACCGGGATAATTATTCCAAACTTCGTCTAACAGTGCTTTAAACTGGCAACAATAAAGTTGACCACTCGAATGACCAGCGACGATGACCATCACCTCAAGTTTGAGCACAAAGCAAGTTTTTTCTTGACCTTCTAACGACCCGTGTCGTTCCGCATTATCCAATTAAAATTTAGTTTTGGTGTCGACGGTTAAAATAGATCTGACTATTTTATATTTCTATTTGGAATTCAAATTAAAATTTTCTAAACTAATTCCTGTTTTTATGTTTTTAAATTCTGCTCAAAATTTTCTACGAGCCATATGCCGTCATGAAAAGAGCCAAAATTGGTTCCCGACCCCTGATCTAGACAGTTCTGCAACATTTCACAATTTCCCCTCCAACACATAACTACTGTTGACACATTTGAAATTGTATGAAAGGCCACTGTACATTGTATATTACTAGGCACTTTACTGTAATATTTGCACACTGGTTAGATACCAAATTATTTTAGCTGTACTGTACTTACTGTGCAATGACAATAAATTGAAATTTAATCTAATCTAATCTAATCTTTTATGGAGGGCTGAATGGCCCTATTTGGCGTGACAATGTCAGAAGAGTGGTGGAAGAGATGGTGCCCAGGGTGGTTGCGGTCCTTTGTGATGCAGATGGCCTTATTCCAAAATCTGGTTCTTTGGATCACTTCAATGCATGGAAGTTCCCACCCGATGATCTTTTCTGTTCTCACGACCCTCTTTCAATGCTACAGTAGAAGTTCCCCAGCCATCGTTTGCCTATGCCACTTCTTCTGAGGCACCACAGAGCATAGATGTGCTGGTGTGCCTTCTTCAGCATGACCTCTGTGTTGCGGGTCCACGCCAGGTCGTCGAATATATGTAGTCCCAGGAAACAGAAGCAGCTGATTGAACTATTTCCACCGTTGTCCCATCCAGTTTGATGGTGGAGTGGGTACCCCGGTGGCTCCTGAGGTCCACAATGGAAAAAAATGACTGTGGTGTCGTCTACAAACTTGATAATCCGATTGTTGCTGTGCGTGGCAGTACAGTCATGTGTGTCAGCGAGTACAGCCGAAGACTGAGGCCTTGGGGTCCAGACTGACCTTATTGGTCCAAGAGGCAAAACATTTGAAATAAGGCCTATTTAAATACCGAATATGTATGGGACATTTTTCGTCCATCGGCCAGGATGATCATTTCACTTAGATCGCAAATCATAGCACATCCTATGGGGGGTGGCAAAGTGGTTCCAAAAAAAGTGGTTCCCCTATGGCAAAGTGGTTCCAAAAAACGTGGAGACCTGTGACAAATTACAAAACGTTTTACCAGTCACAGGCTGAGACAATAAAATATTACTAAGAAGAATCCACATGATAACAACCTATTGTTATCGTGTGGATTCTTCTTATTAATATTTTATTATCCATAGAAAATATATTTTATTATCCACAGATCTTCAAATCCCATTCCATTATTTTTTTGTATTTTATGTATTTCAACATGTTTTTTATTGCCCGCCACAGAGTGACAGGGGGGGGGCTGTTTAGATGCTTAACCTTTGACCTTATGTTGAATGTTATCAGGGTGAGTGTCTGTTCAGGTTTCACACTGGAAGCAGGCAGAGGTCAAGGTCAGTGGCGGGGAGGGATCGAAAGAGGGAAAAGAAAGAGAGAGAGAGAGAGAGAGAGAGAGAGAGAGAGAGAGAGAGAGAGAGAGAGAGAGAGAGAGAGAGAGAGAGAGAGAGAGAGAGAGAGAGAGAGAGAGAGAGAGAGAGAGAGAGAGAGAGAGAGAGAGAGAGAGAGAGAGGAACCAACAGAAGAGAGAGAGAGAGAGAGAGAGAGAGAGAGAGAGAGAGAGAGAGATGAGAGAGAGAGAGAGAGAAGGACTGACAGAGAGAGCAGGGATGACATAGAGAGAGAGGGACTGACAGTGAGAGCGAGAGAGGGAGAGGGACTGACCGAGAGAGAGAGGGACTGACAGAGAGAGAGGGACCGAAAGAAAGAGAGAGGCAGAAAGAGAGAGAGACCGATAGAGAGAGAGGACAAAGAGAGAGAGAGAGAGAGAGAGAGAGAGAGAGAGAGAGAGAGAGAGAGAGAGAGAGAGAGAGAGAGAGAGAGAGAGAGAGAGAGGGGGGGGGGGGGGGCGACAGAGAGAGAGAGAGAGAGAGGTCCGACAGAGGGAGAGAGAGACTCAGAGAGAGAGAGAGAGAGAGAGAGAGAGAGAGAGAGAGAGAGAGAGAGAGAGAGAGAGAGAGAGAGAGGGGCCGACAGAGAAAGAGAAAGGGCCAGACAGAGAGGGGACTGACAGAGAGAAAGAGGGACCGACAGAGAGAGAAAGAGAGAGCCAGAGAGAGAGAGAAAGAGGGTGGAGGGGAGAGAGTTGGAGACAGTAGGATGTTCTCATTGTCATAATGCTCATCATGTTTTAAGATACCTGGGCGTGGCTAGAATTTCATTCACATATAGACTTCTCGTACGTTCAGATTCTTTTCATCTAAATTTTGGAAAATTACGAGTTGCGTATTATCTTGACATTGGGTTTTTCTGTAGGGATTCGTAAGATTACGTCGAGGACACCACTTTCAACCAGATCCGAAGGAAGGACATTGATTTTTGTGGATCCCCAAATCGACAATTATATTTTTCAAAGATTTTTCAAAAGACTTCTAAAATGATCAACATGGGTGGGGTAGCCATACAGGAAGTGATGCAGTTAGCAATAAGTGACATAGGGGTCACCTAGGACACTAGGGAACGAGCTAGAGACCTGGGGTCTGTTTTGTATGAATGAGGGCATTAAATGAGGAGTCTTCAACCTTCTTCATTCAAGGGACCCCTTGGTGGATTGAGAAAACTGTGCAGGGACCCATATTTATTTTTCAATAAAATGCTATTGCATTTTATCCCAGGACTATACGCCTTATAATATATGTATTATGCCTTATTAACTTGTAAATATGTCCAGCTTTGATGCTTAGTTTTAAGCCATATTGATATAATTAAAATCAATGGATCAGGCTCAAACTCTTCCATTATACGATGACAGACCCTGGTGTGTGGCAGGATAAAAATATTCTGATGCCCGGGTCTATCTATGATGTCCATGACCTGGACCTCCCTGTGGAGCAAACACTGACTTGAAGGTTGGAGTTTGCGTGAAACGAGGCGGTCAGGTGACGGCAATAATTGATTTCTGGAATCATGTGTGCCTGGGGGTCGCGGACCCCTGGTTGAAGACCACTAAACCACAGAGACTACTAAAATGATCAACACAATGGTCCTAACCCTGAAGGAAAGTGATGGAATTAGCATGTGACCTAGGGGTCAAGGACACTAGGGGAGTGAGTGTAAGCTTCTGTTTCATATAAAAGAGGACCCTGAGGACATACAAGATTATCAATTTGGCGGCTCTAGCCAGACAGGAGGTGACTAGCAAAAGCGTCGCCAAACGCTCCATCTCGTGAGACCTCTCACGCCAACGCTTCAACGCGCCGGTCTGAGACTCAGAACCTCTGTCTCATTTTATTTTCTCGTAAAAGAAAATTAGCCTAATTGCACATTCCACTTTTATAAGTCTCATAAGGGCTGTGCCTCTTTTGACCTGAAAGTTGTAAAATGTGTCAGCACGCCAACTGCTGTACAGGCACTAAAGGAACACGTTTTTTTTTTTTTTTTTCATGTTGATTTTTTGCCATTTCGAGATGATGTGAAATGTAGCCCTTACTTGTTGCCCTTATTTTTTTCCTCTCAGATGTGTGTGGCACACCAGATTTAGTTGATCTGAATGTGATGTTGTTCTGGAGATAGGAAAGTATACATAGTAGTTACATACTGTATATAGTGTGGAGGTAGTGTGGTTGGTGGCTGGTTGAAGCAGCCTGGCCTGAGATAAGACTGATTACTCTATGGCTTGTGAGGCTGCACACCTGTTGGTCTTTGATAATCAAGGACCCACAGGTTAAAACAGCCTCCACCACACACACTCGAGGTAGAGCTCTAGCATGTACCATCTGCTCTGTTCATTCATCAACTACAAACTCTTGCAATAAACCAGATTCCTCATCACCCTTTGTCCTTGTCTTCGGAAGGGGCCCTCAAGCAGCCATTTGAATGGCTGGTGGCAGCGTCGTCTAATACATACAGTTTATATATATAAAACAACATAGATACAGCAAGGACGTCTGCCTTTGTTCCAGGGACTGTGACCCCAACCAACAACAGAACCTTCATCTTCTGACGAGGGATTGCATCATCACTTTCTGTCAGACAAGTGTGCCTCAAGGAC
>CM051009.1:27909333-27914333 GCA_027704905.1 Muraenolepis orangiensis | reverse complement strand
TCCTGTCGGACCCAGACTGAGACAAAACTAAAACAGGCTTATGCTTGTCCTGATAACAATGATGTAAACAGGATGCATACAATATCTGCAGTGTTGGATTTTTTCCACACACACACACACACACACACACCACACACACACACACACCACACACACACACACACCACACACACACACACACCACACACACACCACACACACACGTAGCACACATGCACGCACATGCACCACGCACACTACGCACAGCATACACAGACACACATCACACACACACACACACACACACACACACACACACCACACACACACACACACACACACACACACACACACACACACACACACACACACACACACACACACACACACACACACACACACACACACACACACACACACACACACACACACACACACACACACACACACACTCACACTGGCGTGAACACATTCTGTTACAAATTCCTGTTATAAGTGTTTTTTTTTCTACAAGTGGCAAACTCATGCAGAAAGAAACTGACCTCAAGAGTACAACAATCCATTTCTCTCCATAACCACTAATCTCTGTGTTCCCAAGGCTCCGTACTCGGCCCATTTCTCTTCATAAACCACATCCTCCCCCTCCACAGATGCTCCACCATTTACAACCTGGCTATAACCAATTATAACCTCTCCACCAAATCCCCTCACACACACAATCAACCCCTCTCTTACATTGACTCTGGCTTGTTTTGCACTAAAAACCTGGACGATGCAACAAAATGACAACAGTGACATAACCAAACACCACCACATCGGCTCCAAGTCCACCCTCAAGCAGAATGGATGACCCCACACTCACCGTTGATGGCACCACCTGTCCACCACCTTCCTCCCCGGCACACAACCCTCCCTGGCGTGTTCTTTTATCCCACCCTCACCCTCGAGCCTCATACCAGCCGAGTCGTCTAAATCCTCATTCTACCACCCTCACAATATAGCAAAGATCAGGCAGTCTCTCACACGCCCTGCTGCTGAGACTCACCCACCGCCTGCATCTCCTCGTCTTTACTGTTGAAGCTCACTCCTCTACAGCGTCAGTGCCAGCCTCATCAATAGACTCCACACTGGTTCAGAACGCATCCGCCCGACTCCAAACTCACACCACATCCTGGCACCACATCATCACCCCCCCCCCCCCTGTCTTAACCTCCGTTGATGTCCTATCTACCTCCAGATCAATGAGTAGATCCTGGTCCTGATCTACAAAGCTTTTCACCATCTGTCTCCCCCCAATATCTCACCACCAACCTTCTAAGTCTCCTCAGATCAACTCAGCTGGCCATCCCTCCACCCCCAAAAGTCCAGCCTTCTCCAGGGCAGCTCCCGGACTCTGGACTCTGGAACTCCCTCCCAAAAGTCCCTCTATCCTTGCTTCCGCTCTTTGTCTCCTTTCTGTCTGTCTACCATCGTCCCTAAGTGTGAATCAACTTTGAGTCATTGAAAAGCACATTATACGTTCCATTTATAATATTACTCATTAATATTATTATTATTATTATTATTATTATTATTATTATTATGGCAGAGATCACAAACTAAAGGTGTAGTTGGTCCACATTAGACAAATATTCCATCAAACTATACAACTACCACCTGCCCATTGTCTCTTAAAAGCCTTTGTGTCTTGGTTTATGGTGGTGGTCTATTCACTGCATGGCCTAAAAGCCAACGCAGTGACTCTCTGCTTCCTGTGAGTTAGACGGCGAGGGTGTCTGGACCATAAATGTGCTGGATAGCGATTTAGACAACTTGTACACACACTGCAAAAAAAATTATAGTCGTTCTTATTTAAACTTTTAATTTGGCAGATCTGAGGGTAGTAATTAAAACACGGCTCAGGGGCCCTATCTGCTGATTGGACGAGCCCAGGGGGGGGGGTCAACCCCCATCTGCTGATTGGACGAGCCCAGGGGCGTTGTGGAACCCTCAGGCGTGGAGTGTGTTCCATATTGGAATGCGTTCAAGGTCCACTCAGAACTCTTGTCACGGTGAGCTAAGGGGCCGCTCTACAGAGGAGTGTGTGTGTGTGTGTGTGTGTGTGTGTGTGTGTGTGTGTGTGTGTGTGTGTGTGTGTGGTGTGTGTGTGTGTGTGTGTGTGTGTGTGTGTGTGTGTGTGTGTGTGTGTGTGTGTTTGACGAGGGGGGCATAAATAAGATAGAGTCTGAGCTTCAGAAGCTAGCGGTGCCGATAGCGCTCATGGGCGGCCATTGCTTTTTAAATGTCATTCTGTGCCATTTGAAACATTATAAATCCAACTCTCCAATTTATATAAGTGACTCAGCGTATGTGTACCTTTGTGTCCCTTCTTCTCTGCATGTGTGTGCATTTGAGTGCGTATATGTGTGTATGTCATGGAAGTCGTTTTCTACTGGAAAGTATGGCTTTATATTAAACGAGTGTCTATGCAGAAGAATGTGGTACAACACACATAGAAACTGGTGCTCCATGACCAGAGAACAACAGTTGGAACAACAGCCCTAGAGAACTGGTGCTACATGACCAGAGAACAACAGCCCTAGAGAACTGGTGCTACATGACCAGAGAACAACAGTTGGAACAACAGCCCTAGAGAACTGGTGCTACATGACCAGAGAACAACAGTTGGAACAACAGCCCTAGAGAACTGGTGCTACATGACCAGAGAACAACGTTGGAACAACAGCCCTAGAGAACTGGTGCTACACGACCAGAGAACAACATGAACACAGCCCTAGAGAACTGGTGCTACATGACCAGAGAACAACAGTTGGAACAACAGAACAACGACAGCATAAGTCCACCAGCAGACTTTTGCTGGCAAACTGAATGCTGGTAAAATGTAGGGGAATTTATAATTGATATACATATGCTACCCACATCCATGACTGCCTTTTCCAATGCCATCTTTTTATGTAATGTCCTTTCAGGATTTCAAAGCGGGAAGTGTTGACACATTTGCGTGTTTGATCACAAAATGACTGAAACAAATTATTTGTTCTTGTTTGCCTTTGGTATTGTGTGTGTATGTCCATTTCCAGTTAATTGAATTTATTTAAAATCAACCTATCTCTGTAAGCGATGGACGTATGTTGGTGGTTTAGAAGACCTACCTGCGGCTGCACGGTGTGTCACGAAAAAGTTTAGGTTTCAGTTGACTTTTTTCCGTACTCTTTTGGTTTCCCCCCCTATCCTCTCCCCTCGCACACCTCCCTTGACTCTCTCCACTATTTCTCTATCTCTATCTCCACCACCACCACTGCCATCGCCACCTCTCCTCACCCCTCCCCTGCACCTCCACCACTCACCTCCCCTGGCCCGGGGACATGACGACATGCCACCACCGCTACCACCACCACCACCACTGCCATCGCCACCTCTCCTCACCCCTCCCCTGCACCTCCACCACTCACCTCCCCTGGCCCGGGGACATGACGACATGCCACCACCGCCACCACCACCACCACTGCCATCGCCACCTCTCCTCACCCCTCCCCTGCACCTCCACCACTCACCTCCCCTGGCCCAGGGACATGACAACATGCATTTTTCCCCATGGTTGGTTTGTCTTGTCCGAGGGAGGCGGGCAGGGTTTTCATGGTGAGCTAAGGTGTTGTGGTGGTGGTGGTGGTGGTGGTGAGCGATTGTATCACCACGCCTGTCGGCCTCTCGTACCCAGAATACATCCTGCACAAAGATGTGTGTCACTTCCTTGGCGTCCTGTGAAATACTGTGTGTATCCTTTTGTTTTCTCTCCTTCTGTGTGTATGTGTGTTTGTGTGTGTACGTGCCATCATTTGCATAGAAATTGGTTGTAGATCTCGAGATAGACCCTCAACACACACACACACACACACACACACACACACACACACACACACACACACACACACGACACATACACACGCACACATACACACAAACACACACACACACACACATATGAACAAGGAGTACTCACCTGAATTTCACCCTAGACACAAACATGCACACAAAGGGTACAGAGTTACACACACACACACACACACACACACACACACACACACACACACACACACACACACACACACACACACACACACACACACACACACACACACACACACACACACACACACACAGCCTCCCTAAGGCCCAATCACTTGAGAACAATAAGCACTCCTGGTGCAAATCAGAGGGAGTCCATGATGAGAAGAAGATGAGATCATGCCTCATGTTTACCAACTAGAGAGAGAGAGAGAGAGAGAGAGAGAGAGAGAGAGAGAGAGAGAGAGAGAGAGAGAGAGAGAGAGAGAGAGAGAGAGAGAGAGAGAGAGAGAGAGAGAGAGAGAGAGAGAGATCGAGTTCAAGCTGTTCAGTTCCAGGTCCAGTCACTAGAATGCGTTGATGGGGTGAAAGTGATTTGTTTTCATTTAAATGAGAGTGTGACCAAGTGGCCATGTGCGCGCAAGGCCTCTTCAGCTGTCACTGCCTGGACCACACCCTTCCCACATGACCACGCCCTACCATTTAACCACACCCTCACCACACGGCCACGCCCTACCACACAACCACGCCCCCACGTGGCCACGCCCGTATTCCACGGTATGGTCCTTTCCGGCCATACCGGCTAAGGCCTTGCGCCGTGATCCTGAAAAGAATAGCTTTCAGTCACAGCTGCTTTACCGACCGTGTATGTGTGTGCGTGTGTGCATCTGCATGTGTGTGTGTTTGTGAGTGTGTGTTCATCTGTGTGTGTATTGCGTATGTGCATTTGCGGCAGTGTGTGTGCGCATGTGTGTGTGTGTGTGGTGTGTGTGTGTGTGTGTGTGTGCGCGCGTGTGTGTGTGTATGCGTGTTTGTGTGTGCGTGTGTGTATGTGTGAAGGAGAGAGAAGGAGAGAGAGAGAGAGAGAGAGAGAGAGAGAGAGAGAGAGAGAGAGAGAGCGAGAGAGAGAGAGAGAGAGAGAGAGAGAGAGAGAGAGAGAGAGACGAGAGAGAGAG
>CM051009.1:27901454-27903954 GCA_027704905.1 Muraenolepis orangiensis | reverse complement strand
GAGGAGTGACCGAACCACTCTGGAATATGAGAAATTCCAGCAAAGTCTTGAAAGGCTGGCATCTTTCTAAGTAATTTCCATGCCACTGTGACTCAATAATAATTACAAATTTATGTTTTCTGAATGTTTTCAAGTTGAAATTAAAATGTTATTGTTAACAAAGTATTCTGAATGAAGTGAATTTAATTTAATTAATTTATACACGCTAGTATTAGCAGAAAAAAACACTAGTCAGTGCCTACACATGGCGGAAAAGCCAGAAAACGCCATATTTTTGTGTTATTTTTTCATTTCTTTTTTCACTTTTTAGTTTTTTTGTGTCAAAGTCAAACTTATTGTATTAATAGTGTTAATCATTTCCAAAATGGGCGTCGTCAAATTCTAACTTTCACGATTATCTCCCCCCCCCTATAACTGTAGCTACTGTGTCCACAGTACCTGTTGCATCTATGTGTGTAGTTTCCTCAGCCGGTATATCGGCAGTATACCTTTAGCAATTATGTGTATAAGTAGCTTTAGCCTCTTTGTCTACACTACCCATAGCAGGTATCTGTACAGTAGCTGAAGCTCCCAAGCCTACAGTACAGTTAGCAACATTGTGTATATTGTTTTTGACAGATATGTATACATTAAGCCCACGGTACATGCAGCAGCTAAGAGCACCGTAGCTTTACAGCTACGTCTGCAGAAATTGTAGCCGCTACGTGTGCCCTACCTTTAAAGAGTACGGCAGCTTTTTTTCAAGGTATATAGCTTTAATAATATACTGCAGCTTTAACACGTTTTCCCTCTCACCTTAGTTAGTTGGGCCCGGGTAGCTTTTTTTCCTTCGATAAACAAAATAAAAATAAAAATAATGTTCTGTGTTTACTCAGATTATCTTCGTCCCCAATTTGAATTGTTTGCTCTGATACATTTTAGTGTGACACATGCAAAAGTGGAGAAAGTCAAGAAGAGGGCAAATACTTTCTCACAGCACTAAATATATCATCATCATCATCATCATCATAGAGCTGCCGCAACCGAGATTGCATTCACATTGCCGCGTACCTCATTAAGGTTGGAAAGTCCTCAATTTCATATTCTGTGTCCCTAATAATGGTATAGATATAGTGAAGAGGTCTACGACCTCTATTAGGACACGGAAGTCTCCAACATATTAATATATTAACACAATCTGTTTTTTTGCACGACAGCAGTGGCCAGCAAAATGCACTCTTGGTTGAGCGACGGTGGTAGAGGTGGAACGTATCCGTAGATGTGTTGTTTGGTCATGTGTGCTGAGTTCGCACTGTGTAGGAGTCTGGTGTATGTGCCATCAAGGCCATCTTGTAGGTCTTTCTTCATGGTCCAGGTTTCGGCTCCATATAAAAGAATGCTCTCTACACAAGCTCTGAAGATGCCAGTTTTGTAGATTTGGATATATTTGAATGGCAGATGTTGTGGAGCTTGTTACAGGCACTCCATGCTTGCCCTTTGCTTGTCAGAAAGTCCTTCTTACTGTCAGAAACATAGGACCCAAGGTACCTGAAGTCACTGACCTCGTTGAGTTGGGTGTCGGTGTTGCATATACTCTGTTTCTAATATATTGAGAAACAGGCCGACCTTGGCTGCAGCATTCACTAGTGATTTTATTTATTTTTAACTTTTTATTTATCCCGAGGGAAATTAGTTCTCTGCATTTGACCCATCCTAGTGTTAGGAGCAGTGGGCAGCCATTAGTACAGCGCCCGGGGAGCAGCATAGGGAGTGCCTTGCTCAAGGGCACTAGCAGTAACCTGGTGTTTCCGGGTCTTGAACCGGTGACCTTGCGGCTCCCAAGCCAAGTCCTTATCAACTGAGCTAGTGCCCCCCAAAATGTTAACAGGTCTTGCACATCACACAGTTGGCCGTGAGGGCTATATCGGCCGCATATTCGAGATCGGTGAGGTGCTGGCTTTGATGGCGCCTTGATTACTTCTGCTTGATGGTGATGCCTTTGTCATGAATGATGTCGAGACTTTGCCTGAGTATATATTCCACTACGATCACAAAAAGGAATGGAGCTAAGGTGTCTCCTTGGAGGATTCCTGCGGTTGTGAGGAACTCCTTGGTTAGGCCGTCCGTGCTTTGCACAAAGCATGATGGGTTGTCATACATGATGGCAATGGCTTTGACAATCTCATCTGGGACACCGTAATTCAGAAGGATATGCAGCATGATCTTCCTGTTGACACTATCAAAAGCCTTTGCAAAGTCCACAAACAAAATTGATGCCTTTCGCTTGGAAATCCTCAGCCCATCCTCATCCTAAAGCAGTTTTGTTTACGACGCAGGATGGGGTCAATATATGGATAGATTCTGTTTAGAAGCATTGAGTTGTAAATATTCGAGGCTAAAGGTGTACAGTGTGATTCCGCTGTAATTCTGAGGCAGTGAATGGTCGCCTACTAAATATATATATATAAATATATAAACAGTAAATATTTATATATATATTTTTAAACTGTATTATCCATCA
>CM051009.1:27893954-27896454 GCA_027704905.1 Muraenolepis orangiensis | reverse complement strand
AAGGTTTAGGTGGATTGTAATGCCATCTTTATTGATTTTTTTTAAGATTTTTTTTTAGTGTGACTGAGGTAATACATTTTGTGGTGTGCAAAATACATCACAGCATCATGATCACCTGACCAAATTATGATCATTTAAATAATAAATCATAATTTTTGTTTAAGCTTAAAGTAGGAAAATGGTGTATAAATGAGTGAGATTGACAGCTATTATGCTGCAGTAGTGTGAAGCAGTCAACAGCGCCTCCCTTTGGAAGTTTTATGCAAAAGTTAAATGCCCTTTCTCTCACTCCAAAGCAGATCAGTTGATAATTATTCATCGGCTCGGCAGGAGACCATTTACATATTACATACCAGTTACAGCACGCGGATGGCTTCTCGCGGCTGCTAATGTGATGTTGTCAGACTGGGAGAAAAATGCAGGAAGAGGGAAGGGGGGGGAGATCAGTTTGGAGTCAGAGGTGGAATGGAGTATGGTGGCAGCTCCTTTTGGGAAATGTACCCCCGTTAGCGCCTGACATGGTGTCGTTCTGCCAGATGTCTCCATGAGTTCATTGTGTATAGCGGCCCATCATAGACCATAGAGCAAACTTGACATTTTTGTGTTTGTAAGGGACATATTTGGAGATTTAGCAGTTTACACCAGGTAATCCCAGCATGCATCAGAACGCATTAAAACAATCCCAGGCAGTAAAAAAAACATTCTGGTCAGCTCACGTTGGCCCGACAAAACACTCACAAAGTCAGATAGCTGAGCACTGCACCCCCCGGGGACAAGGGAAAGAAATACAAGTGGATTGATCCTGAAGGTTGTCATGAATTGTGCCAAGGGCAAGACAGAATATGAAAAACATATATTTAATTAGGACTGGTCATATCAGGTACAATCATGACCAGCTCATATTTAAGAGAGAGTTTTGAATTATGCATTTCACATGGATCAATAGTCCAAGCTTTGTTTTCAGTTTGACCTCAATGTTGACTGGTGTCTATTTTTCACTTATTAACGAATACAAGTCAAGTCAAGTCAAGTCAAGTTTATTGTCACTTCACAGTTTACACAAGTATAAAGAAGTGAGTGAAAATCTAATGTGTAATACCCGACGACAGACAGCAGTTATAAAAATAAGATAAAATAGAATAAAAACAGAATAGAATAAAATAAGTAAAACAAAGTACAAAACTGTATAAAGTTAAAAAATATAAAATAAAGTGCGATTTATAAAATGCAATATATCGGCACAGAAAAAGAGCAATATGTATATATAAATCAACGTAATAAAATATACATTGTTATATGCTATATGCCCTTGTTCAGCAGCCTGATGGCCTGACTGTGGAAGCTATCTCTGAGTCTATTTGTACGGCATTTGTACACACTACCTGCCTGATGGTAAAAGTGAATACAGTTCGTGGCTGGGGTGGGCATTGTCTTTTATGATGCGTTTGGCCTTGGCCACGCACCGCTGGTTGTATATATCCAGAAGGGAGGGGAGCTCACCTCCAACGATATACAGGTGCAGTTCCCGTACCAGGCGGTGATACACCCTGTAAGAACACTCTCGATGGTGCCGGTATAGAATGTTCTCAGGATGCGGGGGCCCATGCTGAATTTCCTCAGACGCCTGAGGAAATACAGGCATTGTTGGGCCCTTTTCACCACGTGTGTGGTGTGCAACTTGAAGCTGCTGACCCCCTCTACTGCAACACCATCGATGGAGATAGGGCCGTGCTCTCCTCTCTGCTTCATGTTGTCCACGATCAGCTCCTTGGTCTTCTTGACGTTGAGGGCGAGGCTGTTCTCCTGGCACCACTGCTCCAGCGATCCAACCTCCTCCCTGTAGGCTGTCTCGTCGTCGCCGGCAATCAGGCCCATCACTGTCGTGTCGTCAGCAAACTTGCTGATGACGTTGGAGCTGTGCATAGCCATGCAGTCGTGGGTGTAGAGGGAGTAGAGGAGAGGGCTCAGCACGCATCCTTTGGGGGCTCCCGTGTTGAGGGTCAGTGGCTCTGAGGTGCTGCTGCCCATCCTCACCACCTGGCGGCGGTCCGACAAGAGGTCCAGTATCCAGCTGCACGTGGATGGGGGCACGCCTAGACCTCTAAGCTTGGTGTCGAGCTTGGCAGGAACCATCGTGTTGAACGCTGAGCTGTAGTCCACAAACAGCATTCGCACAACAGTTCTTTCCCTCCAGGTGGGAAAGGAAAGTGTGGAGGGCCATGGCAATTGCGTCGTCCGTGGCTCTGTTTTGATGATATGCAAATTGCCATGGGTCCAGTGTGGCAGGTAACACGGAGCAAATCAATTCCTTGACCAACCTTGACCAATACATTCTTGCGTGTGTATGTGTGGTATGTGCAACCAACATGGGTGAAGTTAGACTCTGAAGAACACTCCTTGTTTTGGTTTTAAGGGGTACATATTTTCACAGAAGCACTCTATTCTGCAGAGATTCAAAGACTATTGTGAAAGTACACAGAGGGAAGATGTATTTGGTCAA
>CM051009.1:27878954-27883954 GCA_027704905.1 Muraenolepis orangiensis | reverse complement strand
AAGTGAAGCGCTTGATTCGATTTTCGTCGGGAATCGGGAATCGAAATTTATAAAATAAAGTAGAGCTGATTTAAAGTTAGCCTTAAAAGTCAGCAAAACATGTTGGTGCTCGGGAAAAATATATTTCAGTATATTTGCATATGCTAATGAGGGAGCAAATGGAGCAGTGCTACAGTCTCCACATTATAACTCTGGGCTTCACAACACACACACACACACGCGCACACACGCGCACGCACGCACGCACGCACACACACACACACACACATACACACACATGCACACGCACACACATGCACACACACGCACATACACACACACATACATACACATACACACACGCACACACACGCGCGCACGCACACACACGCACAAACACACGCACATACACACACACACACACACACACACACACTTGTGCACGCACACACACGCGCACACACACACACACACACATAAACACACACACAAACATACACACACTCACACTGTGTGTGTGTGTATATATGTGATGCTCTTGGTGGAGATACTTGGTGGGAAAACACATTTTGGTGAATATTATTAGTTTTACTTTTAACTCTGAAATAAGATACCAATTTGTAATTGTATGCCATATGTGTTAACATACATATATTGAATTGAAGAGAAGTTCAAATATCTGTTATCTGTGAACATTTTCCGCCAGCCCACTGAAGATCAAAGCGTAGCTCATAGCGACACATGTTAGCATAAACAAGACAGCCAACGTCATTATGCTTACACAAGCTTATAATAATAATAATACCGGCTTTTATATAGTGCTTTTATCCAAAGCGCTTTACAAGTCATGTAAAGTCCTCAAATTCACCCATTGATACACAGACGGTGGAGTCAGCCATGCAAGGAGACAGCCAGCACGTCAGGAGCAGTTAGGGTTAGGGTGTCTTGCTCAAGGACACCTCGACAGTTTTATGCTAGGAGGAGGCGGCGGGGATCGAACCAGCGACCTTCCGGTTGTGAGGCGACCGCTCTACCTCCTGAGCTATACTGCTGCCAAGTCTTTAAAAAATCATCACCATCCTTTCTCGCGACAACTTTGAACACATTTACCACTTGGTTTTATTTGTTATCATAGGGATACAATTTTAATTCGTTTTTTTTATGATTCCTAATGACCCACAATATCAAGCAATGTTGTTTTGGTTTGTTTTTTAGGCTTCACTGAGGGAAATATCTTGAAAATGACTCAAGAGTGTCAACATAGTGGCGTAAATGGTGTTTACAGTATATCATATATTATAAAGTACATAGATGTATAAAGTACTATATTATAAAGTAAAGTACTATATTATTATATTACTATATTGTATAAAGTACTGTATTATAAAGTACATAGATACATACATGTAGTGTCGTTTATAGATATATATTATAGTATATGAGTATAAGTAGGGAGTATATAGTGTTGTATATACTATATTCAACACTATATACTACCTACTATATACTAGACTATATACTATATTGTCTAGTATATAGTAGGTAGTGTAAAGTGTTGTTTATAGTATATAGAAGGTAATATATAGTGTTGTGAATAGTTGATATATAGTTGATATATGGAGTGTCAACACATCTCAATGCCAAAATGAGCTGTTTGCACTTCTACAATCAGGACCGAATTGGCCATATAATAACCAAACATCCATATATCCATATATCCATATATCCCTCCGTTGATCCTTTCATTCATGTGATGAGGTCTTCCCGTTGGTGTCTCCTGTCACGTATGCTTGTTTTCATGCCTGTGTTTGTTTTGGATGCTTTGTGTTGTTCTTTCTTTACATTTCAAAGCCCTGTTTCCCTCAAGCAGCTTCAAAAAAGACGACAAAGAGACTCACTGTGTGTGTGTGTGTGTGTGTGTGTGTGTGTGTGTGTGTGTGTGTGTGTGTGTGTGTGTGTGTGTGTGTGTGTGTGTGTGTGTGTTTGTCTGTATGTGTATGTGCTTTCACATGTGCTTTTCATTCGTGTACCTACGGTTTTTAAAGTTTGATATTTGATCGTTTTTTACGCCCATTCCTCCCTATTTCCTTCATGGCTCTTAAGCTTAAACCTTCAGCTAAAGGAAGACATGCACACTCACCACCATCATCATCACCACCATGACCACCATCATGACCACCATCATCACCATCATCATCACCATCATGACCACCATCATGACCACCATCATCATCATCACCACCACCACCATCATCACCACCATCATCATCATCACCACCATCACCATCATGACCACCATCATGACCACCATCATCATCACCATCATGACCACCATCATGACCACCATCATCACCATCACCACCACCACCATCATCACCACCATCATCATCATCACCACCATCATCACCATCATCATCATCATCACCACCATCATCACCACCACCATCATCACCACCATCATCATCATCACCACCATCATCATCATCACCACCATCATCACCATCACCATCATCACCACCATCATCATCATCACCACCATCATCACCACCACCATCATCACCATCATCACCATCATCATCATCACCATCATCATCATCACCACCATCATCATCATCACCATCATCACCACCATCATCATCATCACCATCATCACCATCATCATCATCATCATCACCATCATCATCACCACCACCATCATCATCATCATCATCACCATCATCATCATCATCATCGCCACCATCATCATCACAACCATCGTTATCATGGCCATTACCATCATCATCGTCAAGCCAGACTCCCTCCTAGCCCAGTCTGTTTTACCGAAGACTCAAACTAAACTAGATGAAAGTGTAAAGTGTCAAGTGGGAGACAGAAGTGTGGGCCGAGATGCTGCAGTAGCTCAGCACAGCCGAACGGTTCCGGGTTTAATGCCTAACGGCCCTCAGCAACTTACAAGATTCAAGATGTTTTTATTTGCCAAGGAAGTACGATGGAACGCTTACTCCCCATTTCCTCCCACAGTATGAATTTCCAAAACAATACTATACAATACTAAACTATGCAATACGATACTATACAAAATTATACTATACTATAAACAACACTATATACTACCGACTATATACTATAAAAAACACTATACTATAAAAATACTATACGCAATAAAAATAACAATAAAGTGACTGATGGATGATACAGTAT
Source organism: Muraenolepis orangiensis (assembly GCA_027704905.1). Classification (NCBI taxonomy): domain Eukaryota; kingdom Metazoa; phylum Chordata; class Actinopteri; order Gadiformes; family Muraenolepididae; genus Muraenolepis; species Muraenolepis orangiensis. The sequence continues at coordinate 27,880,774 of CM051009.1, read as the reverse complement.
GTACATGTGGCGAGTTGTGCAAAAATGCATTTACAAGTGCCAGTAGTGCAGCAGCATTATGAATACAGTGCAGAACAGTGCAGAACAGTGCAGAACAGTGCAGAACAGTGCAGTAAGTTCAGCAGAAGAAATATGACCTAATAACCTAAAAGGAACATGCCCTAGTTGCCCTTGATGAAATGTCACTTTGGATAAACAAACGATCAGCCAAGTGAGTGTAGAAGAAGAAAAGTGACAGCAGAACATTCCATTAGCAGAACGTTCTCAGGTGGTCAGATGTGTAGCTGCAGGGACAGCGCTCCACACTAAGTGGACGCTTTATAAGCTGGACTCTCTGCTCATCCCTTATCAATTTGCCATCCGCCGTGTTTCTAAGCTTTATTAGGTGTAGCTAATGAACTAGCTACACGGTGTAACGCTGAGAAATCGAAGGCAATTAAACCCGGTAGACAGATCAACCAAACATTTTCAGATTGGCACTGAGAGTACAGCCAATATTTTATACAATAAAAAAACACATACTCTATCATTTTCTTATTTCTTGGAAAATATACTGAGAATACTGATGGTCCAAATTGTGTCCTGCGCCCGTCTTCGAAAAACCGAAAAAACCTTGACTGGCAAACACCTAAATATAAGAACAGCAAACAACAACAAACATGTAGAAAGAAAAAACTAAAATATCCAAAAAACTGACAAAAACATTAAACAAAACACAGTAAACAACAACAGGAGGCACATGCACATACATATGCAAACAAGCGCCGCATTCTCTCTCTCTCACACACACACACACACACACACACACACACACACACACACACACACAGAAACAGAAAATACAGTGTGTGTGTGTGTGTGTGTGTGTGTGTGTGTGTGTGTGTGTGTCTGTCCCCCAGTGTGTGTGTGCGTGTGTGTTTCTGATTGTCTGTTTCTGTAAGTGGGTGTGTTTAATATTTCTGCATGTGTGTGAGCGTATGTGTCAGTTTGCCTATATGTTAGTGTGTAGGTGGGATACATCCATGTGTGTGTGTGTGTGTGTGTGTGTGTGTGTGTGTGTGTGTGTGTGTGTGTGTGTGTGTGTGTGTGTGTGTGTGTGTGTGTGTGTGTGTGTGTGTGTGTGTGTGTGTGTGTGTTGTGTGTGTGTGTGTGTGTGTGTGTGTGTGTGTGTGTGTGTGTGTGTGTGTGTGTGTGTGTGTGTGTGTGTGTGTGTGTGTGTGTGTGTGTCTGGTGTGTCTGGGGATGCTTCTCTGTGTAGTGGTAGCCAGCAGCTCCAGCCTCCCTGTCAGCTCTGGGGCTCTGGTTGGCTCCAGGAGAGGCTGCTGGGTCTCTGCCCGGCTCCAGGAGAGGCTGCTGGGTCTCTGGTTGGCTGCAGGAGAGGCTGCTGGGTCTCTGCTTGGCTCCAGGAGAGGCTGCTGGGTCTCTGGTTGGCTGCGGTGAGAGGCGGCCGGGGTCGCCGGAGGACTCTGGATCCTTCTACTCTTAATCCACCATTTATAGAGAAGGCCTTGATAAGGTCAGAACCTTAAAATATCAATCTGTAAGCAGAACAATTGCTGGAAGTAAACACATCAATATATGAAATAGATCTGAACATAACCTCTCGTATAGATCTAAAAACAACTTAAGTAGAAGTTGCTGAACCCTCAACCATCTCCACCTAACATAGGTCATATCACAGAGGTCAGAGGTCACATCATGCATCCCTAGAGATGTGTTCTATCAACGGGCCCTGGGGCTAGTGGCTAGTTTTGCACGGCCTCAAACAGTATAGATAGTTCCTCAGTCAACGGACATACAGTTGTACACCGTGATGCATG
>CM051009.1:27841454-27866454 GCA_027704905.1 Muraenolepis orangiensis | reverse complement strand
ACCAAGAGGGCAAGGAGGGCCCGGGGAGAGAGAGAGAGAGAGAGAGAGAGAGAGAGAGAGAGAGAGAGAGAGAGAGAGAGAGAGAGAGAGAGAGAGAGAGAGAGAGAGAGAGAGAGAGAGAGAGAGAGAGAGAGAGAGACAAAGCGAGAGAGAGAGAGAGAGAGAGAGAAAAGGTGGAGAAGTGGAGAAGAGAAGAGGGAGAGAGGAAGGGAGGCGGACGAGAATGGAGTCTAATTGGATTCGAACACACACACACACACACACACACACACAAATACACATACACACAAACACACATACACGCACACATATATAAGCAGACACACACACACACACACATATACCATATACCATATATATATATATATATATATATATATATATATATACCTGTATACTGTATACAAAAGCAGAGAGCGAGAGACACACACACACACACACACACACACACACACACACAAGTTGGCGTGGGTGATGTATGGCATAGAGAGAGAGAGAGAGAGAGAGAGAGAGAGAGAGAGAGAGAGAGAGAGAGAGAGAGAGAGAGAGAGAGAGAGAGAGAGAGAGAGAGAGAGAGAGAGAGAGAGAGAGAGAGCCAGCAGGAGAGAGAGAGGGAGGAAGAGAAAGACAGAGAGAGAGAGTGAGTTTGTGGTTCTTCTGGGAGCCAAGCCAGTTCTCCTGAACAATGGGAGCAGTACATCGGTGTACTGATCAGGCCTCCAAGGGGGGGCCAGGGCTGGGGTGACAATATGCTGACTGCTGTTCCTGCAGGGGGTGTGTGTGTGTGTGTGTGTGGGGGGGGGGTTCCTCTCTAGTCCGTCACCAGGGGGCGATTAACCCCACACACACACACACGCATACATGCATGCTTTTCCGATACCATTTTGTAATTTTAAGAACACACACATGTCAACAGGACATATATTCCGGAAAGTTTTCAGAAAAAAAACCCTGTTTTTTCCGACTAGCTGGCTGGTCATGAAATGACCAGCATTTCATGCATCAATGTGTGATGCATTTCTGCATCACACATTGCATTTGGAAAATCATCATCATTAATTGTAACCTTATTTTCCGATACCATTTTGGAATTTTAAGAACACACACGTGTAAACAGGACATATTTAAGAAAACTTAGAGGAGAGACAACAACAAAAAACCTGTATTCTTCAGACTGCGTACAAATCAACCTCTCAAATCAAAATCAAGTCAAGTCAAGTCAAGTCAAGTTTATTGTCACTTCACAGTTTACAGTTTAGTATAAAGCAGTGATGTGAAATTCTTGTGTGCAATACCCGACGACAGACAGCAGTTATAGAATAAGATAAAATAAAAATAGATAAAAATAGATAAAAATAGAATAAAAAATAGAATAAGGAATATAAAATAAAAATAAAAAATGCAATTTATAAAATGCAAAAATCAGCACAGAAAAGAGCAATATATATATATAAATCAATGTAATAAAATATACATTGTTATATGTTATACGCCCTTGTTCAGCAGCCTGATGGCCTGACTGTGGAAGCTATCTCTAAGCCTATTTGTACGACACTTGATACTGCGGTATCGCCTGCCTGACGGTAATAGTGAGTAAAGTTTGTGGCTGGGGTGGGCAATGTCTTTTATAATTCTTTTGGCCTTGGCCACGCACCGCTGGTTGTAAATGTCCAGGAGGGAGGGGAGCTCACCTCCAACGATATACTGGGCCGTCCGCACCACCCTTTGAAGCGCTCTGCGCTCGAGTGCCGTGCAGTTCCCGTACCAGGCGGTGATACACCCTGTCAGAACACTCTCGATGGTGCCGTTGTAGAATGTTCTCAGGATGCGGGGGCCCATGCTGAATTTCTTCAGACGCCTGAGAAAATACAGGCGTTGTTGGGCCTTTTTCACCACGTGTGTGGTGTGCGTGGACCATGTGAGGTCCTCGGAGATGTGCACGCCGAGGAACTTGAAGCTGCTGACCCTCTCTACTGCAACGCCGTCGATGGAGATAGGGCTGTGCTCTCCCCTCTGCCTCCTGAAGTCCACGATCAGCTCCTTGGTCTTCTTGACGTTGAGGGCGAGGCTGTTCTCCTGGCACCACTGCTCCAGCGATCCGACCTCCTCCCTGTAGGCTGTCTCGTCGTCGCCGGCGATCAGGCCCATCACTGTCGTGTCGTCAGCAAACTTGACGATGACGTTGGAGCTGTGCATAGCCATGCAGTCGTGGGTGTAGAGGGAGTAGAGGAGAGGGCTCAGCACGCATCCCTGGGGGGCTCCCGTGTTGAGGGTCAGTGGCTCTGATGTGGTGCTGCCCATCCTCACCACCTGGCGGCGGTCCGACAGGAGGTTCAGTATCCAGCTGCACATGGATGGGGGTACGCCTAGACCTCTCAGCTTGGTGTCGAGCTTGGCAGGAACTATTGTGTTAAATGCTGAGCTGTAGTCCACAAACAGCATTCGCACATAACAGTTCTTCCCCTCCAGGTGGGAAAGGGCAGTGTGGAGGGCCATGGCAATTGCGTCGTCCGTGGATCTATTTTGACGATATGCAAATTGCCATGGGTCCAGCGTGGTAGGTAACACGGAGCAAATAAAGTCCTTGACCAACCTCTCGAAGCATTTGCTAACGATCGAGGTGAGGGCCACAGGTCTGTAGTCATTCAGGCATGTTACCTTGGTTTGTTTAGGGACAGGCACGATGGTGGATATCTTGAAGACCGCGGGGACAACAGCCTGGGACAGGGAGAGGTTGAAGATGTCTGCAAAGACTCCTGCCAACTGGTCTGCGCATGCTCTGAGGACGCGGCCCGGGATGTCGTCGGGGCCTGCCGCCTTACGGATGTTCAGCCGCTTAAAGGTGCGGCGCACATCCGCCTCCGAGATGCGCAGCTGGCTGGTCTCCCCAGTCGGTGCTGGCTTCGGCGGGCTGCCGTTTACGTCGAACCGAGCAAAAAATGTATTTAGCTCTCCTGGGAGGGAGGTAGAGGAGTTCTCTACACAACTGGTTCTCCCTCTGAAGTTCGTTATCTTCTGCAGCCCCTGCCACATACCCCTCGCATCGTGTTTCTTGAATTTATCTTCCACTCTGTCCTTATACTCCCGCTTGGCAGTGACGATGGTCTTACGGAGGTCGTAACGGGCTCTCGTATATTCCTCCGTATTCCCGGAACCAAAGGCGGCGTTACGCGCATGTAGGGCAGCGCGAACATCGCCGTTAATCCACGGTTTCTGGTTGGGATATATCCGAACCGACTTGGTCGGAACAACGTCATCTATGCACTTCTTGATGAACCCGGTGACCGACGACGCGTACTCGTTGACGTTATTGTCCGAGGCAACGCGGAACATGTGCCAGTCAGCGTGATCAAAACAATCCTGCAGCGTAGAATCTGATTGGTCCGACCAGCATTGGACCTCCCTCACAGCGATCGGTTGCTGCTTCAGTCTCTGCCTATAGGCGGGGAGTAGCTGGATAGAGCGGTGATCTGATTTGCCGAACGGTGGGCGGAGGAGGGCCTTGTAGCCATCACGGAAGGGAGTGTAGCAGTGGTCGAGGATCCGCTCGCCCCGTGTGTTGCTCTTTATGTGTTGGTAGAACTTCGGGAGAACCTTCTTCAGGTTCGCCTTGTTGAAGTCCCCCGCTACGATGAGAGCAGCCTCGGGGTGGGCCGACTCCTGTTCGCTGATAGCCCCGTACAGTTCCTTCAGCGCTGTGTCCGTGTTGGCTTGTGGGGGAATGTAAACAGCGGTCACGGTTACCGCTGTAAACTCCCGAGGTAGCCAGTATGGACGGCACATAAGCATCAGGTACTCCAGGTCCGGGGAACAGAAAGACTTGAGGGGATGTACATGACTTTGGTTGCACCAAGATCTGTTTATCATGAGACATACCCCCCCTCCGCGATCTTTACCGGAGAGAGCCTTTGTTCTGTCCGCCCGGTGTACGGAAAATCCCGTCGGCTCGATAGCTGCGTCGGTAACCCCCTCCGACATCCATGTCTCCGTAAGGCAGATAATACAATTGTCCCTAGTTTCCCGGTGGAATTGAATACGAGCCTGTAGTTCGCTTAACTTATTGTCCAGAGACTGTACATTAGCCAGTAGAATGGTGGGTAGTGGGGGGCGATCGGATCGACATCTCAGCCTGACTAGCACGCCGGCTCGCTTCCCTCGCTTCCTCCGGCGACGCTTGCGCGTAATCGTGCCCAAAATGGACGGAGATAATCCAGCTGTGACTTCGGGCGGGACGTCCGAGTCGAAAGAATGAAAAAACTCCGGTAGGCGGCGAGCGACTGTCGATCTGATCTCCCAAAGTGTGCAGAAGTTATAAGTGAACTTGCTGCTAACATCCTGAACTAAAAAAGTTGCAATAAAAAGAATAAATAACAAAAAACTGCGTCGTCGTGCGGGAGCTCGCGACACGGCAGCCATCTCGTACGGCGCCATACTCCACTATAGAGAAAAAATCTTTTCTCTATAGATATATTCTCTATCTCTATCCTTTTCTAGGTTTTTCTTGGTTTGTTTTGCCGTTGTTTTTTGTAGCCCTACAGGAAGTGATGCAATGGGAAGGTAACCAAGGGGGTCTACAGGCTGAGATCTTGTGTCTGTTAACTGTTAACCCTGTCCTATGAAAGAGTGCCTCAAGGTATGTATGTCCTTGAGGCACACTTGTCTGACAGAAAGTGATGATGCAATCCCTCGTCAGAAGATGAAGGTTCTGTTGTTGGTTGGGGTCACAGTCCCTGGAACAAAGGCAGACGTCCTTGCTGTATCTATGTCGTTTTATATACATAAACTGTATATACATAACTTTATATACATAAACTGTAGGCTGCCACCAGCCATTCAAATGGCTGCTTGAGGGCCCCTTCCGAAGACAAGGACAAAGGGTGATGAGGAATCTGGTTTATTGCAAGAGTTTGTTGTTGATGAATGAACAGAGCAGATGGTACATGCTAGAGCTCTACCTCGAGTGTGTGTGGTGGAGGCTGTTTTAACCTGTGGGTCCTTGATTATCAAAGACCAACAGGTGTGCAGCCTCACAAGCCATAGAGTAATCAGTCTTATCTCAGGCCAGGCTGCTTCAACCAGCCACCAACCACACTACCTCCACACTATATACAGTATGTAACTACTATGTATACTTTCCTATCTCCAGAACAACATCACATTCAGATCAACTAAATCTGGTGTGCCACACACATCTGAGAGGAAAAAAATAAGGGCAACAAGTAAGGGCTACATTTCACATCATCTCGAAATGGCACAAAATCAACATGATAAAAATCAAAAAAAAAGTGTTCCTTTAGTGCCTGTACAGCAGTTGGTGTGCTGACACATTTTACAACTTTCAGGTCAAAAGAGGCACAGCCCTTATGAGACTTATAAAAGTGGAATGTGCAATTAGGCTAATTTTCTTTTACGAGAAAATAAAATGAGACAGAGGTTCTGAGTCTCAGGCACGTTGAAGCGTTGGCGTGAGAGGTCTCACGAGATGGAGCGTTTGGCGACGCTTTTGCTAGTCACCTCCTGTCCGGCTAGAGCCGCCAAATTGATAATCTTGTATGTCCTCAGGGTCCTCTTTTATATGAAACAGAAGCTTACGCTCACTCCCCTAGTGTCCTTGACCCCTAGGTCACATGCTAATTCCATCACTTTCCTTCAGGGTTAGGACCATTGTGTTGATCATTTTAGTAGTCTCTGTGGTTTAGTGGTCTTCAACCAGGGGTCCGCGACCCCCAGGCACACATGATTCCAGAAATCAATTATTGCCGTCACCTGACCGCCTCGTTTCACGCAAACTCCAACCTTCAAGTCAGTGTTTGCTCCACAGGGAGGTCCAGGTCATGGACATCATAGATAGACCCGGGCATCAGAATATTTTTATCCTGCCACACACCAGGGTCTGTCATCGTATAATGGAAGAGTTTGAGCCTGATCCATTGATTTTAATTATATCAATATGGCTTAAAACTAAGCATCAAAGCTGGACATATTTACAAGTTAATAAGGCATAATACATATATTATAAGGCGTATAGTCCTGGGATAAAATGCAATAGCATTTTATTGAAAAATAAATATGGGTCCCTGCACAGTTTTCTCAATCCACCAAGGGGTCCCTTGGCTGAAGAAGGTTGAAGACTCCTCATTTAATGCCCTCATTCATACAAAACAGACCCCAGGTCTCTAGCTCGTTCCCTAGTGTCCTAGGTGACCCCTATGTCACTTATTGCTAACTGCATCACTTCCTGTAAGGCTACCCCACCCATGTTGATCATTTTAGAAGGGGATTTAGAGGGATCCACAAAAATCAATGTCCTTCCGTCGGATCTGCTTGAAAGTGGTGTCCTCGACGTAATCTTACGAATCCCTACAGAAAAACCCAATGTCAAGATAATACGCAACTCGTAATTTTCCAAAATTTTGATGAAAAGAATCTGAACGTACTCTCGTACGTTCAGATTCTTTTCATTATATACTATATGTGAATGTAATTCTAGCCACGCCCAGGTATCTTAAAACATGATGAGCATTATGACGATGAGAACATCCTACTGTCTCCAACTCTCTCCCCTCCACCCTCTTTCTCTCTCTCTCTGGCTCTCTCTTTCTCTCTCTTTCTCTCTCTCTCTCTCTCTCTCTCTCTCTCTCTCTCTCTCTCTCTCTCTCTCTCTGAGTCTCTCTCTCCCTCTGTCGCCCCCCCCCCCCCCCTCTCTCTCTCTCTCTCTCTCTCTCTCTCTCTCTCTCTCTCTCTCTCTCTCTTTTCCCTCTTTCGATCCCTCCCCGCCACTGACCTTGACCTCTGCCTGCTTCCAGTGTGAAACCTGAACAGACACTCACCCTGATAACATTCAACATAAGGTCAAAGGTTAAGCATCTAAACAGCCCCCCCCCTGTCACTCTGTGGCGGGCAATAAAAAACATGTTGAAATACATAAAATACAAAAAAATAATGGAATGGGATTTGAAGATCTGTGGATAATAAAATATATTTTCTAACTCAACTTTATTGTTGCCAGTTTAAAGCACTGTTAGACGAAGTTTGGAATAATTATCCCGGTCTGCTTTTACACAATAATGTGCGTTGGTTGTCGAAGGGGAAAGTGCTCAGCCGTTTTGCAGCTTGCCTGAGTCAAATCCGGACTTTTCTCGAAATGAGAGGTGTCGAGCATCCTGAGCTAGCTAACACAGAGTGGCTCCTCCAGTTTCACTATCTCGTGGACATAACTGGCCATCTGAACCAGCTCAATGTGAAAATGCAAGGTATTGGAAATACAATCTTATCTCTTCAACAAGCAGTGTTTGCATTTGAAAGCAAGCTGGAACTCTTCACCAGGGACATTGAAACAGGTCGTCTTCTGCACTTTGAAACACTGCGACAATTTAGAGATGCGTGCTTATCAAAAGACCCCACTCAACATTTTTCTCTCCAGCAGCTAGCTGGCTTCACGTCCTCCTGCAGTCATTCAAAGCGTGTTTTAGAGAATTCCGTGTGCACACAGATTTTTTTTTATTCATCACTCATCCACGAGTGTGGACAAAGTCGACCTGAAATGCATCCCCGGGGTCTCCATCAGAGACTTTGAGCTGGAAGTTGCTGACCTGAAGGCGTCAGACATGTGGGTGAGTAAGTTCAAGTCACTTAATGGAGAGTTGGAAAGACTGGCGAGTGAACACAAATGGACAGAAATGAGAAAACTTCAACCTGAAGACCAGCTGATTCTTACAACTTGGAATGAGCTTCCTGTCACATACCACACAATGCAGCGTGTGAGTATTGCCATATTGACCATGTTTGGCTCTACATATGCATGTGAGCAGTCATTCTCGCATCTGAGAAACATTAAGACCAACCTACGCTCACGTTTAACCGATGGAAGCCTGAACACCTGCATGAAGCTTAACCTCACCACTTATGAACCAGACTACAAGGCCATTGGCAAAACCATGCAGCACCAGAAGTCGCATTAATGGTAAGACGTATTTAATTGATTTGTCACGGTTGCGGTGTGTGACAGGGGGCGTGGCCAAGGCTTGGGTCTTGGCTGCGCACCTACACACCTGCTGGCGATTGCCGCTAATGACAATCACCTCACCTGTGTGTATATATACCCTGGCGTCCCCTAGCACCATTGCTAGATCGCACATTGTTCTCTCTCGATGCAACCGTTCCTGGCTACTTCTAGATTGCTCGCCTGTCCCTCACTCCTCGCCTGTCTACTACCTGCCGGTACCCCGCTGACCGACTTCCCGGTATCCAGACTCCTCGCCTGTCCCGCACTACTCGCCTGTCTACTACCTGCCGGTACCCCGCTGATCGACTTCCTGGTATCCAGACTCCTCACCTGTCTACTACCTGCCGGTACCCCGCTGATCGACTTCCTGGTATCCAGACTCCTCGCCTGTCCCGCACTACTCGCCTGTCTACTACCGGCCGGTACCCCGCTGATCGACTTCCTGGTATCCAGACTCCTCACCTGTCTACTACCTGCCGGTACCCCGCTGATCGACTTCCTGGTATCCAGACTCCTCGCCTGTCCCGCACTACTCGCCTGTCTACTACCTGCCGGTACCCCGCTGATCGACTTCTTGGTATCCAGACTCCTCGCCTGTCCCCGACCGTCCTACTGTTTTACCGACGAAATAAAGCATCACATTATCGTTTACCTTAGCTACACTGCCGCCCGACAAATGTATACCATAAAAATGCAGTAGTGCAGCAGCATCATGAATACAGTGCAGAACAGTGCAGTACACACTATCTTTAAACCTAGAAGTTCTTCTGCAGATGCTGCACAACCGGTGACCGGACGGTAGCGGGGAGGAGAGATGGAGCCCAGGGTGGCTGCAGTCCTTTATGATGAACATGGCCATCTTCCGACATCTGGTCCTACAGACCTCCTCAATGCATGGAAGTGCACACCAGATGATCTTCTCCGAGGTCCTCACGACCCTCTGGATGGCTTTCTTGTCCTGTGCAGTGGTGTTGCCGTACCACACAGTGACGCCACTCATCGGGATGCTCTCTACAGTGACATGGTAGAAGTTCACAAGCCACCTCTGGCCTTTTCCTGAGGCACCACAAGGGCATAGAGGCACTAGTGTGCCTTCTTCAGCATGAGCTCCGTGTTGCAGGTCCAGGCCAGGACGTTGAAAATCTGTAGCCCAAGGAAACGGAAGCAGCTGACGACTTCCACCAATGTCCTGTCCAGGCTGATGGTGGAGTGGGTTCCCCGGTGGCTCCTGAAGTCCACGATGAGCTCCTTAGTCTTGCTGACATTCAGTGTGAGGCTGTCCTTGCACCATCGCGTCAGCTGGACCACCTCCTCTCTGTATTCTGTTTCGTCGACTGTGGTGCCGTCTGCAAACTTGATAATCTGATTATTGCTGTGCGCTGCTGTACAGTCATGTGTGTACAGCGAGTACAGCCGGGGACTGAGGCAGCATCCTTGGGGATCTCCGGTGTTGAGGACCAGAGTGGATGAGATGTTGTTCCCAATTTTCACCACTTGAGGCCTGCCAATCAGGAAATCTATAATAGAGTTACAGATGCTTAAACCAGCCCCACACACTCCACAGGTTGTGTATTAAAGAAAGGTAGATGTAAAGCAGCAAGCAAATTGTAAACTACAGGTTTTACGTGAATATATTCTTAATCAGGTGAAGCCAACTCCAAAAAAAACAGTTACAAACTGAACAGATGTCTGGAAAGCAAAGGTATATATGTAGTGCAGGTCTATTAAAAACATTCTTTAAACTTTACACCACACAGGTTTATCCGCTATTGAGATTATGACATGTCTTTAATACATGTTGTTTCTTATGTATATTTTTTTGTTCAGCTTTGCAATGTATTTACTGCTGGAGGATAAGTTTCTCCTAAATGTAAAAACTACTAGGGGCTACACCAGCCACCCACTCATTTCCCACTCATTCACCACGGTCATGTGTCGATTAACCAATAACAGGGCAGAGATGCACAAAGGTTTCTTGTCATGTCTATTAAGCATCCGGGCGAGCGTGACCACTCAACTCACGTCTCAGGTTTTAAGTGACTTTCGTGTTCAGGTGGCTAATAAGGCGTTGTCTGGCGCCGCTGCTACCTGCAAATCGATTGTTTAGGGGGAGTGATACCAAGATAGAAGATGCTTTATTGTTTTACTTGGCAATGTGAGCCTCAAAGGCTCAAATTGATGGCATTGGTATTTTTTTTTCCCTTTTGCCCTGGCAATAATTGCAACACATCAATAAGATGACAGTTAAATACAAATGCAAATTGTCTTTCATTTGGCATTTTGTGCAAAGCAAAACCTAACCTGTTCTATTAAACACAGTTAGGCTTTCTATAGGGATTAATTTCCCCTCAAATAATTTGCATAAATGACAAAGACCTCATGCTATGAATCATAGATGCATTTAGACTCAGTCTCTAAAGCACTCGGACGAGGCTGTCCAATGTTATTAAAGGCAACAACGGTACGCAAGTAAAGATTATGTCTGCAACACAAAGGCCATCCGTCATGCCTTACTGGGGCTTATACTTTTACATATAAGTACAAGACATGAATGAATGATAAAATCCACCAGCGCTCTCTCTAACCAGAATGACACAGATCATCAAAGTGTGGAGCTACATCACTGAGTATAGGAATATACTATCTCTCTCCACCTGAAACCTCCATCCCTACATCCCTATATCACTGAGTATAGGCATATACTATCTCTCTCCCACCTGAAACCAGCACACACAAACCTCCATCCCTACATCACTGAGTATAGGAATATACTATCTCTCTCCCACCTGAAACCAGCACACACAAACCTCCATCCCTACATCCCTACATCACTGAGTATAGGAATATACTATCTCTCTCCCACCTGAAACCAGCACACACAAACCTCCATCCCTACATCACTGAGTATAGGAATATACTATCTCTCTCCACCTGAAACCAGCACATACAAACCTCCATCCCTACATCCCTACATCACTGAGTATAGGCATATACTATCTCTCTCTCACCTGAAACCAGCACACACAAACCTCCATCCCTACATCCCTACATCACTGAGTATAGGCATATACTATCTCTCTCCCACCTGAAACCAGCACACACAAACCTCCATCCCTACATCCCTACATCACTGAGTATAGGCATATACTATCTCTCTCCCACCTGAAACCAGCACACACAAACCTCCATCCCTACATCCCTACATCACTGAGTATAGGCATATACTATCTCTCTCCCACCTGAAACCAGCACACACAAACCTCCATCCCTACATCCCTACATCACTGTGTATAGGAATATACTATCTCTCTCCCACCTGAAACCAGCACACACAAACCTCCATCCCTACATCCCTACATCACTGAGTATAGGAATATACTATCTCTCTCCACCTGAAACCAGCACACACAAACCTCCATCCCTCCATCCCTACATCACTGAGTATAGGCATTTACTATATCTCTCCCACCTGAAACCAGCACACACAAACCTCCATCCCTACATCCCTACATCACTGAGTATAGGAATATACTATCTCTCTCTACCTGAAACCAGCACACACAAACCTCCATCCCTACATCCCTACATCACTGAGTATAGGCATATACTATCTCTCTCCACCTGAAACCAGCACACACAAACCTCCATCCCTACATCCCTACATCACTGAGTATAGGCATATACTATCTCTCTCCCACCTGAAACCAGCACACACAAACCTCCATCCCTACATCCCTACATCACTGAGTATAGGCATATACTATCTCTCTCCACCTGAAACCAGCACATACAAACCTCCATCCCTCCATCCCTACATCACTGAGTGTAGGCATATACTATCTCTCTCCCACCTGAAACCAGCACACACAAACCTCCATCCCTACATCCCTACATCACTGAGTATAGGCATATACTATCTCTCTCCCACCTGAAACCAGCACACACAAACCTCCATCCCTACATCCCTACATCACTGAGTATAGGCATTTACTATCTCTCTCCCACCTGAAACCAGCACACACAAACCTCCATCCCTACATCCCTACATCACTGAGTATAGGCATTTACTATCTCTCTCCCACCTGAAACCAGCACTTACAAACCTCCATCCCTCCATCCCAAAGCCGGCGACAGCCACTGGTTGGCGTGAAGAGCGAAGTACTGGCTTATGTGGACACCACCTGGCGGGGGGGAGGGGGACCTCTGAGCCAGGCTCCTCTGTTTTGTCCGACATCGCGGAGACAGAGGCTGCCGGCGGTAATGTCACCGGTGAATTAAGAGAGAAAGTCGGGATGTCGGTAATGCGTCATCCTGACTCCTGACAAACAAATGTTTGATGCCGCAGTCGTACACGCAAAGCAATTTGTATGTATTCCTCCAGTGTTTGTTATGTTCCGGTTCTTCTTTCCTCCAGTGTGTGTGTGTTGGTGACTGGTAACCTGTGGTTACCTGTGGGTCCTTGATTAACAATGACCCACAGGGATGCAGCCTCACCAGCCATAGAGTAATCAGTCTGACTCAGGCCAGAGGCCACACAGACACTCCACAGTAAAGTGTGAATCCATATGGTGGGTCTAACCTCATCAGAGAAAATATTGCAGTCCAGACATTTTCCCTACTTTACCGCGGCACTCATATATGATATGATAAGAACCCAATCAGTTTGAGCTCCTTCCAGACGGCAGCCGGGAATAGAAGACGACACAAATAGATCCGACCAGACCTTAAAGCCGTCGCGCTCGGCTTAATTTTCTAATCGGCTTCTTATACGGTTTCAGCTGGAAATTGGTGAAAAAGTCAGCCATTGTCGGAGGATGTGGACCAACGGAGATCAGAGATGATGTCCACGGTTATGTTACTTTTTTTGTGGAGTTGCAGACTGAAAGTAAGTATTCAAATATAACATAATAATACAAAAATTCTTTAATAATAATAATAATAATAAGAATTATTCCAATTTGCCAGTGAACAGCACAAGTACTGTACAGTGAAATCATTTCTCTGCATTTAACCCTTCCTAGTATTAGGAGCAGCAGTCAGCTATTTATACAGCTCCCAGGCAGCAGCTAGGGTTAGGGTGTCATCCTCAAGGACACCTCAACAGTTTTTTGCTAGGAGGAGCCGGGGATCGAACCAGCTAGATTTCGGTTGTGAGGCGACCGCTCTACCTCCTGAGATATACTGCCGCACATGCCTTCTCCATGTTACTCAACTGTACAGTTGTGTACAATGTACAATTTGTGTCATCATATCATATACGTCATATATTTAAACCAAGCATGTGCTAGAAATCGGAAAGGTATCTCTCTAGGACTCTGAAACTATCAGACTACGCACTGTGCAACTCGCTGACAAATGCTAACAGGTAACACTGCTAAAGATTTACTGTTACACTCCAAACTTTACCCCATCACTCTAATTCTTCACTATCGATTAACCATTACATCTCAATTATGCAGACAGACAGCTGTTTTGAATTGTGTGTTATGTTGAATATACGTGAGAATTATTTGCCTCAAATTCTTCGATTTTTTTTTACTAATGACCTTTCCTTTCAAACTTATTGAGCCGGTTTTGAAATATAATGGCCAGTGTCTAAGCTACCAATTGAGGTGGTTTTATTTTGTGTTTGCTCTCAAGACACCGTTCCTTTGACCAAATATTTTGTTTTTAGCCGCTGCCGTAACCATAACCAAGTCAGGCACTGTATGTCTTCCTGGACTGTGCTTATCAGATTGTGACTTTTGCTGTGACGCTGGACCCTCCCACATCCACCTCAGTCTGCTCTGTGGAGCTTTTAGCCACGGGCCACACTTCAAGTAAGACTTAGAGAAAACAGAGCAGAGCGCCAAATCAATCCCAAGGCCTTCCGTACTTTCGTCTCATCTTAGCTCTGCTTTCGTGTCGACCGCTGCAGCGACAAATAAAACCTTGCTAGGATTAAGAAGTTTGTTTTTGTGGCCCCCCCCCCCCGGGACCAAACGTAGATGACATGTGTGTGTTGAACGTTCAATGGGCTAGTTTGACTAGCTTACTCAAGGGATTTTGGTGATTGCTTCAAACAAATAAAATGCGGGAAACGAGGTATGCAACAATCTTGCGGCGAGTGTAGGGAATGCTAGGGTTGTAGGGGTATCTAGGGGAACGAGTAGGTGACTCGATTGAACCAAGAAGCGGTAAACGGAGAGGGATTGGCTGACGCTAAGAGGAAGGAAAGGCCGACATAACATATAGCGGGCATGACACAAACTGGTCACACCCACCATATGCTGTATAGAATAGAACCCGTCCAGACACGTCACTCCCAGCCTCCCTCCTCGATCGACCTTCACTCATGTTGACTAATGGTTCAATCAGGAGTACAAATGAGGCAGGAGGTGGTGACATGTTCACCGTGGCGGAAAACAGCTTTGAGCCTGGCCTTGACTCACCTTGGCCACCTTCCCCCCCCCCCCCCACCAACAAGAAAACTGTAAATAACTTTATGTTTGGAAAATTACAATTTTTTTTCTTTAAACAAGATCAAGATGTTTTTATTTGCCATTTACAACAAGTAGAGGGGAATGAGTACTCCCCGTTCCCTCCCGCAGTATGCATTTAAACACTCTATTATATACTACGCTTTACTTAAGACTATGCTATGCAATACTATACTATAAACAACACTATATACTACCTACTATATACTATACTATATACTATTAACAACACTTCATACTACCTACTATATACTACACTATATGCTATAAACAACACTCTATACTAGCTATTATATGCTTTACTATATACACAATAAAAAACAATAAAGTGTCATAGTGATAGATGATGATGATACAGTATATATACATATGACGAAAGGTGCAAAAAGCATTTTAAAGTGCCAGTAGTGCAGCAGCCTCATGAATACAGTGCAGTACAGTGCAGAGCAGTGCAGTTACTGTAATGAATCCATGAGGTCCAGTAAAAAATGTCCAATTATGATAGTTGCAGCACTCCTTACAGTTCAGTAGGAGCCACTGCCTGTGGGTAAAAACTCTCCTTGAACCTGCTAGCCCTGGTACAGATGATGTGGTACCAGCGACCGGACCACAGGGGGTGTGGGGGGGGGGATATATGTGTGTGTGTGTGTGTGTGTCGTTATCAATTCAACAGCATTGCCAGCCACTGTTGTGTGTGTGTGTGTGTGTGTGTACTTCAGGAGCTACAGATGACGGAGTACTCTCAGGTGAGCTCTGGTGAGCTCTGGTGAGCTCTTTGTTTGGCCTCGGTTTTCGTCGGAATTTTTTTTTACCATTCCACGCATCTTCACAAGATCACGGGCGGTAAACCCAGAGGAGGCATGCCGGTCGATACCTATAACACATATTGTTCCATCTAACGAGATGTGCGTCGATACCATCCATAAATTACGAAGACCATCCTCTACACCCAATTGAAGGTTGCCGTATTCATAGTTTTTGAAACAATGTCAGTGGTAAAAATGATGGGGATCGGAGGGGGAAAAACAATCCCAAAACTATATTTGAACAGAAAGCTTAATGGGGAGTGACTTAAAAGCAGAGAAACTCGTGGACATATGGTGAGGCTGTTCTGTTCCCCCGCTGTAGAGTCAGGATGAAGTCATTTCCCCTAGAACCCCCCCCCCCCCCTGTAGTGTCAGGATGAAGTCATTTCCCCTAGAACCCCCCCCCTCCCCCTGTAGTGTCAGGATGAAGTCATTTCCCCTAGAACCCCCCCCCCGCTGTATTGTCAGGATGAAGTCATTTCCCCTAGAACCCCCCCCCCCCCGCTTGGTATCTTCCTTTGCTCATCTAATTGACTCTCCTAGGAGCCACATCCTCTGACGTTGGAATTTTTTGATCTGTGCTGTTTTGTGTTCTCGCTCCACTTAAAAGATTTAAGATTTCAAGATTTGTATTTGCCATATGCAACAAGTACAATAGCATGCTTACTCCCCATTCCTTCCTGCAGTAGGAATTTTCTAAAACACTATACACAATAAAAATAACAATAAAAATAACAATAAAGTGACTGATGGATGAACTATACATGTGTTGAATTTTGCATAAAACTGTAAAATGTAAAAGCATTTTAAAGTGCCAGTAGTGCAGCAGCATCAATAATACAGTGCAGTACAGTGCAGAACAGTGCAGTTACTGTAAGTATACAGAGACCAGAAAGTCCAGCAAAAGTATGATAGTATATGATAGTGTAATGTTATATTGATGACAATGTTATGATGGTGGCAGCACTCCTAGCAGTTCAGTAGGTCACTGCCTGTGGATAAGAACTGTCCGTGATAACCTGATAGTCCTGGTACGGATGCTGCGGACCAAAGGACCAGACCGTAGAGTTGCTGGCCTATTCACCCATGTTCATTCTTTCATTCTAGTTCCACTGTGTCCACTTGCTCACTCGTTCACTTGCCCACTCTGAGGCTCACTTAATCACTCGTTAAAAAGTCAGGTGTGTCTACCTGTGCTTTGATGGTTTGCCCCCACCCCAGGGCGGAGCTGTGAGGTCGTGGGTTTGTGCCCAGTACCTGGACACAGTGGATTCAAATAGGATTATATAGGATTCAAATTGAAGTTCATGGTATTATAACTCAAAACAAAACAATTATTTATTCTGTGTTTAATAATTATTTAATACATTACATTCTGGCTTAAGAAGTAAGACCATTTTACCACCAAATAATAAAGAGAGATGCACTCCGACTTGCCCCCGATGTCCACGAGGAAGTGTTTATCCCTGGCCTCCAGGACGTGGAACAGCCCGTCGTAGGCCTGTTGCAGGGGCCCGCGGTCGGCATCGTGGCAGAAGAAACCCCAGACTGACCGGGACGTGGGTCCGTGGACACCCAGGCCCTGAGCGACCGCGTTCCAGAGCTCAGACGTGAACTGTGAGCCTTGGTCCGAGGAGAGGTCGGAAAGGGTGCTGAACCGGGTAACCCACGTCACAATGAACGCCCGTGCCACCTTGGCGGATCTTGCCGATGCTAGCGGACCCACATACACACAATGACACAAGGTAGCAGTCGCAAAAGATAGAAAGACACACATACAACACCTACATACACACATACACACACACACACACACACCTTATCTTCCGTCGTATTATCGAAGAATTTTAGCACAGTTCCACTTGAATTGAAAACCTCTGCTACCATGCCCCCCTGCCCGACCCAACACACACACACACACACACACACACACACACACACACACACACGCACACACACACACACACACACACACACACACACATATGTACACACTCATGCATGAGCATGCACAAAAACGTACACACACTCATGTATAAGCACACACACAAACCCACACACACTCATGCATGAGCACACACACAAACGCACACACAGTCATGCCTGAACACGCACACAAACACACACACACACTGATTCAATTCAAGTTTCAAGATTCAAGATTCAAGATTCCAGATTTTTATTTGCCATATGCAACAATGGAATGCTTACTCCCCATTCCCTCCGGCAGTATGACTTTTCTTATACAAATATGGTACACAATAGAAACAACAGTAAAAAGAACAATAAAGTGACTGATGGATTGATATATATATTGTGGTACCCCAAGCTACCCTTGGGGTCCCACCAGAGCGAAGAAGAGGAGACTTTCCTTCGGTTACGTTGTGGGAGGCGTATATCTCCCGAGGGAGATAGATGGAGGGCTTTAGGACCCGGGGGAAGGCGAATGAGTTCCCGGAGTGAAACCCCCAGCTGACAACAATAAACACCTGAGTAAAGCAGGTGCTTAAAAACACACAGGTAGAGGGTTGCTGGGAGAAGAAAGGGGGGTGAGCGGAGTGAGACCTCGCTGCCGAGAGGTCCAGCCATGTGGTTACCTGCTGTTCTGCTGTTTCCTTTGTGATCCGAAGGAAAGGAGAAGCCGTCGCACCCGGGAGCTCGGGAAGCCGCCAGAGGGTGAGAGGACCGCGGACCAGGCGTGAGACGCCCAAGACAAGCTTGTGTTATTTTTCATTCCCTCCCTTAACCCCCAAGTTTAGAGAAATAAAAGGACATTTTTGTTTAAACCTCAAAAGCCCGCTGTTTTTGTGCCTTCTTGAGCATGGGCGCTCACAATTATATGTATGTTGAATTGTGCAAAAACATTTAAAATGCACTTTAAAGTGCCAGTAGTGCAGCAGCATCATGAATACAGTGCAGAACAGTACAGAACAGTACAGTGGCTGTAATGAGTCCAGAAAGTCTAGCAAAAGTACGATAGTGTAATGTAATATGAATGACAATGTTATGATAGTGGCATAACTCCTACCAGTTGCCTGTAAGAACTGTCCCACACACACTCATGCATGAACATGCACACACACTCATGCATGAACATGCACACACAAGCGCACACACACTGATGCATGAGCACACACACACACACACACACACACACACACACACACACACACACACACACACACACACACACACACACACACACACACACACACACACAAACACACAGACACACACTTACTTTATGGCTACTCTGACTGTTCATCTAATCAGCGCTAACTACCCGGTATCTTACTTTACGACGAGTAGATTCAATTGGATATCGAATAAAAATGTAGCAATTGCGATAAAGCCATTTTCAGAGGACACCAAATCATGTCAATCACAGTTAATGAGCCAGAAAGATATGTCCATCATACTTTTCCCTTTAATGCAAGTACCAAAAAGGGCAGTAAAAAAAGATAATGACTTTCATGTTTTTCAGTGAATATATCAAAATGATTCTCACGCTTAGTGACAAGTCTCATGTTTCCATCTGTTGACTGAGATTAAAGAGCTCTGTGCGCTCATCAGATGAAACACACACACACATAGCGCGTGCAACTGAAAGTCTCTCGTTATGCCGCCGATATATATTTAATCTATAGATATAGATTATACAGCCCATATATACCGCTATATAATCTATATATATAGATTATATTATATATATCATCTCTATATATAGATTACACCGCCCGCCTTTCACCTATACTCAAATTATTTGAGTCAAATATGATGATAAACACACAGCTGTTTGGCGGCCCGGCAGTAACACCTCCACACCTCCACGGCTATATATATATATATATATATATATATATATTCCCAACCACATATATATAAATATATAAATATATATATATATATATATACATATATATATATATGATTGTTCTCTGCCTGCAGAGTCGTACACAGATACACTAAACACACACGTGTACACACAATACATAAGTGTACATAACTCAAACATTGTGTAGTTAATTCAAATGGGTGGAGCGCTTCCCCATGACGGTTTATGATGAATACCAGAGTACGAATAGCCTTCTATCCTTATGTTGTTGTCATTCCCTGTGGTGTCCACTGCTAGGGAATATCTCTTGGATATATATATGATATAGGTACTGAAGGACAAACGCACACATCCATCTGTGTGTGTGTGTGTGTGTGTGTGTGTGTGTGTGTGTGTGAAGAGTGTATATTTATATAGCCTTCATGTGTGTTTGTACATGCTGGAGTGTGTGGGTGTGTGTTAGTGTGTGCCTGGTATGAGGTGTGTGTATACATCCACGTGTGTGTGTGTGTGTGTGTGTGTGTGTGTGTGTGTGGTGATGGAGGATACCTGATCTTCAAAATTAAGTTTGATCATTTAGCGTTGTGTTGAGATCGCTACTCCACCCCCCCTGTGTACCCCAATGGTGACAATACCATTCTCTCTCTCTCTCTCTCTCTCTCTCTCTCTCTCTCTCTCTCTCTCTCTCTCTCTCTCTCTCTCTCTCTCTCTCTCTCTCGCTCTCTCTCTCGCTCTCTCTCTCTCTCTCTCTCTCATTCGGCACAGCACTCATGTCATTTCACCTTAGGCGCTTGCTAAAAGGTGGCAGGTATCATCTGTCTTGCCACAGGGGTGGGGGTGTGAGGGACACACTGGTATTGGATTCAGAGTATTATTGTACCGTTACAAGTACATTTTTGTATTTAGTTCTGCGTTAACTCCAGCACCAGTGACAGCTCTAGCACTGTAAAAAAGACAACAACCAAAAAACAATGGTTAATGCAGGTGTCTCTTCTGATTGGCTGAAGTTGGTGCCAGTAGATGTTACAGCAGGTGAACTCACCTGGTACATACTCGAACCAATGCAAAACCGCAATAACGACGTCACCTGCTCTCCCTGTAGTTTGATTTTAGTGATCTTGTACGTACTAAACATGCTGAATCAAGCTTGTACACATATAAGCATAACACAATCATTACTTATTAACAAATGAGAACAGTTGAGGTTGACGAAGATGAACTTGAGTGTTAGTTATTAGTTGTTTCTGGTTTGCAGTAAGAACATCAGATAGGATTGACTCTGGGCACAATACAAAGGCACTGGATGGTGTTCTGCCTCCATAGCTTTTGGGCTTTTGATTGGCTGATACCAAAGGCCAATCAGGAGGTCTGGTTGGTGGGCCGAATGGAAATTAATCCAAATATACTGTATGTCGATTTATTTATGAGCGGCTTGCATAACTCGCAGCAGCTTGCATTGTTTCACCGTGAAGTAGAATAAAAATGAACACTTATCCTTTTGCCATCATGACTTATTTAACATCGGAGGGGAGGGAGAGATACGGCGAGAAATCATCAACCATAACTCACAGAGAGGTCATTGACATGGGCCCCTACATCAACATCGACAATGTCCTTCTAATTTAATATCCTGTCCTGTCTATGAAAAAATAAAAAATAAAAATAGACACTACAATGAATCATGGGCCATAATTATAGAAGCACATTTTTCTTGATTAGGCTTAAGGAAACATGGTCTTCATATCCTCTGTTAATATCTGGCTTAATGTTAATGACTGTTTTATAAATTAGTTTGACCTGACTGCACTACAGTGACAAAGCCTTCAAATTGATTTAATGGATATTAAAGAAAGGGACTTGGAAAACTCATTTCCCTTCAATTAAGGTCGCTAAGGCAAAATTTGCAATAAATACTTATATTAGTTTTGCAGCATTGCGGCACACCAGCTATCATTTGATCTATAATTTCCTTAAACATCCCAGCAACCACATATGACACCGTACAAACTACCCGGAACACCAGAGCGACTGTGCAGAACTCCCTAGCAACCATCCAACACCAAAGGAGCATCTTACAACACCCTGGGCACTGCTTAACTACAGCACTACGGTCCAAGTCACCGAAACACCTGTGCACTGTGGAGGTGCCGTTGCTGGAACATTGCTGGTGTTGTGAGGGAACGCACGACAGAACATCCTGCCACTGACTGGATATCATCTTGGGGTTTTTGACCAAGTTTATTTATGGTCTGAATTGAAATCACCTGGGATTCCACGCACTCCCGCAGACATTTATGGACAGATGGAGGTGGATCTTTTCGTGCCGTTTCGCAAATTGAGGCACATAACGTTACTGTTGGTTTGAGGTTTTAATCAAATATCCAATATGAATTTGCTAAAAGCAGGGAAAGCAACTCTCTTGCCTTTTTAGGCTAATGGAGACGCCATACCTCAGCCAATGATTGTTATGCAAAGAGTTTGACTTTTTAAATGGCTCTGCACGGTCACAGATGGTAATATTGTATGAACAGTTTATTCCACCCATACTATTTCATTTTCTAGTGATTGTCATTCTCAGGAAGAGAGAGAGAGAGAATCACCACAAAAAATCACAGTGATTATATTAACATTTACTGTCGGTGGTGTCACGGTTACGGTGGTTGGCAGGGGGCGTGGCCAAGCCACGTGCGCTGGCGGCACACACACACACACCTGTCAGCGATCACACAGTCTAATTGCTAATCACCTCACCTGGGGTATATATACTTTGTCTATCCTTTACCCCAGCGTGAGGTTGTTTATACTGCACGTGTTCTTCCGTCTGTCTGGTACCCGTCGCCTGCCTACTACTCGTTCGGTACTACGCACCTCGGCCTCCCGGTACGCAGACTCCTCCCCCGTCCCGGACTACTCGGCGGTCTACTACCCGCCGGTACTCCGCGGATCACCTCCCCGTTTACCCTTGTATTTTGTGTGTGCTTTTGGAATAAAGCCGTTGGTATCGCTCCACTGTGTCGTTGTCTGCGTTCGGGGTCCAACCCACTCCCCTCACCGTGACAGGTGGCCTCTGCCAAGTCTACTATTTTTCAAAAATGGCAGAATTGGGAGTGGATTATACAACACAACATATTTAGGAGCCCTCGTTGTCACTTTTCAACGAACCAGGTACCCCGTTAGCATACTTTTTCAAAGGGCAGGATAAGGGTTAGACTTTCAAGGATGGTTCGGGTTAGAACTCTAAGGCCCTTGCAGTGGGAGCAGCAGATGTGAGGATGGTTACCTAACCTTTGAGAACGATTTCAGGAAGACATTAATTTTTTTTAATTTTGAAGGGCAGTTGTGTATTTGGCCATCTTGCTAACGGGCTCGTGTGAGTTAACTGAGTATTTAAGCTCACACTATGTGATGGCCGGCTGATGTGAGTTGAGGAAATGTTGAAGAGACTCACTGGCCGTGCCATTTATAATTATTAGTAATTTACACCTCATCTCACCACTAGAATTTTCACAGGAGCAAGACTACAAGGGGGGACATTTAAATAAGGAGCATACATGTTCTTTCCGACACATGCTTTGTGGAAGTGCCTTTGAGCAACCCAATTAAAATCGACTAGGTATTAAATATTACATTTATAGAGGGGAGTAGCTCTCTCTCTCTCTCTCTCTCTCTCTCTCTCTCTCTCTCTCTCTCTCTCTCTCTGTTCTGAATTTGAACCTCGATCTCCCCCAAGTTACTTGTCAGCATCCATGAGCAAGATGCCTAACCCCCGTATGCCTCATAATGACATGAAGGCCTATCTGTAACATTATAACTCACTGTAAAAGCATCCGCTAAATGACATGGTAACGTAGCTTATCCATACAACACTGTTGTTTATTTCCATGGAAGTCTTAGAAAGGGCCTTACAGACGTTTCAGAGAGCATTTCAATTGAGTTCCCACATACATAACATACGATAGATTAGATGTCACCCGGTTCTACCAGAGTTACGCCTTAACTGATTGAATGTGCAGCTGAGAAAAATATGCATCAACCAACAAGCATTATGTACCGTCTTGGATATATAATATATACATAAGATATAATATTATATATATATATATAAGTCTTGGTATAAGATAATGAGCATGTGGGACTTTTGGGGCAGAACAGGCAGTTCTTACTGATAGTTTAGCTATCATTTATTTTTTAACGGACACAAATGTTTGGCTTGATTATTCCCAGTTGCTATCAAAGTACCAAACCATACCCGCCCATTCATTTTATAGGCAATTTGTCGAAGGTGATTGGATTCTACTTAAGAGACAAGTCACTTTCTCCATTATACGCGGTAATGCCTTCAAATGTATTTTTAACGAGGGAACATGCTCGACATATGGAATACCATTTAGGCTCCGGGGATTTAGCGATCGAATGGTAATTAAATGACCCATAAAGGTGTGTCGATTGTGCTAAGGGTGCTTTGTGCCATTGTGTGTGTGGTGGTGCGTGTGTAGTTAATGGGGTTTTTCCACCTTTGCTTTGACTCCGCGCACTCCTCCCTCATATTATGATATGCACATTGTTATTTGTCTTGTCTATTTTTTTTATCTCACTTTAACACTTATTTTTGGACAGCAGTATAGCTCAGGAGGTAGAGCGAAGGTTGCTGCTGGTTGGATCCCCGAATCCTCCTAGCAAAAATAACAAAGCAGGGGTGTTGAGGTGTCCTTGAGCAAGACACCCTTGTAACTGCTCCCCCGGGCGCTGTATAAATAGCTGACCGCTGCTCCTAATACTAGGATGGGTTAAATGCAGACAAATTTGAATAATTATAATTATTATTAATTATTATTCGTATTATGTCAATCGGTTGAACATTTCATGAGCTGCGCCTTTGCCTATATCTTGACTTCTGGATGCTGTCTCACTTCACGAAAGGAGAACCAAGCAAGAGCTGAGTGAGGCCTCCCTCCAGCTCTGTCCTGTCCTGGAGCACAGGGTATACGCAGCACGGCCACGCAGCGTCCCGTCCGTCACCAGGGACCCGCTGTCTCATGTTTGTTGTCTCACCGAAGTGAAGCTTGCTTGTTTTTTGAGGCGCCAGTGTGTGAAAAAAGGTTTCATTGTTCTGTGTTTCCGTGACTCCCCTGGTAATTCCTCTGCACTTCATTATGATGTTAATTTTTCCGACAGAAAGGACTTTGGGGAAGGTGTGTGTGTGTGTGTGTGTGTGTGTGTGTGTGTGTATGTGTGTGTGTGTGTGTGCGCGTATCTGGGTGTGTCTGAAATAAACTGCAGTTAAATTAAACTGTATGCTGCCGTTTCAAAACCTTCTACAAAGAGTGCCCGCAAAAGTCACACAATAAAAAATGTGTTTTTACGGTTATTTGTGTTAAAAATATACTATCATGAGGTACTATCATGCTCTTTATGTTTTTACATTACATTACAGTACATTACAGTAATTTAGCAGAAACCTTTGTCCAAAGCGACTTACTGTTGTGTGTTCAACAAAAGTAGGTAAGAGAACATCTCGCCACCAGACGGGTTGTTCTTGACTCTTTTATGGAGGTCTAAGACGTAAGATCAAACGTTTATGTATAGCCTACTTGCTACTGTGTCCATACATCTTTCTCCGTAAATGTCAAATAATCCTTCAGTTGTTGTCTTTCAAATAACTCTCTGCTATCTCACTCAAAATACAACTAAACTTTCTTTAACTGAGAAAAATGTGTTCCCATTTGTCAAATAAGCAAAAAGTCTTGAAGTCAATGTCTTGTTCTCAGACTTGACAAGGTGAAGCAATGTCATTAGATGTTATTGCAAGTAATAAACGGGTAATAGCTTGGTATTACCAATGGGTATATATGGGTAATATAATATAATATATATA
>CM051009.1:27806454-27838954 GCA_027704905.1 Muraenolepis orangiensis | reverse complement strand
AAACTAAACTTACAAAAAAAGCCATCAGGGAGAACATACAAAAGTAGAAAGAGCAGTAATATCAAGGGAGTGGGGGAAAAGAGCAGTCATATCAAGGGAGTGGGGAAAAGAGCAGTAATATCAAGGGAGTGGGGGAAAAGAGCAGTCATATCAAGGGAGTGGGGGAAAAGAGCAGTAATATCAAGGGAGTGGGGGGAAAGAGCAGTAATATCAAGGGAGTGGGGGAAAAGAGCAGTAATATCAAGGGAGTGGGGGAAAAGAGCAGTCATATCAAGGGAGTGGGGGAAAAGAGCAGTAATATCAAAGGATGGAGGCACCCAACCCGATAGATCATTTTACTGAAGGTTTGGATACTGACATGGTTTCCACACAATCTGTGACACTTTTGGAAAATCCATCCATCAAAACATCCTCTGATATTTTACATTGCTTCAGTCGCTTAGGGCATTTGGGGCAGAAAATGACGCCACAAAAAAAACAGTATTATGACCTTTTTACTTTTTTACAGATACGTACTGTATTTCATTTTTCCATCACACAAGTAGAACATCACGCTCTGAAACGTTCTAATGCAAGAGCACTGCTTCATACACACCATTGATGTCAACGGTCCGACTTTTGCAGGTTTTGCTAACAAAACCTGCAAAAGTCATCGGAAACTGAGTTTCCGACTTTTGCAGGTTTTGTTAGCGGAAACTGAGTTTCCGCTAACAAAACCTGCAAAAGTCGGAAACTCAGTTTCCGATAACAAAACCTGCAAAAGTCGGAACTGTTGACATCAATGGTGTATATGAAGCAGTGCTCTTGTGTTAGTATTGTATTCCTCTTATTTTGTATACTACTATTTCAGAGCGTGACGTTCCACTTGTATGATGGAAAAACGAATTCCAGCAAGGATGGGCCAAATCACAGGCTGTATTGCAGCCCTTTACTGGTTTCAATAATTAATTCACCACATGTATGTGTAGCAGCACTCTTGTATCAGGGTGGAGGTTCCCCCTTCGATATCCTCTGGCAACGCAATCTTCTCAGGGTTACCGGCGATATACCGCCAACATATTTAGTTATTATACGATGAATCTTCAGCGATATCTTTTGATATTCAATATCAAGATTCAAGATTCTTTGAATCTTGGTTTATCACCCTCACAATCGGATAGGAAAGATATACCTCAACAACCCACAACCTGCTGTGACGGTGGGATTGACAATAGTTTATCCTCATTTGTTCATTTTTAAGAACCCGTCTGTCTTGCTATTAAAGGGATGAGTGACTCTTTCGTGTTTGAGATACGGGGACGAGATGACAAGAGTCAACAGAAGAGTAATCTTATCCATCTCATGTTGGATTAAACCGAGCGGACTAAAACCTGTAAATAATATTGGGCTATACTATATTAAAGTCTGTAAAGGAGATAACGCACACAAAAAAATAGAAGGAATGTTTGAATAACAAACAAACGGTGAAGCAAAACAGAACAATATAGAGTGTGCACACGTTCATGTATGAAAACAGGCTGAAGTGTGCATGAAGGACTGCGATGTGTTTTGGACACAAAATACGAAAATCAAAACCAAAAAACAGACACTAAAATGACAATTAGCCCCCTCCTCAAAGAAAAATAAAGAACTTAGAACAAAATTTTAATAGAACATGAGACATAGCCCCTTTACAATCATAGATCCACTGACGCCATGTTGGGAAAACAACAAAAATAAAGCATTAAAATCAGCAGACAAAGTTCCTTTCCAATGACCTCTCTTTTTTATTTTTATAAACAGATTAAACGTTTATTTTCCCTCCATCGATTTTCCAGAGCTTTCTTAGAGAGATTCTGAATCTAAATGTTCATTTGGTGGCGTGTGCATGTGTGTGCATGTGTGTGTGCATGTGTGTGCATGTGTGTGCATGTGTGTGTGCATGTGTGTGCATGTGTGTGTGTGTGTGTGTGCATGTGTGTGTGTGTGTGTGTGTGCATGTGTGTGTGTGTGTGCATGTGTGTGTGCATGTGTGTGCATGTGTGTGTGTGTGTGTGTGTGTGTGCATGTGTGTGCATGTGAGTGTGAGTGTGAGTGTGTGTGTGTGTGTGCATGTGTGTGCATGTGTGTGCATGTGTGTGTGTGTGTGTGTGTGTGTGTGTGTGTGTGTGTGTGTGTGTGTGTGCATGTGTGTGCATGTGTGTGTGTGTGTGGGGGGGGGGAGCGGGGGGGGAGGGTATGTATCACAAACTTCACGAACACAAGGTAGTAGGTCTCAAATGCGCAAGGTAAAGTATGAGAAAAAAGACTTTATCTCAACTAAGGTTGTCAGAAACTATCAACGGAAAATCACTCACAGAATGAGGAACAAAACTTACTAGAACAAAACAACTCAGGGAGCCTGAATCAGGCTTTGAAACAAGCGGGAAAAACCACTGGTACGCTCAGCGGGCTACTGACATCACCACAGCACAAGAGGAACTGGCACCAGACAAAGGAGGGGAAACTGGAGAGTTTAACCATGAGGTAACAAGGAACAGGTGGAGACCATCAGGGGCGGGGCTGACGCTAACGAGGGCAGGAACACACACACACACACACACACACAGGGATAGGGAGACCTGGAATGAGACACACAAGGTGAGGACCAAAATAAAACAGGAAGTGGGAGAGAAGACAAAAATGACTTAACAAAACTTTAATGAAACATGACTAGACTAACATTTCTGACGAGACCCAGTGGTAGCTTCCTAAAGGAAAACAAAAACTAAATGAATGGATAAATGAACATTGGAGAGATGCTTCATTTGGAGACTTCAGACCAAATTGACTCCTGATAATGAAACAACAGCAGACAGTCGAGTGTGCAGACGGGTCCCACGGCACTTCAAGTATATCCAATTTGACTTTATGTGATCGCACGAAAGAAGCACTCAAAGAACTTCCACTTCACTTGGGATTGTGTATTCATATGCGTAATCAGTTTTAATTGTTGTACACTTAGCCAAGAAAGCGTCACACGATATCCCCAAATTGTCATTTTCTTTGCTCCCCCATCTCCACGGTGTAATTAAAAAAAATCGAATCACTGCTTACTTTGACTGCTTGTCGTTTTGATGAACACATATTGTACTTAGTTAAAAAGTCTCTTATTAATTTGCACACCCCCTGGATGCAGTTCCAATGTGTTTTACATTGATGCAGACAGTCATCGAAAGGCCCCCGGCAAGTCTGAAGACTTTGAATATTTTTGAAGATACTTGACCTGGATTTGCGATGACCTTGTTTGCCAGCTTTCCACCCGCCAAAAAAGAGACCATTTACACACACACACACACACACACACACACACACACACACACACACACACACACACACACACACACACACACATCCACCCAACCACAACATCATCCACCCATCAAGGCTCACACACACACACACACACACACACACACAGAAAGCCACCCCTACACACAGCACGTTGGCCGTAATGGCGAAGGTGCCGTCCGTCGTCTCAAATAAAAACTCCCCCCATTGAGGAGGAGGAGCTCCTCAGAGGCCAGCGGTGCCCTCCAGCTCTGTCATTGGTGGATGGAGAGGGGGTGTGGAGGGAGGGGGGATGTTTATGTCCCATTCTTATCCATTGTTCCTATTCCTCTACCTTTGTGGAGGGAAAATATCAGTACACCTGTAGCCCACACTTTACAACCTCCCCACTGCTGATGTTCCCAGGTGTGTGTGTGTGTGTGTGTGTGTGTATATGTGTGTGTGTGTGTGGGGGGGGGGGGGGGAGAGGGGGGTTGTTCAGCACTTTCTTCCCCATCGCTGGGCAGAGGGCTGGTGCGGCTGGCAGCTGGTGTGTGTGTGTGTGTCTGTGTGTGTGTGTGGGGGGGGGGGGGGGGGGGGGGGAGATTGACTTTGATCCCTTCATCATAGAAAAAAATTGTCCAGAAATGAAATAGTAAGGAAAAAAGAAAAAGTCTTGACTGCCTTTGAAATTATGAAAAAAATATTATTATATAGGGAGAGGAGGGAGGAGGGGGGGGGGAGACAACGTCTTAGAAGAGCATCTGTAGCCGTCCTAACCTGGAACCACATTGAACTCAACTCACACACACACACACACACACACACACACACACACACACACACACACACACAGGGCCAAACCAATCCATGCTATTAGTAGATTAAAACAATTTTACATTCAATTTTCTGTAAGGTAAGATTTAACCGCTATTATTTGAGTGTCATTTGAGACAATTAACATTTTTGAATGCTCTCATATACATGTACGTATATACATACATACTGTATGTACATACACATGTACAGGTTTTTATATATGGACATTCTTTAACTAGTTAATTAGTTTTGCTTAGTTGTTTTAAATAATTTCTATTTTTTTCATGAGGATCATGTCATGGGGATCGCTACACAATGTTGTTCCAATGAAAACACTTGAAGAAATTACCATAAAGGCCTTCCAATTCACTTCACTGTCACCTTATTGTTATTTTTATTCTTATTCTTATTGTGTACAGTATTTTTATTTGAAAGTGTTAGAAAATTCATACTGAGGTAGTGAATGATGAGAAAGCATTTCATTGTACTTGTTGCATACGGCAAATGAAAACCTCTTGAATCTTGGCTAAGCACATGCACTAATACACATAAACAGGCTAGGGGTGTTACTGGGTTCCATGGCCAATGTCAGCAGCCTCTCCTGAAGGCATCCTCTGAGCAAGACGCCTGAACACCCAACCTACCAGCTCCATAATGACAGGTCTCTGAATCCACTGGAAGATAACGCTAGATTAGATTAGATTAGATTAGATTCGATTGACTTTATTTATCCCGAGGGAAATTATTGTGCAACAGTCGCCATACATACAACACAGAGGAAATTTCAAAATAAAAACAATAAGATAAAGATAAGATGAAAAATAAGATGGAATGAGGTGTATTACGGATAACAATGTGCAATATGCATCAAGTAAAAACAAGTAAATAAAAACACAGTGGAGAGAGAGAGAGAGAGAGAGAGAGAGAGAAGAGAGAGAGGCCGAGAGAGAGAGAGAGAGAGAGAGAGAGAGAGAGGAGAGAGAGAGAGAGAGGACCTCAGGTCACTGTGCCTCCTCTGACCATCTTACGACCTGAGATGGATCCATTGAAAAGTCTTATAGCCGCCGGGAAGAAAGGACTTCCTGTGGCGATCTGTAGTGCATCTCGGTGCTAAGCTGCTCCTGTATGAGGACAGCATGTGGTGGAGAGGGTGAGAGTCACTGTCCATGATGCTCTGCAGCTTGCACAGCTAACCAATCAAGTTATCCACACGCAGTTTGCTACTGCTGAGTGCTGCCGCTATCATAACGTTGTCATGCTTTACACTATGATACTTTTGCTGGACTTTCTGGACTCATAACAGTAACTGCACGTTGCTGCCCTGTACTGCACTGTATTCATGATGCTGCTGCACTACTGGCACTTTAAATGCTTTTTGCACAATTCACCAGATGTACGTATTATGTATATCATCCATCAGTCTCTATATTGTTCTTTATACTGTGCACAGTATTGTTATAGTATAGTGTTGTTTATATAATACAGTATAGCATAGCATAGGTAGTATATAGTGTTGTTTATATAGTATTGTATAGTTAAGTATGGTACTGTTGTAGAAATTCAGAATGCAAAGGGAATGGGGAGTGTCGCGATCCAACCCAGCTCATCCCGCAACCGTGTCATTCTGTCACTCACCTGTTGTCAATCACTCATTTACCAAGCTGTATTCAAGCCATGTCTTGTGTGTTACTCAACTCTGATTCTCAAAAAGCCTCACGTCACGTCAAGTGTTAAGTATCATGTCTTGTGTTAACAGTCTGTGATTGCCTTGACCACGTTTTTGGATGTTGCCCTGTCTGTACCTCTGCCTTTCATTGTGCTAATCGGCGTGTGTGTGTCGAACATTTAAGCACCTGTTCCCCCCTGTTCTGTTCACTCTACTTTTGGGGTCCCACATACACCCAGCCGTGACAGGGAGTAAGCCTGTATTAAGTATTGTAAGTATTGTACTATATTTGCACACGGCAAATATAAAACCTCTTGAATCTTGAAACACAAACAAACATTCACATGTTCACGTATAGAAAACACGTCGCAATTTGTTTCCACATTTTTCTCCAATTCAAGTCAAAATACCAAGGTATCCCAAACACCGTACAGCCTCCCCCCAGAGGGGGTTTGCTGTTTAGGTTTGCTTCACACATCAAAAGTATCCAGGGACTTGGGTCTTGCTTAAGGGCTGCCTAACACAATGTGGCCCCAGTCCCTAGCATGGTAGCTTAGTACCTCGTGCTCGAAAGCATCTCTCTCTCTCTCCCTCTCTCTATCTATCTTTCTCTCTCTCTCTTTCTCTCTATCTCTCTCTCGGCAGCTTAGTTTCTCATGCTCGAAGCCTCTCTCTCTCTCTCTCTCTCTCTCTCTCTCTCTCTCTCTCTCTCTCTCTCTCTCTCTCGGCAGCTTAGTATCTCATGCTCAAGCCTCTCTCTCTCTCTATCCTCTGTCTGTCTGTCTGTCTGTCTGTCTGTCTGTCTGTCTGTCTGTCTGTCTGTCTGTCTGTCTGTCTGTCTGTCTGTCTGTCTCTCTGTCTGTCTCTCTTTAGCCTCCCTCACAGTCCCGATGTGTGTGAGTGCGTGTGGCAAACAGGTGACAGATGCAACAAAAACATTATACAAAAAACATATGTTTCTATTTGGAATTTATAGAATAAAGAAAAATGTCGAGAATAAAGTCAAAATGTTGCGAATAAAGTCGGACTTTCAGTATTAATGGGAAGGAGGAAGATTAAAGTCCGAATGACAACAACAAACATGAACATTTTGCTGATTTAAGTCGATCTTTTGAGAATAAATCAAAGGGTACAGCATTGCCCTGTGTGGATTAATTGTAAATTAGAATCGGAAATTCTGATTTTTTTTTTAGCTCCTCCTCATTCCATAACACAATTACACAAATTCAGAACGACACAACATTCGCTCGAAAGAGCAAAGGCAGGCCATGCTGTGATCGGAGGTTGCCCTATTTTGATGTACACACTTCCAAATGAGATGTATGGTGCTGAGGACAATCTATTGTCAATTGAAATGGAGGAGTTGGCCCTTAAAGCCAATACCCATGCGATGACACTGTATTTCATCTCTGCCGGCTTATGATTGCAAGAAAAAAAGGACGGGATGGACGTAGAGATGCATTTTCAGCTGCTGTACCGTACACCTTGAGCACTGAAATACTGCTTATTATAGTCTCTTGCAAGGTGTGCACTGGAGGTGTACACTATGTCAATGGCCCAGCTTGACATTAGGATCAACGCATTCAGGCTCAACCCTGAATGCGTGAGTCACTGAAGCTTGAAGGTAATGGAATAGGAATAGCAAGTGCTATATATTATTGTTGTAAGTCTATGTGATTGGTTCTTATTGGATTGGCATATTGCATCTGATGACCCTGGACTGGACTTGAAAACGTTGTGTTTTCCGCAGGGTAAATTATTCTGAATGAGGCCCAATGTACAGATATGGATGGATGGAGAATGTTGGTGGACCCATGCATTTGCTTTGAATGGCATCTCATTTGTGTTCTTACTTTTCGTACTAAAAATAAAAATTGAGATTTAATGATGAAAATATCTAACAATGGCGACCGTACAAAAAAAGGTTGTGCTTATGGAGAGTGAAGTGCATTTTCCTTTCTTTGAAACATTCCCAACTTGAATTAATTTAAGTTGTTAAGGGCTTACTTTAGCTGCAGTGGAACATGTAGCTCATCATATCTGTACTTAATATGATGGTATACTGATTTATATACACTATATAAAGGTTTGTGCGTAACCATTGTATTGAAGACATTCTATAACCAAACACACACACACAAACTAAATAATAATATATATTTTTTTTAAATGTTTGGTTGAATTTTTATCCGGAAGTTCTGATTGGCTGGGACTATTCTTGTTATCTTAGTCATCTACATAATATCCTACCACTGATAGCTGTAAGGGTGTTCGTGTGTGTGTGTGTACAGTATAATTGATTTATCCGAAAGACTTAAAGCTTCCACCTGAACCTGACCTGAGAGAGAGAGAGAGAGAGAGAGAGAGAGAGAGAGAGAGAGAGAGAGAGAGAGATTTAAAGACAGAGAGAGATATCCTCCTGGATATCTACACAAATTAATATTAACACAAATTAAAACCGTTTCTTCTACAAGTGAATCAGGGGATATGGGATTTGAAGCTCACAGATTGGATCGATATCTGCTCCCAGCCAGAGGCAACAGCGTTGTTCAGAGTTTATCTAAGTTAATCTTGCCGGTTGAAGGTTTAAACACGGTAAACATTATTTCCCCGGGCCCCCCCGAAGCGCAACGATAAATCAGACATGATCAATGTAGAGGACTGCTTTAGGATTATACGGACTCGGTCTTAACGGTAAGCTTCACATTTTAGTGCACTACGCCATCCTGAGTCTTATCTTATCTAATCGAACCGTGTAAGGCTTTTAGGTATTTATTATTTTGCATTTGTCTAACATTTTTTGTAAGAAATTAACATTAAATGATTTAGCTAATCTCATCTTATCTGAACATGATTTTATTCACATTATTCGATTTCTTTGCATCGGTGTGAGAAGTTTGTGGTGTATCCCATACATTACATTATATATGACATACATATTATCTTCAGTTCTGTTCTTGTTTGATTTAGACTGTTCTTTTTCTGCCATAACACCCTTTAATGACCTTATGTCATTCTTAACGGTGTGTGTGTCGTTAACAACTGGTTCTGACTAGGTGAGGCTGGGTGAGGCTGGGTGAGGCAGGGTGAGGCGGTGAGGCTGGGTGAGGCTGGGTGAGGCTGGGTGAGGCGGGTGAAATTTAACATACAGTACATTGACTATTGGCAAATTGTCGAATATGCGTTGCTTACTGAATGCATAGATTAAAAAACAGAAAACTAACCGATCTTAATCTAAGGCAGTGAAGTAGGCCATGTTCAATTTATTTTGTATCATAAAACATTTTTGTGTTTGGCTTTTGATTAGTATTCTAGCACACACACACGTATCTGCATTACACACGTGTATTAGCTACATATGGCCGTTCAATTTTACATTTGGCCGGTAAATTAGAATCTTATCGGCCGCGCTGGCCGGCCAACAAAAATAGCTAACGGAAACGCTGGGAAGACCTTAATTCAGCAGTCGAAAAGAAGGTTTAAAATTGATTTCAGATCAAAGATTGTTTTATTCCTTTTGATATGCAAGTGGAAAAACATACAATAAAAGTTGATCGGAAAGTAGGCAGACATTTTATTTTAAGTGTCAGAAATACAGGTAGAAAAATACTAGCTAATTAAAAAGTATGAAATTGCATAGGCCTAATTGTTGCCAATTTAAGCAAGATAAAGCACTTCCCAAATGATCAATGGTGGACTTTACAACTCAAATCACAGATGGTGTTTGATTGACTTTGTAAAAATGGAAGAATAAGAAATTGCTTTAAAACAAAGCCTTGATACACATCCAAGAAACTAACCATGAGGAAAACAAATTCCTTGAAACATGTCCTTGAAACAAATTACTTATTTGTCTATGTCTGTATTTATAAAGTTTTGCGTTGCTAATTATTCCTTTCCGCCATGGCTCACATCTGATTTGTTTAACAACACTTTGGTTTACATTTTGAACATAAAAAAGTCACCACTGAGATCCACCCTTTGGTGGTAAAAATAAATGAATAATGAACAAAAGATCAATTGTTGCAATTATCAAGTGAACGGCTGTAGAACTAAAGAACACTGATCTCTGAGACGACAAGACAAACCGTTATATACATGAGCGTAATACAGCTAAAAAAGTACATCTTTGTTTTAAAAATCGATTTAAAAACCACGGTCACCGGAGCAATGACCCTGGTTTCTGACATAAACCCCCGTTACCAAAACACTTACGGGCTTAGCCTACAATCAATTAGCGGCCTCAGGGGAATTCTCTAATCCACATGATGACTTAAAATAATCACAAGAGAGGTTATATGCGATCTTCTTGAAAAATACAAGAATGAGGCAATTGTAGCCGTCCATATCTTCCTTGGACTATATCTACTCATTAGGGTCCTAGGAGGCAGTTATGGACTCTCCCTTGATTAGATCTGGTGCGCGTCTGAGATTAATGACGAGTGAACCGTAAGCGAAGCGGCCAAATTGATTGGGAGCGCTAGCAGGTGTTACTGCATAAGATGGGGGGGGGAATGGGGGGACAGGGGACGCAAACATGGTCATTAGTGAAACCGGAGGGAGGGTTCTTACGTCTAAGTGCTCAATTTGACATCTCCCGAGGACTGATGAGAGAGTGAGAGAGGAAAAAAGTTTCAGTACGGGAGCCCAGAGGAAAGTAAACACGATCATTAAAGCTTGTCTCGTTTCATAGAAAGAGAGAGCGAGAGAGCGAGAGAGAGAGAGAGAGAAAGAGAAAGAGAAAGAGAAAGAGAAAGAGAAAGAGAAAGAGAAAGAGAAAGAGAAAGAGAAAGAGAAAGAGAAAGAGAAAGAGAGAGAGAAAGAGAGAGAGAGAGAGAGAGAGAGAGAGAGATAGAGAGAGAGGAGAGAGAGAGAGAGAGGGAGCAGGAGAGAGAGAGAGACTTTCAGTTGCACACAAGCTGAGACATGTTGAGACATGTTGAGACATGTTGAGACATGTTGAGACATGTTGAGACATGTTGAGACATGTTGAGACATGTTGAGACATGTTGAGACATGTTGAGACATGTCTCAACAGAGAGAGGACAGCTAAGAGAAGAGAGAGAGACCGCTGAGGAGAGGGGAAACAGGGGGATGAGGAGAAAGAGAGATAAAGCGAGAGGACAGCAAAGAGAAGAGAGAGAGACCGCTGAGGAGAGGGGAAACAGGGGGGTGAGGAGAAAGAGAGATATGTGAGAGAATGGAAACAACACATCAGCTGATTGTCCAAGACGCATTCTGTTCTGCAGTGAAACTGAAAATTAGATGAATGCAGATACAGTGATACAGAGGCTGTTAGTGTCTTCTGTCTTTGCTGTTAAATCTGTTAATGCAATTATTGTGTGTGCCTGCAGAGTATATGCCAATGTTTCTTTTTACTTTTTGTGTGCGAAATATGCTAGTATTTTGTACAACATTTATAAGGCAGTTGCTACTTGGCAATATGTTTGTGTGCACATCTGCATAACATGGTAAAATTAGCAATTTAAGCAGGCGACTCTGATTCTGGCAAGTGAACCAGTGATTCAGTGCCAATCTGTTTGTGTAAAGATGACATTTGGTGGCTCTCAGTAAGAGAAATAACAGTAAAATGATAAACTGAACTTATTTGCGAGTTGGAATACGAATTGCCCTTGTGCGCTAATAAAATTGTGCTGTTAGATATGCTTTTGTGTGGCTGACAGCTCATTCATACAGCTACATTTTTTGGCAATGTGTGATCATCCCTTCTTTAGGAAATCCTTGAAAAGGAGACAAGAATAACTTGGATTGGAGTTGTTAGCAAGTGCAAAAACACAGAAAGATAACCTGCTAGAGCAACATTAGCACAGGCCTAGTTTGGTTAAATGGCATCAAGTCCTTGTCTCTGTGTTGCGTGTGGGGATGGACCAGATCTAGAATTCACTTTTATTATTTTTTAATTCACAACATTCCTTATAGGCTCTAACGACACAGATAGCATACACATAGCATACGCCCACTTAGCCCTTAACGGGTAAAACAATATATATCAATATGTCCAGGAAAGTTTTAACCTAAGAGAAATTAATGAACTATGAACGACACTATGAATAAAACAAGAAGCTAAATAAATCAAATAAATCAATAAACCAAGAAGCTACGTTTTATCCTCCCTTACGTTGTGGCGGAAAATATATCCAAGAAAACCCGGAGGAGATGCAAATTTACAGAGAACAAATAATAACGGACACACTATGGCAAGAAGGACAAACAGCGCTCCGACGTTATGACCAGCCAGTCCCTAGACCTTCCCGACAAGCTTCAAGGGTTCCTTTAAAGGCTTCTTGTCCTGTTTTCCTGTCTCTCTGCTCTGTGGCTGAACGTGAACTCAGAGAACGTGAACTGGGAGTCGTTGGGAACCTAGTGTTGCACATTGTAACAACATGGCCCTCCCGTCTCCCCGGGTCTTTTGAGCTTGTTGGGGGTGACTAGTGTTCACGCAACAACCCATGCCCTATTTTCCAAGTGACCCCGCTTTGAGCTCGCTTTCTCAGCAACGCCTCGTTTTCCAATTACCAAACAACAACAACCACAATAACAAACAGACACACACACACACACACACACACACACACACACATACACACACACACACACACACACACACACACACACACACACACACACACACACACACACAAAGACACCGTCTCCAGTGGAATATTATATAGAGAGAGAGATCATAGGTGGTAGAGGCTTTATCCTACACCGGATGTGCCATGTGAAGGATGGCCAAGTTTTGAAAACATTAAAATGGAAGCGTGTGTTTGTTTTCAGGCTCATATGACTGCCTGTCTGTTAGCCTTTCATCTAAAAGGAAATTCGCTTAGCTATTCATGGGGAAGAGATCCGCATGACACTGTCTATGCATGTTTTTGTGTGAATATTTGGTTCCGGAGAAGATCAACAAGCCCTGAAGGAAAAACTGTTTGGTGTTCGGAGGAGAGGAAGAAAAAATGTGTTAATGTAGTACATGAAATGTCCGTTTGACAGACCTTTTGCTCCATCATTTTTTTGTAAACATGTCTGTTCGCCAATGCTACGCCTAGTCATTCGAATCCCACCGACAACCGTCGTGATTTTCTGTCAATTGGAATACAGTATACAGTGGGCCGTTACGAGTGAATTCCAGGACTCGCACAATATACCAGAGGAGATCGCCAGGATCGCCTGGGCTTGCCGTGGATCTCCGCTGATTAGCGGCGGATGCAGAGGAGACAAAGGAAGCAGAAACGTGGCTGCCGGTCCGGCCGAAGCGCGAGGC
Source organism: Muraenolepis orangiensis (assembly GCA_027704905.1). Lineage (NCBI taxonomy): Eukaryota > Metazoa > Chordata > Actinopteri > Gadiformes > Muraenolepididae > Muraenolepis > Muraenolepis orangiensis. The sequence continues at coordinate 27,825,896 of CM051009.1, read as the reverse complement.
TTAGCATCTTCCTCACCAAACAGGTGAGGAAGGTCCCTCCCCAACAAAACGGATGAACTACAAACTAAAGATCTCCACCAACAAATGTATCAAGGACTGTTGTATTCTTTTAATAACAGAGACGTGGCTACACTCACGTATACCATTTATTTTGGCAGCTCTGGACTGAGAACATTTCTACAGAAAGCAACATATGGACTCATTCACTGCCACTGTTCACCTACAGTCATGCCTCATAGTAGCCTTCTCCAAAAATGATTCTTCTTCCTTTCAAGATTTCACAATTTCAATCTTCTCTGGAGTAGGGGCGTCTCGCTCTCTGCTGACAGGGTATTGTAGTTTGGGAAATACGGGGTAGGTCTCACATATCACACACGTCTCACACTTATACGTATATATTAATCAGCACTGTTGACACACTTAAATCCTGAAGCTTAGGCTATTTCAGTTGGGGACCCAGATCCTATTGATTTCCAACCTCTCAGGAAAGAGTTTTGAACCCCCACCACCAGGCAGATGTAGGTTCCGTCCACCGCAATAGCCCTAAGCTAACTGTGCAGTGCTGTAAACTCACAACATAGCGCTCATCCTTAGGCATTTCATATCATAACCGTTGATTTTAACCATGCTGATTTAAATGCTGTTCTCCCGAGATTTCAACAACACATCAACTGTGCCACTAGGGGGGAAAATACACTCAAAAAACGACTTTGTTGGCAATGTCATCGTCGACAAACACATTTGGGTATACCCCAACCAGAAGCCCTGGATGACAAAGGAGGTCAAGACTCTTCTCAAGGACTGTAAGACCGCTTCAGGTTGAGGGATGGAGCCTCATACAGCGCTGCCAGAGCCAATATGAAGATGGGCATCAGGGATGCTAAAGAAGCCCACAAGAGGAAGATCAAGGGCGCCCTTCCTTGCGTGACAGCAAGGGCGATGAAGAAATGAACAGACCAGCTTTCCAAGGTATTCACAAAAATCTTCAACCTGTCCCTGTCAAAAGAGGAAGATCAAGGGCGTCCCCTTCCTTGGGTGACAGCAAGGGTGATGAAGAAATGTACAGACCAGCTTTCCAAGGTATTCACAAAAATCTTCAACCTTTCCCTGTCAAAATGCATCATCCCACCTTGCCTGAAGTCTGCCACAATCATTCCACCATCTCGTGGAATGGTTCCACCATCTCGTCGTCCGGTTGCACTCACACCTCTCATCTGATATGATGTGATTTTCAAGGCTGGTCTACAGTACATCAAAGCCAGCCTCCCACCCACCTTCCAACCAATCCAGTTTGCCTACAGAGCAATGGAGGATGCCATCAACACTGCTGTTGATGATATGTATATTACAAATGTATATATATATATATATATATATATATAATCACTTTTTATTGTGCATAGAATTTTTATAGTAATGTGTTCTACAAATTCATTCTGAGGAAGGGAATGGAGAGTAAGCATTCCATTGTACTTGTTGCAAATGGCAAATCAAATTCTTGAATCTTGAATCTTGAATCTTCCCGCTGCACTGACCCACCTTGAGCAGCAGGGGAGCTCTATGAGGATTCATAGACTTCAGCTCTGCCTTTAACACCATCACATACCAGGCAGACAAGGTCACTGAACTCCCCCCCAACTATCGCAACTAACGCACCTGCCACTGGATCAAGGACATTCTGTCCAACCAGCTCCAGACTGTAAGACCGGGCCCCCACCTCTCCCCCCCCCCCCCCCCCCCCGCCCCGCCCTCACACTCAGCACCGGCTCCCCACAGGGCTGTGTGCTGAGCCCCCTCCTCTACGCCCTCTACACCCACAACTGCAGCCCCACCCCCATCCCACCAACACCATCATCAAGTCTGCCGACGACACGACTGTGGTTGGACTTATCTCCGACGGAGACGAGACAGACTACAGGGATGAAGTCCTGACAATTAAGGCATTCCGATTGACAGTAGATAAAGGTTCAACGTTAATGTGCAGTGATGTGTTACCATGACCACCAATCAGAGGTAGATAGAGCTAACATTTAGCCAGCATGGTTTTAATTACAATAATTACAGTTACAGTCACACACACACACACACACACACACACACGCCCACATGCACAAACACTCACACACACAGACACACACACACACACACACAATTGTGCAGATGAGGTCAAAATGTGAGAGTTGCCAGTTGGGACAGTTGTGCAGATGTGTTCAAAAACAGTGACAGTTGGCTTCAAGTCTCTAGTCGTGTGACCGCAGAGGTCAGAGGTCAAGTTTGGCGGTCAGACATCAGACCCCACCCCATAGTGCTAGCTCTTAGCCTGAGTGTCTCAGATTTACTCACAGCTCTTTATTTAATGGGATGAAGGAGAGCTATTATACCCCATGCATTTTTATAATTGCAGGAAGTCTGCCAAAAATGTATAGTGATACATTTGATAGTGATACATTTATAGTGGAGATGGCTACATTCGAATATTGGTGTTAAGACTGTTATATTACTGTTAAGATCGATTGTGATAGGCAATCAGGGCTTGTTTGACAGTAACTTCACAGTGATTGCAAATGGTTGGATAAGACAGATGAGTAGGGAGCAGGGAGAGGTTAGACAAGTGACTACAGAGACGAGTCATTAAGGAGCAGGTAGGGGTTAGACAGTACAGAGACAGGTCATTAAGGAGCAGGTAGGGGTTAGACAGTGTACACAGAGACAGGTCATTAAGGAGCAGCTAGGGGTTAGACAGTACAGAGACGAGTCATTAAGGAGCAGGTAGGGGTTAGACAGTACAGAGACAGGTCATTAAGGAGCAGGTAGGGGTTAGACAGTACAGAGACGGGTCATTAAGGAGCAGGTAGGGGTTAGACAGTACAGAGACAGGTCATTAAGGAGCAGGTAGGGGTTAGACAGTACAGAGACGGGTCATTAAGGAGCAGGTAGGGGTTAGACAGTGAACACAGAGACAGGTCATTAAGGAGCAGGTAGGGGTTAGACAGTACAGAGACATGTCATTAAGGAGCAGGTAGGGGTTAGACAAGTGACTACAGAGACAGGTCATTAAGGAGCAGGTAGGTGTTAGACAGTGAATACAGAGACAGGTCATTAAGGAGCAGGTAGGGGTTAGACAGTGAATACAGAGACAGGTCATTAAAGAGCAGGGAGAGGTTAGACAGTACAGAGACGAATAATTAAGGAGCAGGTAGGGGTAAGACAGTACAGAGACAGGTCATTAAGGAGCAGGTAGGGGTAAGACAGTACAGAGACAGGTCATTAAGGAGCAGGTAGGGGTTAGACAGTACAGAGACAGGTCATTAAGGAGCAGGTAGGGGTTAGACAGTACAGAGACAGGTCATTAAGGAGCAGGTAGGGGTTAGACAGTACAGAGACGGGTCATTAAGGAGCAGGTAGGGGTTAGACAGTACAGAGACAAGTCATTAAGGAGCAGGTAGGGGTTAGACAGTGACTACAGAGACAGGTCATTAAGGAGCAGGGAGAGGTTAGACAGTGATTACAGAGACAGGTCATTAGGGAGCAGGTATGGGTTAGACAGTGACTATAGAGACAAGTCAATAAGGAGCAGGTAGGGGTTAGACAGTGAGTACAGAGACAGGTCATTAAGGGGTCAGGCACCTCACTCTCATGACGTCTACACGTCTAGGCTGCGGACATCGGAAGGCAGGGGGGGGGGATCGAACGACCCACCTTTCGACGAGAACCACCCAGAACACCCCGTGTACATCGGCATGATGCCTTTGATTCTGGTCTTTGATGTGGATTGGCACCCCACTGAGATGCGTCACTTTTTACAAGCAAATGAGTGCTCGTCCCTTGTGCTGCTCAGGCTTGAGGATGGCTGAGGATGGCTGAGGATGGACAGTACAGAGTTTACCCTCGGTGGTGGATGCATAACCTATTCTTGGAGCTGACTTGTGAGTAAGTAGGACCTGTGTGTGTGTGTGTGTGTGTGTGTGTGTGTGTGTGTGTGTGTGTGTGTGTGTGTGTGTGTATCTGTCACTGTGGCAGGCAAGGCCATGGCGGTGGGGGGGAGGGCAGTGGTAACTGGGCCATGGCATCCCTGTTTAGTACCAGAGACCCACTTCACCCTTGGAAGAAAAATACACCATGCCATGTGCAGAACCACTTGAAAACGAGTTGATCACACTGACACGTTCACAACATAAACACATTACACGCTAACTTTGCGTCTTATATTTCCTTAATAAATGTTTTTGTATTTGTATGTATTTGTAAATATTTATATACTTTCTGAATGTTGAATCTTGAATCTTCAAATTCTGCCGTTTGTCATTGCGAAGTCTATTGTTGCGTTATGAGAGCAAAATGCCAGCGCCCTCCGGTCTAGGAAACAATTCAGTGATTCAGCTTCAGTGATTGAGCTCTGCAGCCTCGGAACCCAACAAGCGGCTTGGGTTTTTGCTTTCAACACCGGCACCTTGTTTGTTCGCTTGCGTCCTCTTGTGTCTTGCTGCACCGTCTCCACTTCACATTGTTGTGGTTGCGGTGATGTGTGTTATTGGTTGTGAGGGACCACCTCGGGATCTGCGGCTGATCCATTATGTAATGTGTGCAGATTCGTTATCTTGTAACTGCGCTATGGGCTGTAGTGAGTATCTGTGTTTGGCACTAGGAGTCACAGTGGACTGTACTGGAGATCATACACATAATAATGATGTGTTTGTTTTGCGTTTTCTGCGTCGTTCCTCCAGAAACCAATGAGTTTCTCTCTTTCTTCTCTCTCTCTCGCTCTCTTTTTTAGGCTTTTGAGCTATTGTTCACATCAAACCTCAACATCAAACCTGGAGGTCAAACTGGACATCAAAACTGGTACAACCCTGTAAAGACTAATATTACAACAACTAGTGTTGACCCTAGCAGTCCTATTGGATGGAAAACTAAAAGCTCTGGAGATAAGACCATGAAGCCATTAAGTCCAACAAGTTTCCTCTGAGATCGTCTCTCTCTCTTCACTTGCCTGGATGTGTCAAGATTAACGGAACGTAAAATGCCTCAAATGTTTTTTTGTGATGCTTGCAATGTCTAGAGCACGAGCGATATGGGATTCTTTTGTGAATAGATTCATTAAAAGCTAGTTTGAGCTAATGTAGTCTGTGTTGCAAGTTACAAAACTGGGAGGGAGTGGTTGAGTACTGCCTACATGTCAAGTCAAGTCAAGTCAAGTCAAGTTTATTGTCACTTCACAGTTTACACAAGTATGAAGCAGTGAGTGAAAATATTTTGTGCATAAATGTGTGTAAAGTTAAATATTTAAAATAAAAATGCAATTAAGAAAATGCAATATATTGGCACAGAAAAAGAGCAATATGTATATATAAATCAATGTCGCCGGAGGACGTCGCTCCGCACCCGCCGGAGGACGTCGCTCCGCTCCCGCCGGAGGACGTCGCCCCGCACCCGCCGGAGGACGTCGCCCCGCTCCCGCCGGAGGACGTCGCCCCGCTCCCGCCGGAGGACGTCGCCCCGCTCCCGCCGGAGGACGTCGCTCCGCTCCCGCCGGAGGACGTCGCTCGGAGGAGGTTCCAGAGGAGACCTCCAGAGAGGACTCCTACCAACCTGGGCAGAAGGGGTGGCTCTCTTCCCCCACCAAATCTCCTCCACCCCCCGGATCATCGAGTGGGACGCAGACGGCCCAGAGGAGCGGGGTTGGCCCCCACGCCGCTACTGTCGGGATCTGTTTTTTTCCCTCGACTGTCACCGGGAACACCCCTTCAAGCCGGGTTGGACGCCAGGAGGCGCCCGTTGAGGGGGGGGTACTGTCACGGCTACGGTGGTTGGCAGGGGGGTGTGGTCTAGCCACGTGCGCTGGCCACACACACACACACACACCTGGACACAATCTCCCCGTGTAATTTGTTCATCACCTCACCTGGGGTATATATACGTTGTCTTTCCTTTACCCCAGCGTTAGGTCGTTACTCTACTATGCACGTAGTTCTCCCGTCTGGTACCCATCGCCTGCCAACTACCTGCCGGTACTTCGCACCCGATACCCCCGGTACAGACTCCTTCCCCTGTCCCGGACTACCCGCCGGTCAACTGCCTGCCGGTACTCCGCGGATCGTCCTCCCCGTGTACCCTTGTGTTTTGTGTGTGTTTTGGGAAATAAAGCCGTCTCGTATCAATCCACTTGTCGGCGTCTGCGTTCGGGGTCCAACCCACTCCCTCTCTCGTGACACCGTCCGCACCACCCTTTGAAGCACTCTGCGCTCGAGTGCGGTACAGTTCCCGTACCAGGCGGTGATACACCCTGTAAGAACACTCTCGATGGTGCCGGTATGGAATGTTCTGGAGGAAATACAGGCGTTGTTGGGCCCTTTTCACCACGTGTGTGGTGTGCGTGGACCATGTGAGGCCGAGGAGCTTTAAGCTGCTGACCCTCTCTACTGCAACACCGTCGATGGATATAGGGCTGTGCTCTCCTCTCTGCTTCCTGTAGTCCACGATCAGCTCCTTGGTCTTCTTGACGTTGAGGGCGAGGCTGTTCTCCTGGCACCACTGCTCCAGCAATCCAACCTCCTCCCTGTAGGCTGTCTCGTCGTCGCCGGCAATCAGGCCCATCACTGTCGTGTCGTCAGCAAACTTGATGATGATGTTGGAGCTCTGCATAGCCATGCAGTCGTGGGTGTAGAGGGAATAGAGGAGAGGGCTTAGCAGGCATCCCTGGGGGGCTCCCGTGTTGAGGGTCAGTGGTTCTGAGCTGGTGCTGCCCATCCTCACCACCTGGCGGCGGTCCGACAGGAGGTCCAGTATCCAGCTGAACGTGGATGGGGGAACGCCTAGACCTCTAAACTTGGTGTCGAGCTTGGCAGGAACTATCGTGTTGAACGCTGAGCTGTTGTCCACAAACAGCATTCGCACATAACACACAACAGTTCTTTCCCTCCAGGTGGGAAAGGGCAGTGTGGAGGGCCATGGCAATTGCGTCGTCCGTGGATCTGTTTTGACGATATGCAAATTGCCATGGGTCCAGGTGTCCATGTCAGGTGAACTTTACACTAAGACTCACTCTCAATTTCCAATTGAAAATTATTGAAAATGAATTAGGTACTTGGTATATTAAATCAGTATTTTAATACAAACCATGTCTCTGTACAGTAGGTATGTGGTACTAATCATAGCGTTCAGTTCAGTTCAGTATAGTATAGTAGCATAGTATATGCTACTGTACTAAATCTATTTTTAGCAGTTTCAATAATCACTTATCTGATTAATTGTGTTGCATTGGGAGAGACGTGAATGTTATGGAATATTCTTGGGGGTTGGGAAGCTTGGATTCTTGATGCATTGATGAGGGTCAGGCAGAAAGCTCTTGGTGGACAGTGGCCAGACAGCGTTGTTAACCTTTTGTGGAATGTTCATCAGCACATTGATTTGCCAACATGGAGCCCAACATGTTATTTTGTCAGAGACGCTTCACCATTGAGCACAGAGCAACAGCTGGATGTGTTATTATTTGTTTGTTCCTATAGCTGTATAATTAGGAAGGTTAATGAAGGTTAAGATAGAAGCGCACCGTGGTGACTTTAGTCTGATGATATTTGTTTGCAAAAACAAAATAGCTTGTTGCCAAAGGAAAGATTATTACACAGACAAGACTAACCTACAATTGGACAATATAGCACACTTACAGATCGACGATATCAGAGCTTCAGATACTTATCGACGACTTTCCATTCATGTACCAAGGGTTTTGCTTTTTATAAAGAATTTTTGTTTAAATGTGTCAGAATTTCATTTATGTCTTTGATATTTTCTCACAACAAGCTTAGTGATGTTTGTCAGAAATAATAAGGCGGATGAGCTCCTGCTCAAAGCACTTCATGGATACCAAGATAGGAGGAGACCAAGATAGGAGGAGACAAAGAGAGGCGGAGACCAATTGAAGAGGAGACCAATTGAGGAGGAGACCAAGAGCGGAGAAGACCATGAGAGGAGAACAAGAGAAGAGGAGACCAAGAGAGGAGGAGACCAAGATAGGACACCAAGAGAGGAGACCACAAGAGGAGACCAAGTGAGGTGACCACAATTGGAGACCAAGAGAAGAGGAGACCAAGAGAGGAGACCAAGAGAGGAGGAGACCACAATTGGAGACCAAGAGAAGAGGAGACCAAGAGAGGAGACCAAGTGAGGAGAACACCAAGAGAGGAAGGAGACCAAGAGAGGAGACCAAGAGAGGAGACAAAATAAGGAGGAGACCAAGAGAGTAGGAGACCACAATTGGAGACCAAGAGAAGAGGAGACCAAGAGAGGAGACCAAGTGAGGAGAACACCAAGAGAGGAAGGAGACCAAGAGAGGAGACCAAGAGAGGAGACAAAATAAGGAGGAGACCAAGAGAGTAGGAGACCAAGAGAGGAGGACCGGTGGATATACAACCACAATGTGCATCAAGTGCGAATTCCTGCTTTACTTACACACATATACACATCTTTTTAGTTTGGTCTATTTTTGGGCTTTACAGAGATAAGAGGTTTCCACTGAATGGGCCAGGCAGGTAATCATTTGCTGTATATGAACGGCAATTGTAGGGCCTTACGCCTATCGATTGGGGGGAACCATGGTGGTGCTCAGCGGAGGACTTGTCGGCAGTTATAGATCGCGGCACTGAGGAAACTTCCAACAACTGCTATACCTTTCAATAAAGAAGAAGAAAAGGGGACATTCATAGCGCTTCTCTCTCTCTCTCTCTCTCTCTCTCTCTCTCTCTCTCTCTCTCTCTCTCTCTCTCTCTCTCTCTCTCTCTCTCTCTCTCTCTCTCTCTCTCTCTCTTTCCCCTTGTGAAGATAAAAATGACACCCACCCCAATGGCCTTTCTGGACTCATCACAGTTACTGGAACTGTTCTGCACTGCACTGCACTGTATCCATGATGCTGCTGCACTACTGGCACTTTAAAAGGCTTTTTAAATGTTTGTTGCACAATTCAACATGCGTATATATCATCCATCAGTCACTTTATTGTTATTTTTATTGTGTACAGTATTTTTATAGTATAGTGTTGTATCATATAACATGTAATATATGTACTTCATTGAATTGTACATTGTGTTTTTTTTTTATGTTCGAGGTTCCGCAAAGCTTGACTTGATATAATTGATATCATTCTGCTATATAAGAGATATAATTGATATTAATCCAATTAAGATCTTAGTTTATAATTCCTATGAATCATAGTTCCTCATCCTTATAAATGAATAGGTTTCATGTTTCAATAACGGACAACTTCTTACACCAAATGTTTGGACCTTATCCATATACTGACCCGTGGATCAGAAATTTTGGGGAAAAAAAAAAAGAAAAAATTTAAAAAATGTTTTATTCCGTTATTATACTGTATAAGAAAACTTGAGACTGAAGGTGTGGTGGGTGTTTGTGGCATGCTGGTTATTTAGAGTGGTATAAGCATAAGCGTATATAGGCCAATTCACATTTGGTATTAATGTGTGTTTTTTGAGATCCGATCTCACAAACCTCATGTGTACCAAATGAGAACAGCTCCAATGTGGTTTTTAATCCATATTTAGATCTGATCTTTGAAACCACATTTGGAGGTGGTCTAGACCCCTTTCTGACCACATGTGACCACATTATTTTTGCAGTGTGAACGCGAATCTCTGACGGCATTATATTAAACATCGGTAACAGGCAATTACACCAACACCGCCAAGTACTAGATGAATTCCTTTGCATAGAACACGGCGTCTTGTTTTGGTTTCTTCTTCTTCTCCACAGTTTAGACACAGAAACTGAATTATTGCTTCCTCCCGCTTGTTAAAATGCTCATTGTAATGCCAAGTGTGAACTCACCTACTAACGTTGTCCAATTGCAATCGGATCTCTCAAACCACATGTGAGCCACATGTATATACCAAATGTGAACCGACCCTATGTTGTATTGCATATGATACATATGTACAACTCTTTTTGTTATAAAAGGGAACTTAACCTAAGCATCTATAAATATATTAACATAGTGGTCGATCATATCAATTCATGTTAAGGTAGTTGATGTCAGCCCCGTCAAAAACATTCCACTGGGCCAGGATATTCGACCAATTTCCTAACTCCTTCCTTCCTTCCTGGTAAGGATTGGAACTGCTTTGCTTTTTTTCAAACTTGGACCATGAAATTAGACAATTTATGAAGATTTACATTTTCAAGTAGTGGTCACCCTCCCTCCCCAAAAGGTTTACCAATAGTACGTGCATCTTAGCAAACACTTCATATTCCAACCTATTGCAGGGGTTTGAATAAAAATTACGCCTATGCTAGGATAAGGCAGAAACTGTAAAAAAATATATAAATAAAATCATGAGCAAAAAATACCAAATGATAAAAAACCAGCAAGTGAGTTTGAAATGTTAGGCACTCAAGTGTTTTGTGACGAACCAATTAAATACTTGATGATAATTGGTGCTTTGTATTCTTCCCGTCTTTGGACAGAAGCAAATCATGCAATTTGCAAGTGGGGTAATCAATGTTTAGGCAAAGCAGCACTTATGCTTTGATTTAAATTAATAAATAAATAAACCAAACCTCAAATGAGTCTTGGCGTCTCATTTGAATAAAGCTGTGCAGCCGACTGGGGGCTTTCTGTCATTAAATTATGCCGCTGATTTCCCTCCAAATGATGAACAAATAGCACACTTTTAATAGACAGCCAGTGATAAGTTCAAATGAATCCTCATTCATTTAGCCCACTAAGTTTTGTGTGCAATTAACTCTTGGGAGTTACTTGGTGGTAACTTGGTGGGCGGCTCATCTTTTAGTTTTTCTCTCCTCCGGCTACAGCCTCAAGGCTGCCTGTATACCTGGCCTTACTTTCAATTAATTTGATTTGGTGTTTTGTCCCCCAACGTAACTCGCCGTTGGAGAAACGGAGGAGGAACAAAATAAAAATGAAAGGTGTGTGGGGGGGCGAGGTGACAGCCACGATGTGAAGCATGGGGAGGAAATTCAGGGAGATGACCCATGAGGAGAAATATGAATAAGAGGAGAAATATGAATAAGAGGAGAAATATGATCAGGAGGAGAAGGAGGAGACATGAGATGAAGAAAATGAAGAAGAAGAGTAGCAAAGTATAGGCAGGACAGGGGTGGCTTCACACGCTCCATGTACCACCAGGTTAATCCCAGATCAGCTTAGTAGTGCTACCGCTCGCTCACTTGCTTTGCAGTGAATATTTGAAGAGCATGAACCAAGAGAACTCCTGCAGGCTGGAACTGGCCTGTATAGTTTTTTGTTACTGATAAATACTTAATATTGAAGGTAGCATTTAGCGCGATGATTTCATTCAACGCTACATCCAAATGAAACTAGTATTAAGTTATTGATTGAACTGAAGGGGTGTTAATGGGGAGCCCTGCACCAGAACAAACATAAATAAATAACATCTATCTGATCTAAGTCAGTGCATCTTCTATATGGTTAAATACTTAAAGCAAAGTCATCCATGACGGCAACAATAAAAAAAATAACATGAGAGAGAGTGTGAGTAAAGACTAAAGGAAAGAGTCAGCATGGAGTGAAAGTGAAAGTAAAATGTTTACGGAAAGTAAAGAGTCAAAGTGAAAGGAAAGAGTTATAGTGAAAGTAAAGAGTGTAAGTGAAATTAAAGAGTGTAAGTGACAAGTGGACAACTTAACATGGTCCTGTGTAGCTCAACAGGCATTAACATTGCCCACATAGCTGTTTTTAGAGTTTAGTTTTAAATCGTTTTCAAATCATTAGGGGGGGGGGGGGGGGATTGGGGACATGGCTTTCCCCTCCTCCCCCTCCCTCCCCCGATCAGAAATATAAATGTGAATCCTTGTCCACAGCTTAAGAAAAGGAGAAGGAGTAAGAGGATGAGGAGGAGGAGGAGAAACCAAACACACTTGGCGACAGGACGGGCTTCCCGTGACTATAGGAAGGTTTGCAAGGGGGACGGATTTTGTGGAGTTTATTCTCGAGCCGCCGTCAACGTGTCAATGACTAATTTGTTAATAACAATGATTTTCCCCCACCAGTGAGCGACGCCGTTGGACGTGATAATAACAGTGATGTGGGGGCAAAACATGGATGCTTCTCTCAAGTAACCGCCATATTTCTATATTACACACACTGCAAATTTAACGCAGCAAAAAATTGCCAGCAGATAACAGCTTAGTAAACATCATTCGCCAACGTCTCACGAGTTGCTTGGCAGCGCAAAAGTTGGACCCACGATCATTCCATTTCAAATCGGACATCCAACGAGAGATCTTAAATCTTAATTCTGAATGATTTGGAATCCCTAAGAAATTTGTTTGTCTTCAATAACATCAACACAAACTCACTAACTTCACAAGCTGCCACCGCCACCCTCAGATCTGCCAACAGCTTGCTCCTCCTCCGGGCCCCCAGTGCTAAGCTCCGCCCCCTGGGGGACCAGCTTTTGGTTTGGCAGCGCCACGCCTGTGGAATGACCTTCCTCATCATTCAAGGGCACCGAAGACCCTGGACACTTTTAAAGACGGGCCTTTAAACCTTTTTTATTTATGAAGGCCTTTTATAATGTTAATATAAGGGTTAACTTTTCTTAGTCATTTTATTGGGTTTGTTAGCAATGTTTTTAACTCTGCAGTTTCTTCGTTTTTTTTTATAATTATTACTCCCGCGTTCTGAATTTGAACAACAGTACTTTATACTATGCTAAACTTAACTATGCAACACTATAAAATACTATACAATACTATACTACAAACAACACGATATACTTTCTATTATATACTATAAGATATACTATATACTATAAACAACACTATACCATATAAACAACACTATAATATATATATATCGTATAATCGTGATCGCGATAATTGTGTGTGGCTTTTTTTTCCAGCTGCAAATGATAGTCGTGAATCTGTCGGAATCAGAATTCCTTTATTCGTCACCGTTTGTTTAAACAGACTTACATAATACCCCCACTTTGGGAACCCCTGCTGTAGACCACCCCCACCCCCCCCCCCTGGGTGTTCTAGTCAGACGGACATCACGGAGGAGTCACTTTTATGCCTTATCTCATTTAGGCAGATCAGATTGTCGCAGCCATTTACAAGTGTACCCTAGTTGTAAAGCAGTGTCCATGTAGTGAAGTAACAGACCAACACACGCAGGCTATCGGTGAAAGGGACGGTCTAACACGCTTCACGTGTTAGACGTGTCACGTTCAAGTTCCAAAATAGCGATCAATAATCACCAAATGTCTCTGGCATATGTCTTGTCATTAGCACTTTCACCTGTCAAAATGAAAGTGAAAAGGTGAAAGTGCTAATGACAAGACATATGCAAATTAGGTGATTATTGATCGCGGGTTTGTAACTCTTAGTTACGTTAAGTCTTTTCACGTTAAGCGATGCAAAGAAAGATCAAGTCAAAACTCTCAATTCAAATGCACAACAATACTTAACAAACTGAAGACAGTCATTAACTAATCATTCAACAAGTGTTTGGAAACAAAATGCAACAACCAGCTCAACGAGACGCAACACTGAGACAAAACCAGCAAAGACAAATGAGTGTCACTCACCAATGATGTTCACTTAAAGTCCAAATCCATTCTCCTGTCCTTCTGGATCAATTGTTCGACCACCATCAGGTCATAAAGATGATCGCTTTTCAGATCCAAAATAAGTTGCTTTTCCAATTCCCTGCCCTCTGGTCGGTCCCAAATAGCAATACTCCCATCAGTAGAGCCTCTCGTGGCTAGTAGAGCGCGTTAGCCACGGGTATCTTTCCCAGTTGCTAGCCTGAAAATGGCGAACATAGCCTGCTTTAACAACTTGATTCAGCTCAAGATTGTCAGGCGTTGGACGGCCTTTTTTAATAATGTCCATCTTTACATTGAATGGTCGTCTTGAAAATGGTTCCGACAATAAATCCGCAACGACATCATCTTCGCCTGTTGCCATTTTGACGTAAAATCCTACGTAGAAACAACGTAGCACTACGCTAGATCCACTCTCGCTCCAGCCAGTATACCTTCTAGCTCCCTATTGAGCTGAGGGAAAATCTGAAAGAATACGCCCATTGGCTACAAATCACTATATGATTGGTTGATCAAATTGTCAATCCAAACGTACGCTCTCATTCAGTCTGAGGGCCAAAGTCATCGGGAATACTTTGGTTGATGGATATTCTTCCCAGCAACCCAGAAAAATATCTGATTGGTTGAATTGTTTTTCCAACACAAAACCAGAGAGAGAGTAGGCTGTGTGAGTGTGTGTGTGTGTGTGTGTGTGTGTGTGTGTGTGTGTGTGTGTGTGTGTGTGTGTGTGTGTGTGTGTGTGTGTGGTGTGTGTGTGTGTGTGTGTGTGTGTGTGTGTGTGTGTGTGTGTGTGTGTGTGTGTGTGTGTGTGTGTGATTAACAACCATTTTGAAATAAACACTACTGTTAAAAACTAAATTATTTTGCAGGCATAAATGAGTGCTGCCATAAGTGAGTTCCCAATGACAAATCATTTATTATAAGTTACAATGTTTTTAAGAAGTTTATCACCTGTTGTTTTGGGGGGTTTTATGTCACATAAACACACTTAAAACAGCAGAGTTGCTTTAATCCGATTCAAACTCCCTCTGTATGTCTGTGTGTCTGGAGAGTTTGTTTCCAGCAACAGTCCACGGCCTCACTGCCAGGTAGGAGCGTTGTATAGATGAAGCTGCACTGGAGCCTCTACAGGGGGGAGGCTCCACATCTGGACTGGGGCCTCTATGGGGGGGATGCTCCACATCTGCACAGTGGCCTCTATGGGGGGGATGCTCCACATCTGCACAGTGGCCTCTATGGGGGGGATGCTCCACATCTGCACAGTGGCCTCTATGGGGGGGATGCTCCACATCTGCACAGTGGCCTCTATGAGGGGATGCTCCACATCTCACCAGTGGCCTCTATGGGGGGATGCTCCACATCTGCACAGTGGCCTCTACAGGGGGATGCTCCACATCTGGCCTCTGGATGTCACAGGTGTCACTGTGTGCAGTGAACTGTAGCTGCACTGGACAGAAACTTCTCCAGATACAGCTTTCCTGAAAAGCGTAATGTTGTTGTGTATATCGCCTAAAAATAAAAAAGCAAACCTAAAACATAATCTGATCGATTCTGTCACTCAAGGGGCACCAAGTTACCCTTTGCTTGGCGGTTGCCATGGTTTCTTGCTGGTAGTCTAGGCAGTGCAGCGAGGAGATGTACGTAAGATGGGAAGCAACAATGACATGGAACATCCACACTGAGAGTAGAACTTTACCACTCACTAAAAGGACTGCATTTGTTGCTTGCTATAATCCAAAGTGGATTTCTTTGGATTATAGTGGACGTAGTGGACTACTTTGGGTTGTGAAATCAGATGTTTTGCATTAGTCTTCAAAACAGTGAAACAGTAACAATGCTGTTTTTATTATATTTTATATATTAAGTTTTTATTTATATTTTATTTTTACGCCACTTATATACTTGGAAACGTATCTAAAAATGACATTCACTAGCCAATACAAATACGGAGTAGTCTACAAAAATGTCCAACCCCCCTCCGCTTTTGATTGACATGTACAAGAGAGGAATTAAAAGGCATGACATTGAAATCGAAGTACATTTAATAAATCATAGTATTACTCATTTGAATATTATTAGTATTAATGACTCCCTGGGAAGTACCATTGTTGTGTGACGTTTGAAACTTAAGTCGGGCTACATTGATTTGCCCCAAGTAGAAACTTGGACTTCAGGTGGTGTTCCATTGTCACTTTGACAAGTCAGAGGTCGTGAATTCTGGACTCACGAGTTGTCTGGAACTTGCCGTTAGCCCTGCTTGGATTGGCGAAGCGCAGTCGGCAACTTGTCTGCGGTACAGCTGAGCACCTCGTCATCTGGGCGTAATCAAAATATTTTTGATTATCTAAAGTGTGTTGTTGATCAATTGTGCCCAGCATTCTCAGGCTGTAACAATTAGTAGCCAGAATAAACATGTTTTGGCAAACTTTTAAAAAAGTCAGCAAAAACGTATATATGATATGATAGCCATAGTTGGATATTTATTTACGGGTTAGGATTAGAGTTTGAGGGTTTGAGAACGCAACATTCTAGTTAGGTACATTGTCCGATTCCTTGTAAGATTCTGCTTTATTTTTTGATATATTTGTTTTAATAAATTAAATTTTAATAAAGACTTAATGATGGGCTCCATGAAATCTGTGTTATCGCATTTAAGAAATTCTCAACTCTGAGTCCATTATTCTGTTATCACAGAACCTATAAACTCTAGGGCTCTACCCTGCAGTCAGGAACCCCTCCTGCAGGCACAAGTGCTCTCTATTCAGATGCTCCTTGTTGGTCCGTCCCAAGGTTATCCTACTCAATAAGTGGTCTGTTGGTTTGCGTTAATGGGGTGGCCTGGGGTGGGATGAGAAATAATCATTACCAGAATTTCTACCTTATTTTAAATCACTTTTTTGGTAAAAAGTTATATATTTTACTCACTCTTGTAAATACCCACATAACACATTGTCTCCCTAGAGTACAAAGCTATCATGTATGTAACATCTGGCCTGTGAAGCCCTTTGAGACTAACTGTGATTATGTTTTCCTGAGATTCACACATCATTTGCTGTCTGACGATCTGTACCACATACTTGGTGGGGGGTAATGGGGAATCATATCAAAGTTTAAAGCATCTCTCGTTATTAGGGCAAAACTATTGCTCACGTGCCGTCTACCAAAGGGGTTTACATGGTAATTCATTACCATGAGAGAAACCTCTTTCCACATTGTGCAGTTTATTATGACGCAGAGTGACTTTTCAGCTCATAAAGTGTCATCCCCACTTTATTTTATAGCGCTGAGTAACTAGCTTACTACAGGATGGACGATGGATGCTGTCTCAGTGGAGCAGCAGTTCCCTAAGCCGGGTAAACACAGGTGTAGCTCATGACCTCGATGATGCTAACTTACCACTTCTACTCTCCGTGTCTTCACTAAGACAGAAATAGTGAGGCAGTATGTTTTCTGAGAGCTGACCCTCTGTTTCGTATTTGTGTTTGTACTTTTCTCTCAAGAAGAAGAGAGAAGAAGAGAGAGAGGTGGCCATCTTCAGGCAAACACCAAACAAAACAGGACAACTTAAAAAACAACGACAAAAAAATAGTGAAATGTGTTTTTACTAACAGTGTACCAGCTAGTATGTACCAATACATAGAGATGTTGATTATTTAGGTACGGGGGAACAAGATGGGAAGTTATGGAATAAGGGTTTAAATTTTTTTTTCTGATTCTGACTTATTCAATTATTACAGGGTAGGCCAACAGTGTGACCATAAAACAGAGAGTCAAATCTGGACATATTTCAGGGAAGATGGAGTGATGACTTGTGCGTCATGTCATTTGACTTAAATATTTTTCTTATGACCTTTGTTATAATAACAAAGGTCCAGGGGACAGTGTATTGTCACGGACAGTCGGCCAAACATCACACTGGACTACCTGTTTATGGCCTCGTGGCTCCGCCTTCCATCGGCGGACAGAATTCACCCACCCTAGACGTCACTCGTGTTTGGTTGTTACGACCAAAATTTGAAGTCATTACGTCAAATGTTGAAAATCTTCTCCCTGACAGTTCTTTGGCACCAGCATCCAGCTCCACAAAGTGCAATCTTTCTTTTTGTTTATTTCAACTGTGTACACAACCTCCATTCATCCCAGGAAATAACTATGCAGTCATTCAATTGTTTTAATTAAATATAGCTAGATAAAACACAAGGTACTCACAGTGCATGTGTATGTTTAATGCACATGCACATACTCTACTGCAGTTTAGTTTGTTCGAATATGCTTTGAGGCAAGTATATCGAAACAAACTGTTCTCATATTGTTCTCTTTAGTTACGGAGTAAGTTATATATATATATATATATATATATATATAAGTACAGCGTATGGAGGCAGTAACGGTAGGTGCCATATATATATATATGAACAAACAATATCTGATAGTCCAGACTTAAGAACCTTTATGTAAAGAAACAACATATTTAAAGGCATGTTGGAACAAAATGTACAAATTTTGAATCAAATGTTTATTTTTTAAGTTTGTCAAATTATCAAACATGACATACTTAAATAGCTTTGTTGATATTTGTGTGTTACGTGTATGTAGGTCACACTGCCATTCCCTTCCATCCATATGCACACCGAGTCCTGGGAAAGGCCCCGGCGGTACTCTTCTCTGGAACACTTTTACTTAACAATTAAATCGATCACACGTGACTCACAACGACAACGGCCCCTATCTGTTCACTAAACACTTGTTGGTGTACTGTGAGTGACGGTAAGTACGAAGTGGGAACGCTAAACAGCAGTTTAACCACCATTGTACTATTGGTGCTGGGGGGGGGGGGGGGGGGCTGTCCCAAGTACTGTTTAAGGCTTTGGATTGGTAAGACCATTTCTGGGGTCAATTAGAGCGCACATCGCTGATTCAATTATTGTATTTAAGAATATCACAATATGAGTATTTTGATGATGCCAGATGCTGATTGCACATGATTGCCGGTGATGATTAGCAAAGTCATGAATCAATTGAACAGCCAGCCTGTGAACAGAGGGAGGGAGGAGTGTATGTGTGTGTGTTTTTTTGTGTGTGTATGTGTGTGTGTGTGCGGTGTATGTATGTGTGTGTGTGTTGATCTCACCATGTACATGCATGTTCCATTGGTGATTATTATGCACGTGCTGGGATTAAAATAACATATTGCCACAAACCTTTGGCACCTTTTACATCTAATACTTTTATTTTACTTACACCTGGTTGTGAGCCTGTGGTGTGTGTGACTGTGTGTGTGTGTGTGTGTGTGTGTGTGCGTGCGTGCGTGCGTGCGTGCCTGCGTGCCTGCGTGCGTGCGTGCGTGCGTGCGTGCGTGCGTGTGTGTGAGAGAGAAGAGAGAAGAAACCACATTTCTCTGTTCTCTGCTTTGCTTTTTTCCTTTTCCCGGGAACAAGGAAAAAGTCATGGCTTGTTGTACCGATGCACCACCTGTGCTGCGCTCGGCAATTTCCACCTGCTGTTAAATAGTGCATCCAGCGGAGCGTGATAACAACAGCTGGTGTAACCCTTTATCTTCCAAAAATACATCCGCTATCGCACAACAAAAACATCCGATCAAATCACAGTAAAAAAAATCGAATCCCATTACCGTGATTCAACACCCCGAAGAAAATACCCGCCTAGACCCCCTGACTTGTTTCATATTCTGTTAACTTTAGTTTGGGGAATATTTGACCTGAATGATCCACCGCATTTGGGTTTGTGTGTCTTCTCCTTTTTGATCAGATCATCTCATTTCACCATCCCAACAGCAGAACAACAAAGTGATTCATTTCTCCCGTAGCGGTCGTAAACGCG
>CM051009.1:27776454-27801454 GCA_027704905.1 Muraenolepis orangiensis | reverse complement strand
GATTTGAAATAATAGTCCTCTTATCAAAGACCAGGCAAAGACCTCAAAAACTGTTTAGGAGTATAGCCTTATCAGTCTTGCCGAGTTGCGAGGAAAACTGTGCAATGGTAATTGCTTCTCTGAGACGATAGCAGATGGCCATAATAATTATAAATAATAAAAACGAATCAAGTGTATCTGATGGCATCTGTTTCGAATTACCCTCCTTGTGTACACGGACGACAGTAAAAGTAATTGGGATGTCAAATATACTTATTTTTTCATCTCACACATGATTCTAATGTGCCATGTGCTTGGTGGTACATTCGACCAGGGTCCGTGTTTTACCAGGACAAGCACGCTGTGAATAGGGACAAAGTCTGTCCGGCTACAGCCATTAACTTTCCTGAAGCTGTTGGCTTTTCTATGCTTTTCAACACTCCCTTTGTGAAATCCCTCCAGCAGTCTGATTCATTACAGCGAGTAAAGCATTGGATCAGTCCGCATCTCTGCATGATGAGGATGATTGTGAAAATAGCGAAAGTATTTTTGATGCGTGGCCCCTGGCCGTTTGCTTTGAGTTGACATCATAACGACGCTTAAAGAGATGCTGAAGGACCAGCAGGTTGGAGGAGAGTTGATATCCACAGGCAGTGCTGCTCCTGAGTTAGTCCAAGTGCTGCTACTATCATACACATTACACTGTCACACTTCTCTACTGGACTCATTACAGTTGCTGCCCTGTTCTGCACTGTACTGCAATGTATTCATGATGCTGCTGCTAAAGTGTGTATCCATAACAATTTATAACAATACAGTGTTAGAGAAAGTAAAAAATGCACAATATGAATCAAATTACAAAAAACCCTGAATCGTCCATATTCTGACGAATATATATATACTATCTGGGCTCTTTTGCATATTAGCACATGCTAAACATATATAAATAAAAATGATGTGTGGTTGCCTTGCACTTACGTCCAGGTGGGCTCGTTGGTACCTGTGCCAGGTGAGGATGGGCTGGGGGGATCCAGAGGTGATGGAGGTCAAGGTGACGGACTCTTGTTAGTCTGCGGTGGCGTTGAGTGACTGCTGGGGCGCTGACAACACAGGAGGCGCTGGGAATACGGAAGAGGAAGGAATGCTAAAGTTCGCAAGGTCAAAAAGAGACTCACTGGAATTAAAAAAAGTTATGTTGGATTAATTTAGTCTGTTTTTCCCTCTCCAAATAAATACATCTTGAAACATACCTTTTTTAGTTTAGTTTACACTCAAATGAAGTAGTGCCTAAACTCTGTGATTGCGATCTTTTTACCGTTATTTTGAACAAATTTGTGGTGTTTCCCTGTTAAGCCCTTTTTGCGCAAATAATATGCGCTACATGAATACTGTGATTGATTTAATTGACTAAGATATTTCATATAGAATCTAGGGCAATATGTTTAATTCTTGATTTTAGATTAGAACACTTGTAAGATCCTGATTTGAAGTCTCTTGAATCCAAATTCACTGAATTTCAGAACGATAAATGATCTCATCGTGGACTTCAGGAGCCACTGGGGTACCAACTTCTCCATCAGCCTGGACGGTACACCAATGGAAGCTTGAATCTTAAATCTTAAATCTCAAATTCGCACAGCAATGTGAGTGATTTTAAAATGGGTGAGAAGTGTTAGAAAGAAGCTCACGAGCTGAACGTGTAAGATGCTGTGATGCTGTTAGGGTTGTTGTTGTTGGGGCGGCAGAAGCTCAGTCTGCTGGGACTTGGCTTGGCAACCAGAGGGTCGCCAGTTTGCCTCCAGGTCACTGCCGAGGTGCCCTTGAGCAAGGCACCAGACCCCTCTACACTGCTCCCCGTGCAGCTGTATATACAATCGCTGCCCACTGCTCCTTATACTAGGATGGGTTTAATGCAGTGAAACTAATTTCACTGTGTGTGTGTGTACATGTTTGTGACCAATAAAGAGGATTCAATCCTACAGATTTCGATTTTAGATTAGAGTCCAAGGGTCAGCAATGTTTCCCCTGTGGTCGTCATGTGGACATGACACATTTATTTCCATGTCACCCACCTCACCATGAATTTGTACATCACGTCAATTATCCAACTCAGGTTTAAAGGGTGCATTGATTTGTATGTCAAAGGGTTTTTGAATACATTTTTATCAAAAGAAGAGTCCAAATGTGGACAGCGAAATAAAATGAACTGCTTATCACACTCTCTCACAAAAAGGTACTTTGCACAAATCCACTCAAGGCCTGGTGTTCACAACACTTCAATGAACAAACAAACACAGAAAGCTAATTGTCAACTGGATATTTGTTGAGGAAGGCAAGAGCCTTTGTATATAACTCTAGTATGTACTTCAATTATTTGTGATCATGACGTCATATGGTTTTGGATGTGAAGAGAGCGGTTCTATCGTCAAACGCTTAACTGTTCGTTTACCGTTGCGCCGGAGTTCAAGTTGATTGCCCACAATAACAACAACGTTAACAACGTCAAAACTCATTTGCAAATGGATCCATCTCTCATGAAATATACACCACTTATTTCTGAAATAAGTGCTGTGAAATATGTCACTTTCAAGCACTTTCAGTGCCAATGTAGCTGGATGAAGTGTATTTCAGGAACTGAACTGCCACTGATTTGTCCTAGGTATGAGCCCAAAATCTTCAGGCTGAAAGAAGGGGATTGTACTGAACCGGACTATGTTTGAAAGACTAGCTTCGGTATACAGATTGCCAGGAGTGGTCAGTCAGTCTGATACCCCTACTAACTGGCAAGGCACATTTGTGAAATAAACAGTACCAAAAGTAGGAAGCAGTTCAAGTTCCTGGAGACAAACATTGATAATACCCCCCAATAACTCTATATCTCTTCTGCAAGTGGGTGGGGTTTGACACAAGTTCCAAGGAAAATATCATGGAGCCCATGGTGCTTGACGATTAGATGTGGGTCCTCTTTCCATAGGTGAAGACCCGGTTGAAGGAGCGGGACCCAACCTAGGCAGCAGAGCGGGTAGACGTCTTACTTCAAGCCCCCAAAGTCTTACCACTGTGCTGGGCCATTTGACCGACCTTCCAGGGGTACTTCTGAGGGTTGGGTTTAAGGTGTTGGTTCTGAAGGTAGGACAAATAATTACAATGTCGCCCAACCTGAGAAGGTTAGGAAGTTTGAGCCCAGAGGACCCGCTAATATGTTGTGGGATCATAGGTCATTAAAGTCCCTTTCACCCTCTTAGGAAGCTAAAGTCCTCGTATAACTGTTATGTAGCCCAACCTACCAATTTTTCACAGTGCAGGCCAGTACAGACCAAGAGTAGTATAGTATCCCATGTTCTAAAGATGCGTGAACAGCTTCTAGCCTCAACTACTTTGCCTCAAGACCATTTAAAGTATGTCCAAAGTCATCAAAAGTGAAGTCAGCACAAACCCGCAGTTTCAGAGGTTCGATGAGGTGGTGGAGGGCCTTGACAAGTCTTGACCTCTGCAAGGGATATAAGCAATTGCCACTTGTGGCTAACAGCCGTGGGGTCACTGCAGTTAAAACACCCTTTGGACACTACACAACCACTGCCCTTTGAGTGCATGGGGCCCCCGTAAACACCCCGTGGTGCAGAGGGAGGTCTTGGGGCTGCTGAGTTAGGGGATGTCTGTGTACAGTACGCTGTGTCACTGTGAGGACCCAGACGGGCAGAGCCGGTCACAGTGCCTGATTTTGTTTGTTTTTACAGTTGTTATCTCTTAGTTTTGTACCTAAATACTTATTCACAAATTTGAATCAACTGGCAGAAGCCTGATCCTACCGATGCTGCCTCCCTGCTCAGTAACACCTCGGCCGCAAATCCATTCTTAACATGGACCATCAAAAACTTTTGAAGTCTTCAGCTTGCTTGACAAAAACTAAAATATTCAATCATATAATGCATATTTTGGCCTCTCTTCACTGGCTACAAGTGAAGAGAAAAGGGGTAAGGTTATTATATATAGGTTATTATTTTAACTTATAAGGCCTTGAGTGGACTTGCACCACCTTCCTTATGACCTAATAATACCATTCACACTGTCACGTCCTCTTTGCTCTCTTAATGCTAGTCTCCTAGTCATTTTGAGTCAACATGTATAAAACATGTCTTCGTTCCTACCCTCACCTATGGCCATGAGCAATGGGTAATGACCGAAAGGACGAGATCGCGAATACAAGCGGCCGAAATGAGTTTCCTCAGGAGGGTGGCTGGTATCTCCCTGAGGGATAGGGTGAGAAGCTCAGTCACTCGTGAGAGACTCGGAGTAGAGCCGCTGCTCCTTCGCGTAGAAAGGAGCCAGTTGAGGTGGTTCGGGCATCTAGTAAGGATGCTTCCTGGTCGCCTCCCGAGGGAGGTTTTCCAGGCACATCCAACTGGGAAGAGACCACGGGGCAGACCGAGGTACAGGTGGGGTGATTACATCTCCACACTGGCCTGGGAACGCCTCGGGATCCCCCAGTCAGAGCTAGTCGATGTTGCCAGGGAGAGGGAAGTTTGGAGTCCCCTGCTGGAGCTGCTACCTCCGTGACCCGATTTCGGATAAGCGGGAGAAGATGGATGGATGGATGTATAAAACAAACAAATAATTAATTTACCACATAATTCAGATTATAAATTCAGTTACAACTCAATGTATTCCACTTCAGGTTTTCCAATATTTCTAAATTAAAGCCAGAAAAAAACAAAGAATATGAAACATTCCTCTACGTCTCACAAAAGAATAATCCTCTTATAATCCTCCATACAAGGCTGGGTTTGGGGTTCCAGAAAGCACCCAAATGTAGAAAGTTCACAGGAACCGGCAAAATATTTTGGAGAGGGTTTCCAAAGTTAGGGTAGATGTCCTTGCATCGACGGAAAAAGTTTGACATCATGAAACTTGTCCACGTGTGTGTTGGTCTGTAGGGAACTTCTGCATGAGTCACCCAACACCCAACATTCTCTACCCAATCGTCCTTTTCCTGTCAAACAATTGCCCACGTGTCATTGAGCAAGCTTTATTGGTCGTTCCTTAGATCAGGAGGAAGTGACATGTTGAATTCCAATGCAATTCCAATGCATTTTTTGTCCAGAGGGTTGACAGGGTGAGGTTGGTTAAAGGCTTTTAGATGAGCTGGAAGATAATTACATGCACAGACTGGGACGATATTGTACTTGTTCACACGTAACAAAACGTGAGCAGCATTGCCTTTCTCTGGGAACTGATGAGGTGAAGATGAGGACAAATGCGAAGATTAAAAAGAGACCTTTCAATTTGGTGGGGGGGGGGGGGGGGTACAAAGTCCCAAATGCATTGCTAATTGAAATGTTCAATCACAGAGAAAGGGGAAAGGGAAAAATCGAACTACAGATGTAGCAGGTTTATATTAACTCAGCCATTGATGAACTCCATTGCCTTTGCCTTTCTGACAATGTTAATTAAGGTTGAATCGGTGTTAAGCCAGCCTTGGGGGAAGATGGGTTATCTTAAATATCGGAATGGCATGATATTGAGATTTGAATCCTGAGGAGAGGGTCTGTGAATCAAACAGCAACACATTTGAAGTCTGCATGAACACACAAATGAATGTGTGTGTCTCGTGAGGGTGCAACATAGTACATTGTCTATTTATTTTTAGTTACACTTAATCTGGATTGGCCACAGTTCAGTATCAACATTCTCTCAATTTCGTGTCAGTTGACACTCACTTGACATGTCGACATTGCATGTTGACATTCGTGCGTGGGGGGAGGGGGCTGTCATCGTTGTACAGAGTTCAGAGAGATGACAGCTGAGGTGAATAAGCTGTTCCTAAGCCTGCTTGACTTGGAACAAAGGTTTCTATAGCGCCTCCCGGAAGGGATGAGGGAAAACAGTCCATGGTTGGTGTCTTTCACTGTTTTGTGCCTGACACCATTTGTGGTGAGTAGTGTTTATTGCAGTGAGGGGTAATACAACAATGCGTTGAATGGTTTTCACCACCCTCTGCAGCGCTTTCCGGTCGGAAACAGTGCAGTTGCCATACCACACTGTGATGCAGTTGGTGAGTATGCTTTCGATGGCACACCGGTAAACGTTCACCAGAATCTGAGGGGACAGGTGGGCTTTCCTCAGTCTCCTCAAGAAGAAGAGACGCTGGTGAGCCTTCTTTACCAGTGAGGCAGTATTCCAAGGAGGATCCTTGGAGATGTGGACCCCCAGGAATTTGAAGCTGGAGACACGCTCCACCTCCGCTCTGTTGATGAGGATGGGGGCATGTGCACCAGCACGGTCTTCCTGAAGTCCACGATGAGCTCCTTGGTCTTCTTGGTGTTGATGGCCAGGTTGTTGTCGTGCTGAAATTCGTTCCTGTAGGTTGCCTCTTTGTTGTTTTTGATGAGGCCCACCACCATTGCGTCATCTGAAAACTTGATGATGGTGTTTGTACCATGTACAGGAGTGCAGTCGTGGGTGAAGAGGGAGTAGAGGAGAGGGCTCAGGACACAGCCCTGGGGAACACCGGTGTTCAGGGTGAGGGTGGAGGAGGTGAGATTGGCTAAACTGACAGACTGGGGTCTGTTGGTTAGGAAGTCAGATAACAAGTTACAAACATAGGGGTTAATGTCAAGATTCTTGGTTTGGTTGGTCACCAAGTTTGAAGATGAGTTTGGAGGGGATGATGGTGTTGAATGCTGAGCTGAAGTCGATGAACAGCATTCTCACGTGGGTGTTGCTGTCATCCAGGTGGGAGAGAGCGGAGTCAAGGGCTGAGGAAATGGAGTCCTCCGTGCTCCTGTTCTCATGGTAGGCTAATTGGTATTCATCCAGTGAGGGTGACAGGCCAGATTTGAGGTAAGCCAGGACCAGCCTCTCGAAGCACTTCATGATGATGGAGGTGAGAGTAACAGGGCGCAAGTCGTTGAGGCTCGCTGCAGAGGACTGTTTTGGCACTGGCACAATGGAGGTGCCTGAGCTACTGACATGTTGAAAATGTCAGTAAGGACCTCGGTCAGCTGCTCAGCGCAATTCCTGAGCACACGATCAGGGATGCCATCAGGACCAGCTTCCTTATGTGCAGTTGTTCTGCTCATTGTCACCAAACGGGTTGGTGGTCAGCGGGGAGAGTAGCCCTGGTGATTGGTGGATTGTAGCAGACCCTTTCCCATGTTCGTTTTTTAGAATGGTTTGTTTAATGCACTTGGGATGATGTTCACAAAACAGAGCTTTGTACTTTTTTTCCCATATAGTCAAAAACAGCAAATGCTGCTTGATTACTTTTATTGTTGGGCAGGCGAAGCTTGCCGTGTATCTAAGTAGGAAAAAAAGGATACATGAGAAACCAGGACATGATGGTGCTGTAATGACGCTCTCTGCTTTGTTCATAATGATGAGGTTTTTTATAAGTTTTAATTTATTTTTTTCTGGACATTTGTTTTTTGTTTTGTTTTTTGGTTTCCTGAACAATACTTGAAAAACTTGTGAAAACTTATTTTTGTACATTATAAAAATGTTTGAATTAGAAAAATCAATCAATCTCTCTCTCTCTCTCTCTCTCTCTCTCTCTCTCTCTCTCTCTCTCTCTCTCTCTCTCTCTCTCTCTCTCTCTCTCTCTCTCTCTCTCTCTCTCTCTCTCTCTCTCTCTCTCTCTCTCTCTGTCTCTGTCTCTCTCTTTCTCGCTCTCTCTTTCTCTCTATCTCTCTCTCTTTCAGTCTCTCTATCGTGTCCTTCCTAATCCAGATCATCTTGTATCTGGTGTGAGAAGAAACCCACTGCATGTATGCAGTTGACTCTTCTGTCGGGCACTGACAAGTCTCTCTCTTTTATATTTCCATTCCCTGCGACGATGTGCTCTAAATGTCTAAATATGCAGCTCCTAGTGGCACCTTCTCGCAAACGGAGGGAACTTGTGACACTATATACGGGTGACACACAAATTACTATACGCCAGGGGAAAGGAAATGAAGAAAAACACCATCTTCCAGTTGGAGAGATCCGCGTTGGTGTTTTGATTAAGGGTGAACTACGTGAGTGATGAAGGAGATAGAAACATCCACTGACTCCAGGCTGTGTGAAATAGAGCGCTTTTCTTCCTTATATCCAGAATCATTTTGGAATTCCTTCCAATGTTTGACAAATATCTTTCCATGCAAGAATAATAATTACAATGAATGCATGCACAAATGCATCTAAAACAGACTAATATTGATCTAAAAATAGAGTTGGACGGAAAACAGGCTGCTAGATCTTTTACTGTGTGGAACGGCAACACCACTGCACAGGACAAGAAAGCCATCCAGAGGGCCGTGAGGATGGCAGACAAGATCATCTGATGTGCACTTCCATGCATTGAGGAGATCTTTAGGACCAGAGGTGGGAAGAGAGCATCTCCATCACAAAGGACCACAACCATCCTGGGCTCCATCTCTTCTTCCCACTATTGCCAGTTCCGCAGCATCCGTACAATGACTACTAGGTTCAAGGATAGTTTTTATGTTATACTTTGCTGGACCTTCTGGACTCATTCATTAGTCATTACTGTTACTACACTGTTCTCCACTGTACTGCACTGTATTCATGATTCTGCTGCACTACTGGCTACTGTTAAAATGCTTTTAGATGCTTATTGCACAATATTACACATTCTTATATAATTGCTTTCTTGAATTGCAAACTGCAGGAGGGAATGTGGAGTAGGCATTCCATTGAACAATGGCTAATTAAATTCTTGAATCTTGGATCTTTTCCCTTTCGACCTTTCTAGGCGGAAACTTTAAAGATGTTTAAAGACAAACATCTCAGTATGTCTTCTCTGACTTTTGAAGAAAATAGAATGATCAATGCCCATTTTGTCACTAAAATGCCAAGGAGAAAAATCAGATGTGGGATTTCCAACTCTGTTGGAATGAAAGCACGAACAGACCCAGGCTGAGGTTCACCATGTATTGTCCATTTATATTTTAAAAGTCATTTATAGCTGCCTTTCCTGCCATCCGTCTGGCCATCCATCTGTCCGTCCATCCGTCTGTCCGTCCTCATTTTGCTCGGGTAAAAACAAGTTTCTGGCTTTTCAGCAGCGCCTCCACCTGCATCCCCCGGCCCTGCTTCTCCCTTCAGTCACCTTCTTCAATGGGGCCCCAGTCCCCTCCTCTTCCTCCTTCAGTGGCTTCCGGGGGGGGGGGGGTTATGGGGCTTAAGGCTCTTTGGTCTGTTGCTGTTGTCTTCCATGCATCGGCGGCCAGTTGGCGGGATTTCCCAGAGGCAGGAGACGCCGGGAGGAAGACGGGACGGAGCCACAGGCCACAGACAAAGGCTCTTTATTGGCTCCAGAATGACCCAACCCCCACGCTCCAGGGACGGCCATTAGGAGGCAGGAGGCGGAGGAGGAAGTGTAGGGATGAATGAAAGGTGAAGGAGCGCCAGTCCCCAGGCTTTTGAGATCGGTGTGTGTGTGTGTGTGTGTGTGTGTGTGCTCGTGTGTGTGTGTGTGTGTGTGTGTGTGTGTGTGTGTGTGTGTGTGTGTGTGTGTGTGCGTGTGTGTGTGTGTGTGTGTGTGTGTGTGTGTGTGTGTGTGTGTGTGTGTGTGTGTGTGTGCGTGTGTGTGTGTGTGAGAGTGAGTAATGGCAAGTCCCATTGAAAGAGAAAGACAATCACACCATTCTGAACTGATTGTACACTATGGAGAGAGATTAGCATGCAGACCCGGATGTATTGAGACAGGGACCGCTGGCAAGTTGCTGCCGCGCCTCCTCCGTTGTTTGTGCTGTTTAATGTTATTTTCATCTCGTTCTGTTGAATGTTGTCTTGTACAACTGGACTCTGTTACAAACCCTTTTGTCCCATCTAACACTGTGACGATGACTTTAGCCGTCTGTACACGCGCTAGTGCTACTGTGCTGTCACTCGGTAGCTTGAAGCTAGCCTCGCCGGTCTACGGCTCACCTGTACTGGACTACTTGGGCTCCTCTGGGCTGTGCTCTCCTGACCGGAGAGCGATAGCCTTCTCTGGTGCGCCCTGCAAAGCACACCTGTTCAGATGTGTTGGCTGCCATTCTGCCAGCTCTCCTGGGTGAAAACCTCTGCCTGTGGATCGCTGCCCCGCACAAGTTAGTCACTACCGGGGAACCTGTGATTCGTCCCCAGCGCCGTACGTCTGGTTTCTCCGCCTCGCGCCTCGAAAACCTACAACCAACACGACTACTCCTCCGCCTCGACAGCGCAGGTTTTGTAGCTTCATTTTAACCACTTGGATAATCAAACCGCTGGATTACATTGTTTTTGTTTTTTAACTCTTATCATGTGGATTTTTAAACTGCAGCTTTTAAACAGCGCTCTGTGTGTCTCACGGTGAGTGCATCTCTGCCGCTGCGTTACTCTGCCACGGAGCTGCTACATCTCCGGTCGTAATCCAGGACCCCGCCAGCTCTGCTTACCCAACACCCTGGTGTTCTCAAACCACCAAGATACACTCATCGTGGATCTGGACGAAACTTTGAGTACACAAACCACAACAATAACAAAACAATCCGCTCTTTCTGGTCGGCTGAGCCACGCCCCCTCTCGCACCGCCCGTTCTGTCAATCACAGTGTGTTATCCCCCCTGCTTAAAGCATCCACATATGCACAACTTACCTGTCTGAAACTATGTATCTTTAACATAAGGTCCCTCACCAATAAGGCACTGCTGGTTTCTGACTTCATTATGGACAAAAAGCTAGATTTTTTATGCCTCACGGAGACCTGGCAACAGTCTGATGACTTCTCCCAGCTTAATGCAGCTGTCCCTCCGGGGGATGCTTTTATTAGTAAACCCCGTGCCACTGGGAGGGGGGAGGGCTTGCTGTGTTATACCGTGAAATCATTAAAGTCACTGCAGTCACTGTCCCCCATCACTCCTCTTTTGAATGCTTAGCTGTAAAACTCACTGGCTCCAAACCAACCATCATTATTTCCATCTACAGACCACCAAAGCCCTCTGCTGTTTTTCTCACTGAATTTGCATCACTACTATTATCTGTATGTGCAATGTCCCCTACTGTTCGACAACCCATCCAATTGTTTTGCAAATTATTTTATCTCACTCCTGGACTCCCTCAGTATCACACAGCATGTCAACCTCCCAACACATAACAAAGGTCACATACTGGACTTACTCTGCTGCACTGGCATCACTCCCATTAACCTTGCTGTCACAGAGTTCCCCATTTCTGAAATTTTTGATATCCATGCCCCCCTTTCTAAAGCCAAAGAACAACGGTCCATCACCTTCAGAAACATTAAACATATTAACCCCACAGATCTCACCACCCTGATTAACTCCTACCCCAATCCTCCCCCATCCTCCCACACTGCTGACCTGGTGAATCTCTATAATAACGCCTCTTCCCTCACTGCCCTGGCTCCCCTGAAAACTTTAATTTCAAAGTTTCATTCACCCACTCCGCCCCCTGGTTTACCTTTGAGCTCCGTCAGCTCAAAAGCACAGGCCGCCGATTGGAGCGGCTGTGCAAAAACACCGGACTCTCAGTTCACACCCAAATGTACTCAGATCACCTTCATCACTACAAGAACACGCTTTCCAATGCCAAATTGTCCTATAACTCCAACCTCATCAGCACTGGTAACAACAGAGTTCTCTTCTCCACAGTTAGACACCTACTTCAGCATCCTCAAACCCTCCCCCCAGACATCTCCATTGATCGATGCGCATTGATCGATTCACTCTAAAATGAAGACCATTCACCTACAGCTGGCCTCATCATGCACCTCCTCAAGTGATCCACCCTGGATGGTTACCACTGGCCAACCACTCATCAGCTTCCTCTCCAACTTCACCCCAGCATCGAAATACACCATCTCAGAGCTAATCCGTAAAGCCAAAACCACCACCTGTCAGCTTGATCCTCTTCCCACCACCCTGGTCAAGGCTTGTCTACCAGCCATATCACCCATGGTCACTGACATAAATAGCTCCTCCCTCACCTCTGGAATTGTACCCCCCACCCTCAAACTGCCTGCAATCACTCCCATCCTCAAGAAACCCGGTACTGACCCAGCCCATCTGAACCACTACAGGCCCATCTCCAACCTACCCTTCATCTCCAAGACCCTTGAGAGGGTGGTTGCCGCACAGCTTCATTCCCATCTGGAAATAAACAACCTCCATGAACCCCTTCAATCCGGTTTCACTTTCACTGCTATGCCGATGACACACAGGTCTACATTTCCTCCAAACCCACCACTGCCCCGCCCCCCACCTCCCTCACCACCTGCCTTGAGGACATCAGGAGCTCTGGATGAGCAGGAATTTCCTCAAGCTCAATTGGCTCCAAATCCACCCTCACCAAGTCACAAAACACCCCAGCTCCAAACATCATCATCGACGGCTTCCCCATACCATTCTCTTCCCAAGTAAAAAGCCTCGGTGTCATTCTGGACAGCTCCCTCCTGGCTCGGCTCCTGCACCACACATTAAAAACATCACCCGCACTGCCTTCTTCCACCTTCGGAACATCTCCAGAGTCCGCTCATCTCTGTCCCAATCCAGCACTGAAATCCTGGTCCACTCATTTGTCACATCCCGGATTGATCACTGCAATGCACTTCTGACGGGCCTTCCCATCAAACTCCTCAACAGACTTCCAATAATTCAGAACTCTGCTGCCCGGATCATCACCCGCACTAACTCATCTGACCACATCACCCCCGTTCTCATTCAACTACACTGGCTTCCTGTGCGCTACCAGATTGACTATAAAATAATTTTACTCACCTACAAAGCTCTCCACAATTTAGCCCACATCTACATCACTGACCTCCTTCAGGAGTTCACCCCCTCCCTCCCGCACCCTCCGCTCTTCCTCCGTTGGACTTCTCACCGTCCCCAGCTCACGCCTCAGCACCATGGGGGCCTGAGCTTTCAGTTGCTCGGCTCCCAGACTCTGGAACTCCCTGCCACTACACATCCCACAGTCTGATTCCATAACAACTTACATAACCCAACTAAAAACTCTGTTTAAACTGGCATATTCCTTATAAACTGTAGTATCTTTCTTGTAAGTTTACTTACTGTTGTTTGTCTTGTTTTAAACCCTGCGGACACTGTTTTTAATTTTACTGTAGCATATATGCTCTGTAATGTTTTGAAAGGCGCCCCACAAATACAAATAAAATGTATTTTTATGGATGCACACACACACACACACACACACACATACACACACACACACACACACACACACACACACACACAGTGCAGACTTACCTGTGCAGATGAAGAACTTTGACTCCCCAACACTTAATTCCACTTTGTTGAACGATATGGACACCTGGAGCACAGCTGTGAGAGAGAGACAGACAGAAAGGGAAAGAGTGAGAAAAAAAGCGAGACAGAGAGAGTGAGAGAGACAGACAGAGAGAAATAATAGAATGTGGGACGGTTGAAAGAGAGAGAGAGAGAGAGAGAGAGAGAGAAGACATGCCTGTCATTGCAGCATTCTGGTACTGAGGAGCGTTCATTGACCATAATCCCAGAGTGTGGATCACAACGACCTCCCTTGAAACACGGCCTTCCAAATCAACAGTGACAGTTTGTGCCGACAGATTTTCAACAACAGCACAGGTTGTCTCCCATCTGCCAATAATATGTACAATAAAATAAACAAAGAAAGAGCAGCAAAGTGACTTCAATGTTATGTACATGTTTTTTGTTTTGACAAAAAACACACACACACACACACACACAACTTTGACCCGCTACTAAATAGACTACTAGAAACAACATAGACCACATAGGCTACTGGAAACAGAAAATAGGTCTCTCTCTCTCTCTCTCTCTCTCTATGTTTCATCACTTCTCTCCCCCTCTCTCTCTCTTTCACTCTCTCCCATCCCCTCTCTCTGACTCTCTCTCTTCCATCCCCTCTCTCTCTCTCTCTCTCTCTCTCTCTCTCTCTCTCACCTTATTATATTGATTACAAGGAAGTTCGGCGACAGGAAATTTGTCTCCTCAACTTTTGGTGTGAGGCGGCGGTGGAAATGTCACCTCATTACGAGAAGCTAGAAATGGTAGAGGGGAGAGCTGCAGTGACCGCCAGCCACCCCCCCCCCCCCCACACACACACACACACACACATACACACGCACATACCCTCAGTCATGTGTGTGTTTTGGGGGGGGGGGGGAGCAAGAGCCAGGCGGCGACAGAACAAGGAAGTGATGGTGCTGGTGCTTGAAGGGCTTATTAGCATATCTCTGTCTACAGGTGTGGCCTTGTCATCGTTACAGAGAGCCCCCACCTTCCACTTCCTGTTCAGACGCTGGTATTCAGACCTCATCTGGCCACATGAGGAGGGTGTGTGTGTGTCCCTTTAAACAATGTGATTCCACATTTGTAATCAACACATTAATATGGATTCAAAGAGGGGAATACATTTACCCTCTCTCTCTTTGTGGGGGAATCTGACGGTAGAGGTTGACTGCAACACAGTAATAAAAGAAAACCTTTATATACAAGTATAAGTTATATTTACAAAACAATAGTATTTTCATCAGTGAACATTTTTTACGATGAGTCAAAATGAGAGGACAGGAGATAGGAGAAGAGGAAATGAGAGGAGTCAGGGAGAGTCGAGAGGAGGAAATGAAAGAGGAGAGGAGAAAGAAGGAGATGAGAAAGTAGCAGATGAGAGAGGAGAGAAGATGAGAGAGAGGA
This sequence comes from Muraenolepis orangiensis, assembly GCA_027704905.1. Classification (NCBI taxonomy): domain Eukaryota; kingdom Metazoa; phylum Chordata; class Actinopteri; order Gadiformes; family Muraenolepididae; genus Muraenolepis; species Muraenolepis orangiensis. The sequence goes on along the minus strand of CM051009.1, from coordinate 27,786,777 downwards.
GGAGAAGATGAGAGAAGAGGAGAGAGGAGGGAAGGAGAGAGGAGGAGAGGAGAGAGGAGGAGTCAAGAGGAGGAGATGAGAGAGGAGAAGAGATGAGAGGAGAGAGGAGAGAGGAGAGAGGAGAGAGGAGAGAGGAGAGAGGAGAGAGGAGAGGAGATATGATAGAAGGAGATGAGAGAGAAGGAGTCAAAAGGATGATAGGAGTCCGGAGGCAGAGATATGAGAGAAGGAGATGAGGGATGAGGAGATATGAGATAATGAGGTGAGAGAGGTGGTATGGAGCAGGTGAGGAGTCCAGAGGAGGAGGTAAGAGAGAAGGAGAGCATCCTTGTCCCCTTCTGGAAGCCAGCTAACCTACACCTGGCCACCACCACCACCACCATCATTACAACCACCACCATCATCACCACCACCACCATCATAACCACCACCACCACCACCACCATCATTACAACCACCACCATCATCACCACCACCACCTCCATAACCACCACCACCACCACCATCATTACCACCACCACCATCATCACCACCACCACCTCCATAACCACCATCACCATCACCACCACCACCACCACCATCACCATCACCATCACCATCACCATCACCATCACCACCACCACCTCCATAACCACCACCACCACCACCACCACCACCACCTCCATAACCACCACCACCACCACCACCATCACCACCACCACCACCTCCATAACCACCACCACCTGACATCTGTTCGGTTGGAGACAGGATGCTTCGGGAGGTCGATGTGGTATTTTAAATAGAAAATGACGTAGCAGCCCTGTGCTTACAACCCAGCGCTTGGACCAAGTAGGTTAAAAAAAGAATGGATTTACTGAGACCACCAGGGTTCATTAACCCAACGGTACGTAGCAACCTGTAGTGCATGTTCCCGCTAGCTTCTTTAATGAACCTCTGGGAGACATAGTTTGCTTCCAAACCGCTGAACTTAATGAGGCTTGTTGGCTCCCGAAGGATATTACCCAGACCACAAAGGCCAATCTACTTTGTCCCTTGGAATATGCTGGAAATCTTCTCTAGATTAATTAACTGTGATACGTAACAATAGCAACGAAGGACTACAATATGCTGACCAGACGCACGTCCAACCTCAGGGACAGCACCGAAACTCACAAGGGTGGACCACGCCCCCAAGGGAAGGCCAGCCAATCAGAAAGACTACATGCTAATTACTCACAATCACCTTCCTGTACATCAGAAAATAGAACTGTGAATAGGTATGTGGAGTGTGTCTGGTTGGTGTCTGGTTGAAGCAGCCTCACCTGGCCCCAGTCAGACTGATTAGAGTCTGGTTGAAGCAGCCTCACCTGGCCCCAGTCAGACTGATTAGAGTCTGGTTGAAGCAGCCTCACCTGGCTCCAGTCACACTGATTAGAGTCTGGTTGAAGCAGCCTCACCTGGCCCCAGTCAGACTGATTAGAGTCTGGTTGAAGCAGCCTCACCTGGCCCCAGTCAGACTGATTAGAGTCTGGTTGAAGCAGCCTCACCTGGCCCCAGTCAGACTGATTAGAGTCTGGTTGAAGCAGCCTCACCTGGCCCCAGTCACACTGATTAGAGTCTGGTTGATGCAGCCTCACCTGGCCCCAGTCAGACTGATTAGAGTCTGGTTGAAGCAGCCTCACCTGGCCCCAGTCAGACTGATTAGAGTCTGGTTGAAGCAGCCTCACCTGGCCCCAGTCAGACTGATTAGAGTCTGGTTGAAGCAGCCTCACCTGGCCCCAGTCAGACTGATTAGAGTCTGGTTGAAGCAGCCTCACCTGGCCCCAGTCAGACTGATTAGAGTCTGGTTGAAGCAGCCTCACCTGGCCCCAGTCAGACTGATTAGAGTCTGGTTGAAGCAGCCTCACCTGGCCCCAGTCAGACTGATTAGAGTCTGGTTGAAGCAGCCTCACCTGGCCCCAGTCAGACTGATTAGAGTCTGGTTGAAGCAGCCTCACCTGGCCCCCAGTCAGACTGATTAGAGTCTGGTTGAAGCAGCCTCACCTGGCCCCAGTCAGACTGATTAGAGTCTGGTTGAAGCAGCCTCACCTGGCCCCCAGTCAGACTGATTAGAGTCTGGTTGAAGCAGCCTCACCTGGCCCCAGTCAGACTGATTAGAGTCTGGTTGAAGCAGCCTCACCTGGCCCCCAGTCAGACTGATTAGAGTCTGGTTGAAGCAGCCTCACCTGGCCCCAGTCACACTGATTAGAGTCTGGTTGAAGCAGCCTCACCTGGCCCCAGTCACACTGATTAGAGTCTGGTTGAAGCAGCCTCACCTGGTCCCAGTCAGACTGATTAACCCCCCCCCCCCCCTGCTTTGATCCCCATGGTTACAAGTGTGTCAGAGCTTCATAGCTTCAGCGCCCTGCCTCCCGTGCTTCCCTGGGCGCTGTGTTCTTGCCGTTGGTTTGAGGTTAATCACGAGACGAGTTTAATTTTACCGCCATCGCGGTTGTTGGTCCCCAACAGCTTGCAGCGCCCTGATTGTCTGAAGAGAGGATATATATATATATATATATATATATATATATATATATATATATATATATATATATATATACGGTGGACGTGTTCACGACTCTGGTTATCCCCCCCCTCCACTCCTCCGCTTGACTTGGGGATGGATGAGGTCAGTGCGGTCAGAAGACTCAAGGTGCCGACGGTCATCACAGAGATGAGAGAGAGAGAGAGAGAGAGAGAGAGAGAGAGAGAGAGAGAGAGAGAGAGAGAGAGAGAGAGAGAGATGTTCACTGCCACACTGCGCTCATCGGGCTGTTTGACGGATTCTCATTCAGCAGACGTTGAAGCACATGAAACACAATACCTTCTCTGAGCAGCCACAGCAGCAGTGGCGGAGATGCACGCACACACTCACACAGACACACACACACACACACACACACACACACACACAAACTCACACTCAAACTAAATAAAAATGCAATCTTCCATTACTAAGCGGCTTCCCCGTTTCAGCCGGTGGTTGAATCCCAGCCACACAGGAGAGTGAATGTTAATGTTTCGCCCTGACGCTTTTGTTTGTTATTTAGAGTAGAGAAGAGCAGGGGAACGTGTGCTCTGAACGCTCTGTGAGACAACGTCCTTATCCTCACTTCCTGTTCCACGAGTAGAACCATGCTCCTTCCTTTGCAGCTTATCTGTTCCATTCTCTCTCTCTCTCTCTCTCTCTCTCTCTCTCTCTCTCTCTCTCTCTCTCTCTCTCTCTCTCTCTCTCTCACAAAGGCAACATCCAGAGTGTGTGAGTTTCTCATAGGCTTCCCTGAGCTGCGTAGAGAGTCTTTAGTTCTAATAGGTTGAGCAGTAACACAAACTAGCTTCAGTGAGTAGTGTACAATGCCTTGTGGGGCTAATAGGCTTAACCCATAGCAGAGAGTCTTGAGGGCTAATGGCTAGGGTAATAGCATGAGCGAACTTCCAAAACTGCGCAGACATTTTTTTAGGCTCAATAGATTTTCAAGATTCAAGATTCAAGATAACTTTATTTATCCCAGGGAAATTAAATAGCTTTTTAGTGAAAGCATCCAGAATGTCTGCTTTACTGCACAGATCTTTCCAGTCATTAATATTTTGTTGTTGTTCTTTTGCGCTTAAACAGTAGGAAAGAGACACGATGAGCAGTTAGCAGCACTGCATTCCACTTCCCAGAGGATGGCTTGATGGCTTCCAACAGGCCTGCTGGTCATGAGGACGTTGCACAGGCACCCGTTGAGCTGGGATTTCCTGTCCGAACGCTGTGATTATGCACCTGTCCATCATTGCCGCTACCGCCTAAGTGATTCCATTTGAATTATTTATAATTAAACATTTCATCTTTACTTTCTTCAAAGCTTTGCAAATGTTCTGAACGGCGGGGTGAAGCACGTCGACGTCCAACACGGGAAGAAGAAGTCCGATTCTGGTGTCCGATTCTTTTAGCCATCAGGAACATAACGGAAAGGTTGGAAAGATTAGCGACAAGATTTGATCTTAATATTATTATATAGCAATAATCCTATTTTCAATTTTCCATGGGAAGCTAATTAAAGAGGAATTTATTTTGACACCATTTCCTTCCTACCTTGTATCGGATCATTGGATCACTCTAATAATAATTCTAATTTGTCAGTGTACAGCACAGTACAAGTAGTACAGTACAGCGAAAGGAATTTCTCTGCATTTAACCCGTCCTAGTGTTTATACAGTGCCCGGGGAGCCGTTAGGGTTAGGGTTAGGGTGTCTTGCTCAAGGACCACTCTACCTCCTGAGCTATCCTTGACTTGAGGAGAGATATATGTATACAGGATAAAGATCACACTCACACCGGATGCGTTCGTCCTGGCGCTACGCATTACCAAATCTGTGACTCATTCATTCACTACACATACCATCATGCAACATGAAGTGAACAGTGGGTGACAGATTGGGTTTTTGTTGTAAGTTACCAGTCAAGCCTCACCCTCACCGATTCATACACACATTCACACATTCATTTATACTCCACTGAAGGCGGGGACATCCACGCAAGGGGCGACAGTCGGAACAGTTAGGATTAGGGTGTCTTTTGATCAGGGACACCTCCACACATGGCTAAGGAGGAGGAGCCTGGGAATCGAACCAGCAACCTTCTTGTGGTCAGACGACCCACTCTCTATACCTCCTGAGCCTCCACTGCCTCCCTCAAAACATGACACATGGACAATTATGATCAATACACGGTCCACCCTCCACAACACTGATCCCCTACCACATGACCTGATCACCTCCAACACCTCATGCTTACTTTTTAGACATTTAAATTGAATGGACATCATTTATTGTCATTGTATTTATTTGTATTCATGTATTTCCTTCTCTCTCTTTCTTTTGCTATGCTGTTGCGGCAACCAAATTTCCCCTTTTACTAATAAATGCGATACACTCTGTGAATGCGTTTATCTATATGCACATGCAGGCAAAGAAAAGGACATATTTGTATTATGTATACGTTTGGTACAGTATAGTGTTGCTTATAGTATAGAGTGTAGTGTATAGTAGATAGTATATAGTGTTGTTTATAGCATAATATTGTTGTTGAAATTTATACTGGGGGAGAAAGCATTCCATTGCTCTTGTTGCACACGGCAAATAAAAACATCTTGAATCTCATATATTAGACATATTTGTTTCCTCAGGTCCGCTAACCCAGAGGCGATGGATGCGGTAAACTTTGGATAAACAAAGGAGTCTAGCCCATGGTTGTGCTGTTTATTGTACATACATGCAAAACAAAATAGTTAATCTGTCTGGAAAAGGATTTGTCAGGTGTGTTTCTGGATTATAACGAATGGTGAGAAATCGTGTGTGTGTGTGTGTGTGTGTGTGTGTGTGTGTGTGTGTGTGTGTGTGTGTGTGTGTGTGTGTGTGTGTGTGTGTGTGTGTGTGTGTGTGTGTGTGTGTGTGTGTGTGTTAGCGACAGCGCTCCTATGGATCTGCCACACATTCAGTAGTCAGTTTTGAATTCCGTTTTGAACTTTATAAAATACTTGGGAAGCACTTAGTTTTGCTTTGCAAAGCGCTACACTATGCATTTTTATGCTATTTTATCATTACCTCTACTGACTGCATGCACAGTCAGGGATAACGCTGAATAAAACAAAAACAGAGGGAACTGCCCAGAAGCCACGCCTCACAAACCATGAAGACAGTGATGAACTGCATTAAATGCCAGCTCAGTTTACTTTCACTTTCACTATCCGAGTTTCCGCAATCTGTGAAATGCCTTTCTCACCAATGCCATCAAGGCTATGACTCCAAAAATGCGAGGACAGCTTTCAGGCCAAAGAGAAAGTTGGGGTTGTGTTGCTTGACCTAACAGCCGCATATGACACCGTCTGGCACCGTGGACTTCACCTGAAGCTGCTGAGGACTATCCCAGACCGGCATATGGTGAAGTTCATAATGGAGATGCTGTCCAACCGCAGCTTCATCCTCCGATCCAGCGATGGCCAGCGAAGCAGACTGAGGAGATTGAGAAACGGGGTGCCACAGGGGTCTGTCCTCTCACCACTGCTGTTCAATATTTACATCCACGACCTCCCGGAGACAACATCCAGACAATATGGTTACGCGGATGATCTGGCCATCATGCTGCGTCGAACAACATGGTCAGCGGTGGAACAGGGTCTCAACCAGGACATGGGCATCTTGGCTGCCTACCTGCGCAAGTGGCGTCTGCAGCTCAGTACTGGGAAGACTGTGTCGGCCGCATACCACCTGTGCAACAGAGAGGCCAAAAGGGAACTGTCGGTGTCCGTCGACAACAAGCGTCTGGAGCACCAACTAGCCCCCAAGTACCTCGGTGTTCGGCTGGACAGGACACTGTCCTACAAACGGCACCTTGAGGAAGTGAGAGCCAAAGTGACGGCAAGGGTCTCGCTTATCCGCCGCCTTGCTGGCACAACCTGGGGTGCCTCCGCCAGGACACTACGAATCTCCACACAAGCCCTGGTGTTCTCTGCTGCCGAATACTGCGCCCCAGTCTGGAGTAGAAGCCCACATGTGAAGAAGGTTGATCCTATCATCAACAATGCCCTTCGGATCATAACCGGTTGCCTAAAGCCCACCCCCGTGTCCTACCTGCCAGTCCTAGCGGGAATTGCCCCGGCCGGTCTCCGACGAGAGGCCGCTATCCTCGCACTTGCAAGGAAAGCCCAAGAACATGACTGGCATATCCTGCACGAAACAACAACAAAGGCAGCGCCCCCAAGCAGACTCAAGTCCCGTCACCCCTACAACAGGACAGCACAAGAGATGCTTGGTTCCATCCCTGAGGACCTGTCTACAAGGGCATGGCTAGCAACTTCCTGGAAGCAGGAATGGGAGTCGGCTGAGCCCACACGTCTGCACCATCACATCCAAGATCCGGGAGATGGAGTCGAAGGAGAACATCTACCACGCCGGCATTGGACCCTGCTGAACCGCCTCCGTACTGGGGTTGGTCGCTTTAAAGCGTCCATGAAGGAGTGGGGCCTGGCAGACAGCGCAGTATGTGAGTGTGGCGAGCCTGAGCAGACTGCCGACCACATAATCACCACCTGTCCTCTGTACAGACCTCCTTCAGAGGCTGGCCTCTTCCATGTGGGACCAGAGACGAGAGCGTGGCTTTGTGACACTGAGCTGGACATATGATGATGATACACGAAAGAAGAAGAAGTGGAGCAGTGTCAGGCTGTTCTCATAAATGATGACGTACGATTTCCTACGAAACAGAGTGCACTGGTTTTTCATAGGAAATCCTACCAACCGGTTCATGAGAATGCGTTTGGGAGCAGTGTAGGGCGGTCTGGTGCATTGCTCAAGGGCACCTCGGCAGAACCGACAACTTTCCCAACAGACTGAGCAATCCTTCCAACCCCCTAAACATCTACATCCCAGGGTACAAACCATCACCTCATTGTGGCCACTTTAAATGTCAATGTACGAGACGCCAGGTCGCGTACACGAGACGCGAGAAGTGGACTCCTGTCAGTATGAGTAATTACGAGACTTTAATGTCCTCAACTTACAAATACAACACAAGGCAGCTACCCTCACCTGCCGTTGAGTGGCTTTCACCTGTTGGCTTTCTTTTCTATACAACGCAGAACAAATGATGACAACATCACACAACGATATATATATATATACACACAACAGAGCCCTCTGGCCGACAGGATGAGTCGCTCATTCCGAACGTCTCTCTCGCTCTCTCGCTCTCTCTCTCTCTCTCTCTCTCTCTCTCTCTCTCTCTCTCTCTCTCTCTCTCTCTCTCTCTCTCTCTCTCTCTCTCTCTCTCTCTCTCTCTGAGAGAGAGAGACACCGGCACTTGATTTCTCACTTCTCTATACATACACTATCTATTCACACACACACACACACACACACACACACACACACACACACACACACACACACACACACACACACACACACACACACACACACACACACACACCCCATCAGGGTTTGTTGCTAATTGATTATGTCCACATGTAGGGGAGGCAGTCGTATTAGTCGTGAAAGTTGCTTATAGCCATGCAGGCGTGTGTCCTGTCGCAGCTAAAGGTCAATGCTGATTCATTTATAATACAACAAGTTCTCCAACCTGAACCACAGAATAGGTCCTATGCCCCAAAAGGACCCATATGAGCGCTTGGCCCTTATTCTCAGTGAGAAATGTGACATTTAAATCTAAATCTAAATCTAAATCTAAATCTGGGGATTGAATGCTCCATAAATGATTGAATGTCACATAAATGTACACTGGGGCTGTCCCCCCCACCAAAGCTTTTCTTTGAATGTCTGTTGTTTTCAGTGAATGTAAACCCAGTGAGTTGAGTTCCCCATCGCTTCCAAAGGTCTATTTCAGGGGTACTCAAACTTTTTTTTAGTTTACAAGTCCACTTGTGAATTTTTTTACAAGGTTAATGGTCTGGAACAATGCCAGTAAAGTGCATGACATAATTCAACATTCATAACATATTCACACACACGTTCAATAGTACAGTTTGGTGGCTTCAATTAGTGGGAGGAATGGCATTGTTTGCCTGTAGCAGATGCCTTGAACCTCAGCACAAAAGGTTTGATTGCCAGGCGGAGGCACTGATCCAAGTGTTGAACTGCTGCAGTATGAGCTTTCACAATGTTCAACATTCATCAATGTTCATGGAAATTCTAGACTCACAGCAATATGAGGAACCGAACATGGTGAGCAAATGAATGACCACCTTCTGAAGATGGGGGAAATTTGATGCAGTAGCCATCTTTGTCCAGAATGTCACAGGGTCACAGTCCACTTCCCTTAGAGCAACATTCTCCTGGAGATCTATTGGCTCGGTTTGCAGAGATGGAACAAGCAAGGGAAGATGCTCTTTGCCTCTCTTGAGAAGTCTTGAACTTTGTTCACCAGAAATGGAGATCCAATACAGAGTAGGACTTGCTTACCCAGACTGAAATCATCAAAACATTTTTGAACATTCTCAGCCGGCCTCTCCTGGAATGCAACATGAGTATGATGGTGATAACCTTTAGTTTGCTGTCGGATTGTCGGAAAGTGGAGATGTGCCTCTGTTATGTCACTCCTGAGGATCACCAACTTCCTTTGGAAAGAAAATATTGCTGACACAAGGTCACACACTGTGTTGTCTTGGCCTTGGAGGTTGAGCTCATTTAGATGAGATATAACTTCCACCAAAAATGCCACACAGACGTTTCTGGTCTGACAAAAACATCTCTCGGTCTTTCCTGACAGCCCAAAATCTCTCCAGAACCATTCCCTTACTCAGCCACCTCACATTGTTATGAAGGAGAAAGTCATCATAAGCTGCATTGACCTGGTGTGAGTGAGTGAGAGTGAGAGAGAATGACACACACTCACACTTTCTTCACTATGAACTCAAAATATAATGTTTTTTCATTTTGGATTTAGCCAAATGTCAACTACTCACACACTGCAAAATAAGAGTAATAATTTTCACAAAGTAAACCTGAGTCTGTTTAAGACAGATTACTGGCTATCGTACAATGCAATAAAGAGTTATACATTTACCTTTGTCAGAAATGCACGCAAAAGGCGGTGCTGAAAATACTGAGGAGGCTTTCAGGTAGTTCACAAGCTTCATAAGTGTCTCCGTGACATTGGAGTAATATTTGCCAGTTGCACTGACTGGTGCATGATGCAGTGGTATGACAGCAGGTCTGGGGGGTGCTCTTTCAGGCGCTGAACAGCTGTCAGCTTCTTTTTCCCAGTCATGGCTGGAGCTCCATCAGTTGTAATAGCCAATTCCCATTTAAAAATCAGCATTTGCATGATGACTTCATAAATGCCACTGGTGTGGCCATGGAGGGTTTTGAGGCCAAATATGTCCTTACGAAATGTTCTCTTTGCCTCTCTGTAACACCTAACGAAGACGCATCGCTGGGTGTTGTCATGGCTGTCGGTTTACAAATCAACGGCCAGTGAACTGCACACTGCATTTGTTTTGTCATCCGTCAAATGATTCAGTTCTCCTGCTTGTAGTGGAGTTTGATGATGAAGGGTATCTGCTTAATTATTTTAGACATCTCCTGTTTCTCCTTATGTCATAGATGTCGAAGATCCGACCGTCTGTTTGTAGCGTGATAGGAAGATTTTAACTTAGTACATTGTTCTGTCCTTCCATGTGTTCTGGGGATACTGCTGCTTAAAGTAGCTGTGATTCATAGTGGCATTACTCTGTCCATTCTTCTTTGAATTCTCGGTTCTTTTGATCAACGTTCCTTTGCTTTGGGAACTTTGAGAACGACATG
>CM051009.1:27766454-27771454 GCA_027704905.1 Muraenolepis orangiensis | reverse complement strand
TGATAGAGGTGGTGGTACTGATGGTGGTGATAGAGGTGGTGATGGTGGTGGTGATGGTGGTGATGGAGGTGGTGATGGTGGTGATGGAGGTGATGGTGGTGGTGATGGAGGTGATGGAGGTGGTGATGGTGGTGGTGATGGTGGTGATGGAGGTGGTGATGGTGGTGATGGAGGTGGTGATGGTGGTACTGATGGTGGTGATAGAGGTGGTGATGGTGCTGGTGATGGTGGTGATGGAGGTGGTGATGGTGGTGGTGATGGTGGTGATAGAGGTGGTGATGGAGGTGGTGATGGAGGTGGTGATGGTGGTGGTGATGGTGGTGATGGAGGTGGTACTGATGGTGGTGATAGAGGTGGTGATGGTGGTGATGGAGGTGGTGATGGTGGTGGTGATGGTGGTGATGGAGGTGGTGATGGTGGTGATAGAGGTGGTGATGGTGGTGGTGATGGTGGTGATGGAGGTGGTGATGGAGGTGGTGATGGTGGTGATAGAGGTGATAGAGGTGGTGATGGTGGTGATGGAGGTGGTGATGGTGGTGGTGATGGTGGTGATGGAGGTGGTGATGGTGGTGATGGAGGTGGTGATGGTGGTGATAGAGGTGGTGATGGTGGTGGTGATGGTGGTGATGGAGGTGGTGATGGTGGTGATGGAGGTGGTGATGGTGGTGGTGATGGTGGTGATGGAGGTGGTGATGGTGGGGGTGATGGTGGTGATGGAGGTGGTGATGGTGGTGGTGATGGTGGTGATGGAGGTGGTGATGGTAGTGTCTGTGTCAATCTGACGGATGAAATGCACACAAGGGGTTTAATTGTGTAACATATTCTTGTGAGAAATCTGAAAACCCGATTGGATATTTACAACTGCCCCCCCCCCCCCCCGCCCCCCCCCCCCACAAGGAAACACAAGTTTAAGGGAAAACCAACGGATATGTTCAGAAGGTTTATAAAGCAGAGAGTCTCTGGTAAGAAAATAAAGTTTGGTCCTGCTGCTGATGGAATGTGTCCAGCCTGCTTCTAGCAGTCTGATCCTGAGATGCTCTTTTGAGTCTCTTCCAATAGAGAGTCCGGCCATTTAGGGTAAGCAGCTGATTTGTGCGTAAAGGGCGGCAGCGACTCAGGAGGCACAGCCTCAGGTCGCCTCACAACCGGGAAGGTTGCCGGGTCGAGGTGACCTTGAGAAGACCCCCTAACCCTAACTGCTCCTGACGTTCTGGCTGTCTCCTTGCGTGGCTGACTCCGCCGTGGGTGGTTGAATGTGTGTATGAATGGGTGAATGTGAGGCTGAGAATCATCTGAAGCTCTTTTCCCAATAAGGATGAACAACAAGCGGGGCTCACGTATTCTCCCTCCCATAGACATTCAACGGCGTACACTCATGTCGGTGATTTATTGCCGTCATTACATCTCCTTCTGATAACAGTCGATGGCTGCTTGCGATACGACCGCCTTTTGTGTGTGTGTGTGTGTGTGTGTGTGTGTGTGTGTTTGTGTGTCCACTATAATCAAGACTTCCTTATCTCGTGAGATGCATCGCTGCAGCAGCGCACATAAGCTGCAGAGAAGGAAAACCTCAATCAAGCTGCAACATTTGAATCTAATGTGAAATGAATTGAAGAATCCTATTGTACTGAATACAAATATTAATTAAAGGATTATTTGACTTACACATGTCTTCTAGGCTTCCCAGTCTCTCTCTCTCTCTCTCCCAAGAGAGAGACCCTTTCCTTGTTTTGTGTTGGTTGTTCCTGATGAGTCATCATCAGACCTTTTTTAACTGGGCCGCTTTGGTCGCATGACGGCGTCCCACACAGCGTTAATACCATGCAAGCATTGGCATTTGGATAGCTTTCATTATCAAGCATACCCATAAACCCATTGTGTTCTGCATTGAGGACTCGGTAGGAAAAGGATCCATCCCGGAATCTTGGTGAATTTGGATGCTATCTTGAACAAATGAGATGCCACATTCTTATAACGTTGAACTCCTATCATTGACCCCTCCCCCAATTTTTTTGTTTGTTTTAAGTGACAGTGAGGGTAAAAATAGTGACGCATGCCATGGGACTGTTTGGAAAACCCTTGTAATGGGGAAAAACATTGATGATGAAAGTGGATCCCTTTTAAGGGTTTACAAGCACATGAACGGTTGGGTCACGGTGACTCGGGCGGAACTTTTGCACGGAAAGAAAACAATATAAAAATAACCATGAACCACCATTCTCTCCGGTGACAGCCACCCACACGAGTATCAATCACATGTCCATCACATCGAGAACAGTCCATCTGCCAGCCTGCCGCGTCCGTCTTACGACCCGACCTTACGGGGGCGGAGACCTGGTGTATTAATTCTTATTTTCCTCATTCTTCTCCTTCAGGGCGGGGCGGCCACAGCGGTGTCCCGTCTAGACTGTGGCGGTTTCTGGGGGTGAATCTGAACCACTGTGAGACGGGCTCCATTTCAGGCAGCGTCGGATAAGTCGCTAATTACCACGACAGGACTGTTGGGGGGGGGGGGGGGGGGGTCGGATTATACACTAAGCTGGGACTTGGAACGTGGAAACAGAGCTAGAACGGCCGAGCGGGGGGGGGGGGGACTCACAGACAACACAGTGTCAAACCACGTAATGAAAAAAAAAAGACATCTTGAATCCCAGTAACTTGATAACCCGACACCAGAAGCGGAGGATTATCAAATAGAAATTCACTAATTCGGAAAAAAAACATGGCAAACTAATTATATTTCCCATGTCAGAGCTCTATATTGATCAACATTCTGCCTTCTATTCTCTCTATTTTATTCTTCCTATCATTGTTTCCTTTCTGCTTTTCATCTAAAAACCCCGGCTGAGACAGGGGTTATTAGATCACACGCAAATTCACAGGCACAGCAGGGTTAGCAAAAAATAATAAAACAGTGCAGGGAATATGAAATATCTGACGTTCATGATTCAAAAGCAGGTATGAAACAGCATTGTTCACTGGGGTGGATGGTGCATGACAGTACACCAGCTTGTTTTGGATTTGACCTTTGGCTGGCAGTGGGACTGGAGGCTCCTTAGCGCTCTACCGGTGGACGGAGCAACACAGGACCACATTTGTTGCCGCTGTGTTTTTTTGCTCCTGTCAAGACGCCAAGCCCCTTAGCGGTTGACATTTGCCATAGACCGAGTGTCCCTGTGATACGAGATCGGGGATAAGTCACCACACACACACACACACACACACACCAAACAAGAAGATGACATTTGACCTGAAGCATGAAAAAAAAACACATTCCCAGCTAAGGTCAGAAGAGAAACAGCAAAGCTGAATTGTTTAGAGATTAGCATTCACAGCGTCGGGAAGACGCGATTAAAAGTGATACAACTTTTAAGAGGTGTCGGCGAGATAGAACCCAAAGAACAGAATAACATATGAAGGAGGTCACTTCTCTGAAGCTCCACAAAGTTCCCTGTTTAACAACAGTTTAATGGAGTCTCTTATCTGTTAAAGGAAAGAGGGGGGGGGACCACAAACAACTGTTTGTCAGGCTGCGATAAGAGTGTCATTAACACTTCATGTCAAAGTCTTTCTTCTCAAACTGTTTTATCGCCAGATTATGCTGAAGTCCTATTTCAAGAGACTCAGTGTTTTCTATTTTTCAACTTCAACGTGTACAATTCCCCCCCCAACATTCCTCCCTCCCTATTGTCCTCCTCCACCACAGCGCTGGCTCCCTATTGTCCTCCTCCACCACAGCGCTGGCTCCCTATTGTCCTCCTCCACCACAGCGTTGACTCCCTATTGTCCTCCTCCACCACAGCGCTGGCTCCCTATTGTCCTCCTCCACCACAGCGCTGGCTCCCTATTGTCCTCCTCCACCACAGCGCTGGCTCCCTATTGTCCTCCTCCACCACAGCGCTGGCTCCCTATTGTCCTCCTCCACCACAGCGCTGACTCCCTATTGTCCTCCTCCACCACAGCGCTGGCTCCCTATTGTCCTCCTCCACCACAGCGCTGACTCCCTATTGTCCTCCTCCACCACAGCGCTGGCTCCCTATTGTCCTCCTCCACCACAGCGCTGGCTCCCTATTGTCCTCCTCCACCACAGCGCTGGCTCCCTATTGTCCTCCTCCACCACAGCGCTGGCTCCCTATTGTCCTCCTCCACCACAGCGCTGGCTCCCTATTGTCCTCCTCCACCACAGCGCTGGCTCCCTATTGTCCTCCTCCACCACAGCGCTGGCTCCCTATTGTCCTCCTCCACCACAGCGCTGGCTCCCTATTGTCCTCCTCCACCACAGCGCTGGCTCCCTATTGTCCTCCTCCACCACAGCGCTGGCTCCCTATTGTCCTCCTCCACCACAGCGCTGGCTCCCTATTGTCCTCCTCCACCACAGCGCTGGCTCCCTATTGTCCTCCTCCACCACAGCGCTGGCTCCCTATTGTCCTCCTCCACCACAGCGCTGGCTCCCTATTGTCCTCCTCCACCACAGCGCTGACTCCCTATTGTCCTCCTCCACCACAGCGCTGGCTCCCTATTGTCCTCCTCCACCACAGCGCTGGCTCCCTATTGTCCTCCTCCACCACAGCGCTGGCTCCCTATTGTCCTCCTCCACCACAGCGCTGGCTCCCTATTGTCCTCCTCCACCACAGCGCTGGCTCCCTATTGTCCTCCTCCACCACAGCGCTGACTCCCCATTGTCCTCCTCCACCACAGCGCTGGCTCCCTATTGTCCTCCTCCACCACAGCGCTGGCTCCCTATTGTCCTCCTCCACCACAGCGCTGGCTCCCTATTGTCCTCCTCCACCACAGCGCTGGCTCCCTATTGTCCTCCTCCACCACAGCGCTGGCTCTCATTGCTTTCTGCAGATCACTGAGTTGTGTTACGGTTAATCAGACCATGCAGTTCAGAAAACCCCGAACCACTTCCTCAATGTGTCGCTTCCGACCCTCCGGGCCGTTAGGAAGAGGGCTGTGAGACAGCAGGAAATCAATCAGGCAAGGGATAATAACTAACC
>CM051009.1:27758954-27761454 GCA_027704905.1 Muraenolepis orangiensis | reverse complement strand
GTCCACATCTCCTTCAATTACCAAGGAGAGGAGGAGGAGAGGAGGAGAGGAGGAGAGGAGGAGAGGAGGAGACGAAGAGGCTGAGGCTGAGGATGGGAGCCGGGTGTAGACTGATAATAATGAGTTTAGCAAGTATCCGCCCGGTAAAAAAATAAAATAAAAGATATATATATATATATATATATATATATATATATATATTCTGTCTTGCTTCTACTTTAATATGCACTTTAACTTTGATATAACTGTATATATGGCTCGAACTTGAGGGCTCCAGGACACATGAGGTGATGAGGAATCCGGTTTATTGCAAGAGTTTGATATATTGATATATGAAAAGAGCAGTTGGTACATGCTAGAGCTCTTCTTCTCCAGTGTGTGTGGGTGGTGGGGCTGTTTTTTAACCGGTGGGTTCTTGATTAATGACCCACAGGTGTGCAGCCTCACCAGCCATATAGTAATCAGTCTTAACTCAGGCCAGGTGAGGCTGCTTCAACCAGCCACCAACCAACCAACCACACTCACTCCACAGTAGCGTGCTAATGTCTCACAGAATAATTCTTTCAAGACATCACTAAAGCAGTATTTGTGTATGTATATTCATGCTGTATATTCATGCTTTGGGCTTCGCCTTAATATGCAGTTCTGGCAAGAAAAAACCCCAGATTAAAACAGTTGGTGAGTTGCCATCCACATCATCATAGGTAGACTTTCTCAGGATTGGCCTGAAATCAATTCTTAAACACCACCACTAGACGTCTTCTTACGGGAATAAGGTGAGCCTTATCCTTCCTGCTGAATAGCGCTGTGTCAAGGTCATAAGGCACAATGCGGCATGATTGAGGAGGAAATTTAATAAATTCAAACCAGCAGAACTTTCAGTTCAGTCTCGGCTCGAACAAAGAAGAAACAAATAGTTATTTTGAAGTTTGTCGCCTGCTTCAGAAGCAATTCAATGTCCTTCCCATGACCCATGGAGAAATGAAGCTCGAACATAAAAACACCCACTTGTACAAACCATGATGAATATTCACTTTAAAAAATAATAATAATAATAACATGACCAACATAACAGGTGTACAGTATTGTTGTTATAGTATATTCATACAGGGGATGGGGGGGGAATGGGGAGTAAGCATTATATTGTACTTAATCTTGAATCTTGAATACCATGAAGAACTGAACAGGGAGGTGCGACTTTGTCAGCAATTGAATGTTCCCATGGACCAAAACATTGTGTTTGTTTTTCTATGTCCTTGAAATCGGTCTGTAGTGTACAATCCGCAAACGCTTCGGGGCTAACGCGTACAAGCTAGTGCTTGTTCACAGCTAGCAAGGACTGAGCTTGTAGATTCTGCTGTCCAATCATAGAGCAACATTACAAGTGGCTCATTAAGCATGAGGACATGTCTGTTGTGCCATCATTTCATTTCACTTCGCTTGTAGTAAGCGCTCACTTTCTCTCTGCCGCTTTGCACTACAAATCATTTCTACACTACAAATCATTTGTATTCATTTATTTTCCCCAGAACAAAAAACTCAAGGTTATTTACGTTTTTTTTTTGCTTTGGTAATCTTTACTATAAATAAAGTGCATGCAGATTGCAATATATTACTGCTCTTCTTTCTCCTGCCTCTTATTTCCACATTCATCAAAACATCGAGTGGAAGACATTTAACGTTCACCAATCTAACTAATCACTAATCTATATCTGGAGGATTTGGAATCCTCTTTATTGGTCACACACATATTGAAATGTGTTTCTCTGCATTTTACCCATCCTAGTTTGGGGCCGGAAGTAGCTCAGTCTATTGGGACTTGGCTTGGGAACCAGAAGGGCGTCGGTTCAAGTCCCCAAACCACCTGGGCAATGCCGAGGTGCCCTTGAACAAGGTAACAGTCCAATTCAATGTTCCCCGGGCGCTGGCTGTATATAAAATAGCTGGCCAATGCTCCTATAACTAGGATGGGTTAAAAGCAGAAAAACAACTTTCACTGTGTGTGTACATGTATGTGATCAATGAAGATCACGCATCATAAAACACATCATAAAGACATTGCCCACCCCAGCCACCAACTGTATTCACTTTTACCGTCAGGCAGGCGATACCTCAGTATCAAGTGCCGTACAAACAGACTTAGAGACAGCTTCCAGTCAGGCCATCAGGCTGCTGAACAAGGGCGTATAGCATATAACAATGTATATTTTATTACATTGATTTATATATACATATTGCTCTTTTTCTGTGCCGATATATTGCATTTTAGAAATTGCATTTTTATTTTTATTTTTATATTTTTATTCTATTTGTATTCTATTTTTATCTTATTTTTATAACTGCTGTCTGTCGTCGGGTATTGCACATA
The DNA here is from genome assembly GCA_027704905.1 of Muraenolepis orangiensis. Classification (NCBI taxonomy): domain Eukaryota; kingdom Metazoa; phylum Chordata; class Actinopteri; order Gadiformes; family Muraenolepididae; genus Muraenolepis; species Muraenolepis orangiensis. Next base: position 27,759,086 of record CM051009.1, on the reverse strand, counting down.
AGATTTTCACACCACTGCTTTATACTGTGAAGTGACAATAAACTTGACTTTTCAAACTTTTTTTTTACTTTAAAGAGGATTCAAACCTCCAGATTTTAGATTTTAGGAGCAGTGGGCAGCAGTTGCATATCC
>CM051009.1:27748954-27753954 GCA_027704905.1 Muraenolepis orangiensis | reverse complement strand
GCGTTGTTCAATAAAGACTTGAACTTAGTATCCGGACCTCTGCAATTGATTCTTATCCATCCGAGTAGACATTTTACTACAAAGGCCCCCAGGTTAAAACAGCCACCACCACACACAATCGAGGAGAAGAGCTCTAGCATGGACCATCTGCTCTGTTCACAATGATTCAAACTTTTGTAATAAACCGGATTCCTCATCACCCTGTGTCCTTGTCTCCGGGAGGAGCCCTCAAGAAGCCATTTTAATGTCTGGTGGCAGCGTCGTCTGCTACACTGGCGCCTGAACAGGGACCTCACCGACCAGGACGAGGACACAGGGTGATGAGGAAATCGGACTTTGAGTCTTTATGAACAGAGCAGTACATGCTAGAGGTCTATTTTTCGACTGTGTGTGGTGGTTGCTGCTTTAACCTTTGGACCTTGATTAACAATGGCACACAGGGACCCAGCCTCACCAGCCAATCCATCCAGTTCAGGCCAGGTGAGGCTGCTTAAACCAGCCACATCACATTTACAGTAGGCACCTCGATGGCACTCTCTTTGGCTTGCTCCAGGACCCAGGTCCCAGCCAAGAGGTACTGACTCAATGTCCAATCCTAGAGCAAGATCCCCTCACTCCTCAATGGACTGCATGTGAATTCACTGTAAGTCGCTTTGGATAACAGTGTCTGCCAAATAAACTAAATACTAGTTCTGCACCAACACTGTGTTTCTGATTGACCACTGAAGTTCTATGTCTGATACTATTTCAGTGAAAGACAATGAGTTTAATAGCGTCAATAGAACATGAATAATCAATAATCAATGGAATAATCATGTTCTAATTCTTTCAATTAAAGAAGGCCACAAATCACCATCAAGAAGGATCATTCTCTTCCCAGCACCTGGTGCTCTTGGCTGGGTAAGCACCTGGCTGCACCCCCCCCCCCCCCCCCCCCGGGGAGGTAACTTGGGTCAGCATGACCTGTTCTGGCCCCGGAGACACACATGATACGCCTGAATCAACGTAGTGTGTGCAGGTTAGGGAGTGTGTCTAGGTTACTGCACCCCAACACACGCACCACAGACGCACACACACACACACACACACACACACACACACACACACACACACACACACACACACACACACACACACACACACACTGACGCATCCTCCTTTTCCCCTCACTCTGTGCACATCTTGTATCCATGTCTTTGACAACTGCTGCATACTTGATCATCAGCAAGCTCTCTCTCTCTCTCTCTCTCTCTCTCTCTCTCTCTCTCTCCCTCTCTCTCTCTCTCTCTCTCTCTCTCTCTCCCTCTCTCTCTCTCTCTCTCTCCCTCTCGCTCTCTCTCTCTCTCTCTCTCTCTCTCTCTCTCTCTCTCTCTCTCTCTCTCTCTCTCTCTCTCTCTCTCTCTCTCTCTCTCTCTCTCTCTCTCTCTCGCTCTCTCTCTCTCTCTCTCGCTCTCTCTCCCCCCTCGGGCTGATCGTGATATGGTAGTGTTTATTTGGCTCGTAATTAGACAATTTTATTGATTTACATGCATAACTAGTATGTTTTAATAAAGTAGTAAATATACTTTCACAACGTATTCTGTATAGATACTGTGTGTATATATACACAAAAGACGCGTGAAATCTGGACGCATTTTTCTGGGCCGTCTGGGTCAGAGCTTTGTTAGGTCGCGTTCCGACCTCAAAGCGTCCCAGGTGGATGACGCCAAATGTCAACAGAAAGCATGGCTGACCGTGATAAGGTTGTGTTTCTTTGGCTTGCAAATAGACAATTTACGTGATTTACGTGCAGAACTGGTTTTACTATATGATAGAGTGTTTAAAAATGTTTTAAAACAGGTCAATATACTTACACAACATATACTGTATATATACTGTGTGTATATATATATATATACGCAAAAAATGGTTCTCCCTCAAATCCCACTCAATTTCAATTCCATTAGTTTTGTTTGGTAGAACCAGCCACTGTGCACAGACAATGCTTCTTACCCCACGGATCACAATCGATTCAATCATATTCTGTTTGGATTGTTTGCTCACTAATGACTCACTAATACACTGTCAAAATTGATAGTGAGGCACCTTTCCTCCTCCCCTACTTCTACAACCACCAGCCGCCACTTACATCCAGGTACATGGAAGGATGGAGGAGGACACCAACTGTTAGACGGCATTCAGTGACAAGCAACAAAACAAATAACAAAACAAATGATGAAACACATTGTAAGAAGTGGCCGCCCCTCAGCAGCCTACACTCAGTGTAGCTGTTGTTATCGTCGTACAGCTGAAATGTATTTCACCGCAGCTCTGCGCGTTTGTCCGACACCCGCTATGTGTCACATGGCGTTCAGCGGCGGTAATAAAGCTAGCATTGGAGCGCCCCCCCCCCCCCCCCCCCCTCTGTGCCGGTAGCGTGAATACAGACACCTCATGCAAAAAAAAGAACATATGCTTATGAGTATGAAATCAATAATAGCTTGTGAATTCATGAATAGTACCCATTCATATGGAAAACATATATTTAAACTGACAAAGACCAGTCACTATGTCTTGAGAAATACAACTACTACTTTTAAACATGAATACAGTTGATATCACGTCAATACGTTGCGTCACTCAACTGTTACCAAGCAAACCCATCAGTGAAACCCACAGGGGACGACGGGAGGTGTGTTTTTACAATATTAACCGACACCTGCCTTCTCAAGCTATAAAGTAATCAAATAATATCAGCACAAATTGAAAATCACAATATCAGAGAGAGCCCTGCTTGTCACTTCATTTGGATATACACCTCTTTGATTTATTGTATGACACACATACAAGCTCACACACAACACACACACACACACACACACACACACACCTGCACAATTGTGTTAAATGCGATCGAAAATGGATTTAAACTGACTATATTGAAAGTATTTTGAGCGATACGTGGGAGCACGAGGGGGGCAGAGGGTGGGGTGGGGGGGGTGAGGGTCATGGGACTTAGCCTGCCGCCATTTACCCCTATCATTAGATGAACTGAGACCCCTATCGTTAGATGAACTGAGACCCCTATCGTTAGATGAACTGAGACCCCTATCGTCAGATGAACTGAGACCCCTATCATTAGATGAACTGAGACCCCTATCGTTAGATGAACTGAGACCCCTATCGTTAGATGAACTGAGACCCCTATCGTTAGATGAACTGAGACCCCTATCGTTAGATGAACTGAGACCCCTATCGTTAGATGAACTGAGACACCAAAACAAAGACAACAGCTCGTAATTGTTATTATTTTCTTTCAACATCATTACCACGTGTACCACCCAGTGACATCATCATTACATGACGGTTACGACATAAAGATATAATCTGACCGAGACCTGGTTTTGTTATTAACAAAACATTAAGAGGATATAGAGAGATAGATGGAAATACAGATGGATGGATAGAGATAGACAGATAAATAAATAGATAGATAGATAGATCGATTTTTCCCGACTCACTTAATTTATTTTAAACTCCATTGAGTCTATTAGTATCAAGCTTTAAAATAGCATCTCTCCACTCCTTGAGTAAATTATTTGTGTTAATAGCTAATTAGAACGTTTTAAGCTAAATCCGAGATCCAAAGAAATTAAAGGTTTACCCATCTTTGTGGATGAAAAATGCACTTGTCTTTGGAAGGAAAGTCGCTCACCGAATCTCAATGATGTGGGAATTTGCATGATGGGGGGAACCAATTTTAGGGCAACTGACTCTGGGGAGACAGAAGGCCCTTAATGATGATGTGTCTAGGGATGGTGAAGACCTTGGGGAAGAAGTGAAAGAAAAACATTTAATAATTAGGCGCTGAAAGTGCCCTTGTGTATTCATGACACTCAGCGCGAGTGAATGCCTGTCAGGGCAAGATTTGGGTTTCCATTTCCTATCTTGTTCATTTCATGATTCAGTCATTTAGCAGACGCCATTATCACCGGTGACTTCAGAGATGTGTCATTTGAAGGCAGGTAGGGGTTAAGGGGCATCGTAATGGGTGGACAGTTGGGGACATTGGGGATCGAACGGCGAACCTTTCAGCTGGGGGGGGGGGTAGACCATTGTTCCCCAACATCAATATGGCTATGGCTCAAGTACCCCTCGACACAAAACCAGAGCTGTTTTCCATTGAATCACACTCCATTGGTAATAGCCATTGGGCACTGTGCCATTAATATTGCAGTGGCCGAGGTCTTTAAAGTGTAAGAAGCTGTGTCGTACTACTAGTTCAGTTCTCATCATACACAAGAATCATACACAATATGTAACAAATTCACCAAATTGTCAAATGTGTCATTAAGTCTACCTTAAGTAAGGCTGTGGACTATCCAAAAAAAATAAACTTGGTATTCTTAACTCGACTGACGTAGCCTCGCTTCACACAAGCGTTCCGCAACGCCTGGTAATATTCACAACATTACAGTCGGCTGGTCGCTTTGAAGCCGTCGCTTTTGAAGAAGAAGTGGCGTGTGAAGAGGAGAATGCGCTATTAAAGTAAACTTGTAGTGACAGCAACGACTGACGAGTCAGCCGCTCGCTGACTCAGAAAACACAACACCATGGCAACAACACCGCCGCCATTCAGTCACATCTGAGCATTCATCTGCCATTCGGAAATTGGGCGTTTTTGAAGTACAAGCAGCACTCTGACCAGTTTGTTTGTTTCCCCGGGAAAAACTATCCATCATCGTCGCTCCATTTGAAATAAATATTAAAATCCTAACTCTCTTACTCACTCCATTCCCTTCAGTCTGTTCCCTGCTCCACAGGGAACGGTTCTTTCCCCATTCCTGTTCACCCTTTACACCTCAGACTTCCAGTACAACTCAGAGTCCTGCCATCTGCAGAAGTTCTCGGACGACTCTGCAGTTGTTGGTTGTGTCAGCGAGGGAAACGATGAGGAGTACAGGGGCGTCGTGGACTCCTTCGTTGAGTGGTGTGAGCTGAACCACATGCAGCTCAACACA
>CM051009.1:27733954-27743954 GCA_027704905.1 Muraenolepis orangiensis | reverse complement strand
AAAAATGTGTTGCTGCGGCACTACTGGCACTTTAAAATGCTTTTTAAATGCTTTTTGCACGTGCTTTTTTCGCCACAAACCTTCAACGCAGCAAAGAGAAGCTCACCATAACCCACCCATATCGTTTCAGCCATAATTGCGTTATTCCCTCCTCCATCGCCGGTGAGTTACAGCGAGATAAAGAGCGATCATCGGCAGGTACGACCTTGCCCGTTTCTGGTGACCGATGCCGGGTGACAACTTGACGGCAATTCACCGAGGGAGGGGTGTGTGTGTGTGTGTGTGTGTGGGGGGGGGGGGGGGTGGGAGGGGAATTTAATAAACTCAGGATGCAATCCATGTGCAGGGGGGGGGGAGGTGGCAGAAGCAGTGTGGCTGTCAAAGGACACATATAAAGATGCCAAGGTTCTCCTGTATTTGGCCTGTAATCGTATGTTCTTCTATTTATTCCTGGTGAGTGATCATCCGTGTGAATGTGCGTCTCTGAGGGAGAGTCCAGGTCACGGGCCTGGTGAGGGAGTTCACATAACAGCCACCAGGTCACAGTGAGGTCATGGGACACCACCATAACGGCAGCATAGAGATTTTCGTATTGTTGGGTCGTGCATGCACACACACACGCACACACACACACACACACACACGCACACACACACACACACACACACACACACACACACACACAGAAACCCTTTCATTGACCACTTGGTAACACCCCCCCTACCCTCCGGTGTTGTACTAATTCTTCCTTCTGATGGGACCACACGTCGGTCTCTCCGTGCCGTCCAGGGACACTATGAAGTAACCCAACTCCCTGCAGCAACCCAAATCCCTAGACACATACATACACACTGTCTCTCACACACACACACACACACACACACACACACACACACACACACACACACACACACACACACACACACACACACACACACACACACACACACACACACACACACACACACACACACACACACACACACACACACACACCTTACCGGATGCCCTATGAGTTGCTAATGATCACAGTCTGCACCACCACACACCACACACCACACACACCACCACCTGCTCCTCCCTGACGGGAATAGACACCAAGCAAGGAGATCTAACACCGCCCGAGGGGCTGCTGGAGTTCCGTTTTGAGACAGAATCTGAAAAGCAGCGCTCCACTTTGGGAATACGTCTGTGTTTTAACTTCAAGGTGTTCCGCTGCACACTTCCAAGATGGCTTTGGTCGCCTACCCGGGAAGGGAAGTGCATTCCAGCGTGTTTCGGGAAATGCATTGTCTTGTCTTGTGCCGTCGGTGCTGTCTCCTGTCCACGGTTTCCTTTATTTAGCTTGATCTGTTGTTGTTCCAGTTTTCAAACAGCATTTATTTCACCGTAATATAATTGCATCTAAATGTGATATGGGTACAATGTTGACAGCTCCAAATAGTGTTTTTTTTATAGCCCAATTGTAGGTGCTGTTCCTTAAAGGAATAACAAGATACAAGATACAAGACATTTATATGCCATTTATAAGTACATTGGAAAGCTTACTCCCCATTCCTCCCGCAATATAAATCTCCAAAAAAAATTCCATCAAAATAATATATACATTACAAATAAAAAATGAAATGAACAAAAAAAGGACAGCCAAGTTACTGATAGATGGTATGAACATCTGGTGAAGTCTGTGGAGTGAGACTGGTTGGGGTCTGGTTGGAGGAGCCTCATCTAGCCTGAGTCAAACTGATTAAAGTCTGGTTGAAGCAGCCTCACCTGGCCCCAGTCAAACTGATTAAAGTCTGGTTAAAGCAGCCTCACCTGGCCCCAGTCAGACTGATTAGAGTCTGGTTGAAGCAGCCTCACCTGGCTCCAGTCAGACTGATTAGAGTCTGGTTAAAGCAGCCTCACCTGGCTCCAGTCCGACTGATGAGAGGCTTAGTTGAAGCAGCCTCATCTGGCCCCAATCAGACTGATTAGAGTCTGGTTGAAGCAGCCTCACCTGGCCCCAGTCAGACTGATTAGAGTCTGGTTGAAGCAGCCTCACCTGGCCCCAGTCAGACTGATTAGAGTCTGGTTGAAGCAGCCTCACCTGGCCCCAGTCAGACTTATTAGAGTCTGGTTGAAGCAGCCTCACCTGGCCCCAGTCAGACTGATTAGAGTCTGGTTGAAGCAGCCTCACCTGGCCCCAGTCAGACTGATTAGAGTCTGGTTGAAGCAGCCTCACCTAGCCCCAGTCAGACTGATTGGAGTCTGGTTGAATCAGCCTCATCTGGCTCCAGTCCGACTGATGAGAGGCTTAGTTGAAGCAGCCTCATCTGGCCCCAGTCAGACTGATTAGAGTCTGGTTGAAGCAGCCTCATCTGGCTCCAGTCCGACTGATGAGAGGCTTAGTTGAAGCAGCCTCATCTGGCCCCAATCAGACTTATTAGAGTCTTAGTTGAAGCAGCCTCACCTTGCCCCAGTCAGACTGATTAGAGTCTGGTTGAAGCAGCCTCACCTGGCCCCAGTCAGACTGTTTAGAGTCTGGTTAAAGAAGCCTCAGCTGGCTCCAGTCAGACTGATTAGAGTCTGGTTGAAGCAGCCTCACCTGGCCCCAGTCAGACTGACCAGAGTCTAGGGCTGGTGAGGCTGCACACCTCTGGGTCCTTAGTAATCAAGAAACATTAAGCACGCTTATCGCGCTGCTGTGCGGTCGGCTTTCGGCAAATCAGACCATGCTTCCGTGCTCCTACTTCCTGTTTACAAGCAGGAGTTAAAGTTCATGCCCACAGTTTTAGAAAACGTGCGTCGCTGGACAGATGATGCCTTACAACATCTACTAAGGGGGCTGGAAATGACTGACTGGAGTGTATTGAAGAACACTGACCTTGATGTGTATGAAGATCATGTCACAGCATACATTAACAAGTGTGTTAACAAGTGTTAAGTGGAGGAATTCATCCCAACCAGGTTTGCTCATTCCAAAACCGCAAACCATGGATGAATGCTGACATACGGAACAAACTTAAGGAACGGAGTACCGCTTTCACAACAGGTTACTCCGATCACTACAAGAAGGCCAAGTATGAGCTCACAAAAGCCATCAAGAAGGGTCAATACTTTATACTTTAACAGAAATGTGCCCCGAAGGCGTTTATCAGAGGAGAAGATGTTTTTGCTGTACTTCCAACCGGGTTCACCAAGAGCGAAGAGAGCAAAAGAGAAGAGCGAGGGCTTCACACATTTCATCTGATTGGCTGGAGTTGTGAAGCCCCACACATTTAGTATGTGTGACATTTGCTGCAGAGCCAAGGCCACACTGATGCAAGAAAGGCACTGCAAAAGGCCACGCAAAAACGTGAATATCTGGATGATCTGTTGATGCCAGGAAGTTTGCAAAACACATCGAACACAACGGAGGAGCTCAAAGCTGGCACCGAGGATACGACTCAAAGAAGTCAAGTGATGCAAGAGCGCTGACCTCGGTAGCAAGCGACTGCCTCGCTCCTGCTACCTCCTGGTTTTGGAGCCTTCCCATTTGATTTGGTTTTGTCCCTCCCGTCCACTGACGTGTTTGTTGTTCCAAATTGTCTCAAGAAACACAATAATATAATTCAGAAGTAAATTGTATCCTAGGCGACAACTATGAATCACGGAAATTCAATGTTTTATTGTCCGGGAATATTTTGCTCAGTTAACGAAACTAAGACCCAAATCTAAATCTGGAGGATTGAATCCTCTTTATTGGGTCACAATACACACAGTGAAATGTGTTCCTCTGCATTTAACCCTTTCTTGTATGAGGGGCAGTGGGCAGCTGTTGTATATTATACAGCGCCAGGGTCTGAAGGGCGTCTCTGCAGTGCCCAGGGGTTGCAGGGGTTTTATTGATCACACACATGCATGCACACTTAGAACACTTTGAAGAAGGTAGGTTCTAACTTGAGTGTCATGGGATGGGAACACACGCACACACAAACACACACACACACACACACACACACACACACACACACACACACACACACACACACACACACACACACACGTACACACACACGTACACACACACGTACACACGTACACACACACACACACACACACATGTGTGTGTGTGTGTGTGTGTGTGTGTGTGTGTGTGTGTGTGTGTGTGTGTGTGTGTGTGTGTGTGTGTGTGTGTGGACCCCAGACAGTTCTAAGTTTTCACCATATAATTATTGAAAGCAGTAGCTCTCTGCCAGTAAGTGTAACTAACAAAAATGGAGCTGTGTTTCAGAGGAAGAGAAGGGGGGGGGGGGGAGGAATAATTATATAATTATGAGTAATTATGTTGTTATGTATGATTTATAGTTTCATTTAATCAATTACATTCCAAGCACTAAGTATGTGACAGGAAGCTAGCAGAAGGGAGAGATGGGAGATGCTGACAGCGAATGTGGCTCAATTGTAATCACTGATGGAGCAGGTGGGAGGAAAGTGGAGTGCTGTGTGTGTGTGTGTGTGTGTGTGTGTGTGTGTGTGTGTGTGTGTGTGTGTGTGTGTGTGTGTGTGTGTGTGTGTGTGTGTGTGTGTGTGTGTGTGTGTGCGCACACACACACGCACATACACGCGTGCACACACACACACACACACACACAATGACTTCTTTCAGTGAGCCATCGCTATTAAATCAGTTTCCAGTATCCATTTGTCTCTGTTTATTGGCCGGCGGCTCTCTTGTAAAACTGACAATGGGCCTGCAGCCTTCCTTTCCCAAATCAGGAGGTGAATTTAAAGGCCAGGACTAACCTTTTAACTTGTCTCCAATGCTGCCAGCTTGATGCATAACCCTCGTTCTACATTGATCCATTTAAACAGCCAACCTGCAAAGCACAGAAGAGGAGTGGCAGCAGCAGATCAGGAGGTAGAGCGGGTTGTCTGGCAACCGGAAGGTTGCTGGTTCCATCCCCCCCTTGCTCACCTCAAGTGGTCATGGTGTCCCTGAGCAAGACACCCTAACCCTCACTGCTCCTGACCAGCTGACTGTCTCCTTGCATGACACTGTTGTCAGTGTATGAATAAGCATATGAATGGGTGGATGTGAGGGGCTAATTGTAAAAGGATTTGGTTAAAAGCGCTTTAGAATTCAATTTACCAAAAAAGGGAGGTGTGATCAGCCTGGTCAGAGTGTAACTCGTAATCAAGGCCAAAAGACCAGCCATCGCCACACACACTCAGGGGGAGTGTTGACATGCCAGCATGTACCACCTGCTCTGCCTGCAAGAACTACGCCTTTGGAGGGGGCTGACCTCTCCTCTCCGGACTGCAATACCTCTACCCAGACCCAGCTAGGAAAGGCATGTGAGGGCCCACACCACCACAACACAACATAATCGAACACAATTGCATCCTGGTTGGCATGGTTACAAGATTCAAAATTCAAGATGTTCAAGTACCATGGAATGCTTACTTCCCATTGCCTCTCGCATTACAGAGCAGTAGGACATGTGAGGTGGACCAACGGTGCTGTTTAAAGCAAGTGTCAAGTGTCAATATATATATATATATATATATATATATATATATATATATATATATATATATATATATATATATATATATATATATATATGTTATGGTGCTGTCCAGCTGTGAAGAACTTATGGAGTAGGGCGTTCAAAAGTGTTAAAAAGCGGACATCCCTCAGACATCTTGAGGGAAGAGGTTCCTGTACAGTAGTGCCAATATACAATCTAAGCTTTGGTGGGGACCTCACATGGAAGGTGGGATATCACACATTCAGGGTTTAGATGAAGAACTTTGGATGAGAATTATAGATGCAACAACGAGATGCATTAGTTAATTTACCAAAAAGTGGACAAACATCAAAATCATGTGGAAGAGGAAATAGGATGATGAATGAACCATTGTTTAAATAGAACGTATGAGCTAACACTATTCACAGAGTTGCTACCTGGACATCATCGTTTGTGTGAAGCTAATTTCCTCACTTTAGGCGTTGGTTAAATTTGTGTTGGCCACTCTTGTGTGGTTTGCTAAACAAGATTTTTCTCTTCTTTTTGCCATAAAACAATGTAATTCAAAGCGAGCAGTCACTGGAACAGTTAGCTTTTAAAGGAACCAAAATGGTCAGAAGGACATTTTGTATTTGCCGTTGACACATTGACAGCAAGGCATACACTGGAACGCACCAGGGGGGGTTGAAAACTGTGGAAGTGGAATGGCATACAATTATATTTTAATAAACCATCTATTTTCCCTGACACCTTGCCCTTGATGTATTTAACACAATGTGCTATGTCAGTGATTTCTAAACGGTCCCTTCATACTATAACTGCCAACATAGTACAAACCATAAAAAAATACAATTATAACAGGGCAGCTGTAGTCTTCTACCTTTAACTCTCAGTCAGAGAGCCCAAAGTATTCCAGAAGCTTCCTACGGCATGCAAAATGAAAGTATAAATTCTTTCCCCCCGCATTGGACCTTTAAAACCCTCCCTTCTTTGAAGCACACGTAAACATAAAGCTGTGTCAAGCAAAAGCTGCAAAGAAAAAGCAGTTTGACTATAGAAAAACAAACATTACTATTGTTACTTTACTGCTAGAGTTGGCTGAATGTAGAATCGAGTGATGCAAAAAGTGTTTCTGAAGGTTAAGGATGGTGGCAATATTATTAGCCACAGTCAGGGGCCCCCTTAGAAGGCCCCTAGGGGACTAAAGAACTGCTGGCGAGTCCATTTTTTTGTTATTGTACCGGGGACAATGTGGAACAGAAATAACGTAAAGAGTTGACGGACACGAGAGAAGGAGCCAGAGAGTGAAGGAGAGATGTGGAGGGAGCGAGGGGATGAGGGACAGAGAGAGAAAGAGAATGGAGAAAATATGGAAATTAAGGAGTGACAGAGAGAGGGAGAGAAACCAAGCAGGACCATTCACGTTAAGAGATTGACTGGTTTCAACATTTCAGAAATGATGATCATTGAAGCAAACCCATGTTCCAAACCCATGCTTTGGAACACTCTCCTCACACACCCCTTAGGTTTGCTGAATCTGTTGACTTTACTCACTTTAAAATGCAGCTGAAGATGTACCTATTTAGACAGGCTTTTGGGTAACTCTGTTTTAGAGTTCTGTTTCTTCTTTTGTGCCTTCTTTTGTGGGATTATTGTTATTTTTTGCCAAATTGTTTATTGTTCAAGATTAAATATTCAAGAAGATCCAATAATTGCATTTGCTATTTGCAACAAGTACAATGGAATGCTTATTGCAAATGGCTGACACAATTCTTGAATCTTCTTGAATTTGAATCTTGTATTTAGTTGTGTATTGTGTCCACATCTTTTGTTCAGTTTATTTGACTTACTTTTAACTTGCTTCTCCTTGCTTCTCCTCATTATTGGTCACATACATGTACACAAAGTTAGTTATTTGTTTCTCTGCATTTAACCCATCCTAGAATAAGGAGCAGTGGGCAGCAATTTCTATATATAGCGCCAGTGAGAAGTGTAGGGGTTTGGTGCCTTGCTCAAGGGCACCTCAGCAGGGCCTAAGGCCAAGTCCCAACAGACTGAGCTACTGCCCCCCCCCCCCCCCCCCCTTATTACATCTGAACAGACGTTGGAATACGTTAACTGCATTATGTGTAGTTTACATTTGAAGGTTAGCGGATGTATGATGTAGTGATCTTGTATCTTGTATCTTAAAATGGCCACCTGCCATCTGCACAATATACGGAAGTAAGGCCGGTAGCTGTCAAGGATGTGCTCTTTGTCTAAACAAGTTTGACTTGCCGGGAAGGAAAAAGAGGCCATCTGTTTATCCATCTTATCCGATTGCCTTGCATTTAAAAAAACATCTTCTCAACGTCTGCAGAAAACCCCAGACAAAGGCACTCTGAAGAGCATTGGTTACATTGGAATATAACCAGGTTTGACATCACAGCTGGTTCTAATTGCAACAAATGTGATGTTGTCCCCAAAGACCTCCCAACACAGAGCGGCATGTTGGTTGTTTGTAAAAACTTTGCAAAAACATGATTTTGAGTTCAGTTGAGCAATTTGGGCATTTTTGAACACACAAAACATGAGACCTGGTGACGGGTGTGGGCGGGCGTGGGAGACTTTGATGATACGATGCAAGTTTTAATGGATGTTTTATGCTTTTATGCTTGAGAGCTCTGCTCGCAACAGAGAAATAAAAAAAAACGTTTTAGTTGCTGCATTCCAGAGAGGTAATTCATAAACTAATTATTTTAGGTGGTGTAATCCTTAAGGCTGTTGTTGTGTAAATATTTGCAGGTTGGCCCAATTTATCAAAAGGCCCATGTCTGCCTTTTTAACCATGAATTAGACCATTTATCTATCCATCGTCTACCGCTTATCCGTAATCGGGTCGCGGAGGTAGCAGCTTCAGCAGGGGACTCCAAACTTCCCTCTCCCTGGCAACATGGACTAGCTCTGACTGGGGGATCCCGAGGCGTTCCCGGGCCAGTGTGGAGATGTATTCACCCCACCTGTACCTCGGTCTGCCCCGTGGTCTCTTCCCAGCTGGATGTGCCTGGAAATCCTCCCTTGGGAGGAGACCAGGAAGCATCCTTACTAGATGCCCGAACTACCTCTACTGGCTAATTAGACCATGGTTCCAAAAATATGGGCAATGCCAAATGCAAAAATGAGCCACAAATAGTAAAAGTTGAGATGAACTGAGAGTAGGAACCTTCATTTGTCATTGTTCCTTCATCATACAAGATAACGATACTGGAGGATGAACATATATCATCACTTCAGCCACGTCACTCAGAGAACTCTGATCAAATCATGTATATATACAGGACATACATACAGTATATATATATATATATATATACACCCTATATAAAACCACTTAATAGTATTAAACTAATGGACATAATTATACTTAAATGTGTACATTTACGTTTTTAGAGGGACATGGAAATCTTGGAAGTTTGTCAGGTTAAACTTTTTTTTTTTGCGTAGCCTCAATTCCCTGCCTTTTGTCAAGTCAAGTCAAGTCAAGTTTATTGTCACTTCACAGTTTACACAAGTATAAAGCAGTGATGTGAAAATCTAATGTGCAATACCCGACGACAGACAGCAGTTATAAAAATAAGATAATAATAGATAAAAATAGAATAAAAATAGAATAAAACAGAATAGAATAAATAAAAAGCAATTTATAAAATGCAATATAACGGCACATAAAAAGAGCAATATTTATATATAAATCAATGTAATAAAATATACATTGTTATATGCTATACGCCCTTGTTCAGCAGCCTGATGGCCTGACTGTGGAAGCTATCTCCGAGTCTATTTGTACGGCACTTGATACTGCGGTATTGCTGATTGCTGATTGCCTGACGGTAAAAGTGAATTCAGTTCGTGGCTGGGGTGGGCATGTCTTTTATGATGCGTTTGGCCTTGGCCACGCACCGCTGGTTGTATATATCCAGGAGGGAGGAGAGCTCACCTCCAACCATATACTGGGCCGTCCGCACCACCCTTTGAAGTGCTCTGCGCTCGAGTGCGGTGCAGTTCCCGTACCAGGCGGTGATACGCCCTGTAAGAACACTCTCGATGGTGCCGTTATAGAATGTTCTCAGGATGCGGGGGCCCATGCTGAATTTCTTCAGATGCCTTAGGAAATACAAGCGTTGTTGGGCCCTTTTCACCACGTGTGTGGTGTGCGTGGACCATGTGAGGTCCTCGGAGATGTGCACGCCGAGGAACATGAAGCTGCTGACCCTCTCTACTGCAACACCGTCGATGGAGATAGGGCCGTGCCTCTCTGCTTCCTGAAGTCCACGATCAGCTCCTTGGTCTTCTTGACGTTGAGGGCGAGGCTGTTCTCCTGGCACCACTGCTCCAGAGATCCGACCTCCTCCCTGTCGGCTGTCTCGTCGTCGGCGATCAGGCCCATCACTGTCGTGTCATCAGCAAACTTGATGATGACGTTGGAGCTGTGCATAGCCATGCAGTCGTGGGTGTAGAGGGAGTAGAGG
>CM051009.1:27723954-27728954 GCA_027704905.1 Muraenolepis orangiensis | reverse complement strand
CACGCAACTCATAAGTTATGAACGCAGGTCCAAATTTGAGGTATCTGGCCAAGTTTTGGGGTCACTTTTATCTGATTTTTTGGTAGCTTTCCCCATGTTGACTCTTCGATGACCAAATCAGAAGGAAACATTGAATCGGCTCCGCTGTTATAGGTTTTTATCACGTGACCGATATTCGCAAATACCACGCAACTAGCACGCAGGTCAAACGCAACTTGTACGTTTTGAACGCAACTCAAACGCAACTCGTAAGTTCTGCACGCAACTCACACGCAACCCACACGCAACCCACACGCAACCCACACACAACTCACACACAACTCACACGCAACCCACACGCAACTCACACGCAACCCATAGGTCGAATAGGTTACAAATTGACAAAATTGTTGATTTTAGTTGCGTTTGGTGCGTATACAAATATTTTTTACACACAACTCATAGGTTTCAGCATACGCTACACACATACACACATCACATTACTCAGCCTCCCTGTGAAAGTCTACTCCAAGGTGCTGGAAAGGAGGGTTCCGCCGATAGTCGAACCTCAGATTGAAGAGGAACAATGCGGATTCTGCCCTGGTCGTGGAACCACGGACCAGCTTTTCACTCTTGCAAGGATCCTGGAGGGGCTTGGGAGTATGCCCATCCGGTCTACATGTGTTTTGTGGATTTGGAGAAGGCATATGATCGGGTCCCTCGGGAAATACTGTGGGGGGTGCTGCGGGAGTATGGGGTACGGGGGTCACTGTTGAGGGCCATTCAATCTCTGTACTCCCAAAGCAAGAGCTGTGTCCGGATTCTCTGTAGTAAGTCAGGCCTGTTCCCAGTGGGTGTTGGCCTCCGCCAGGGCTGCGCTTTGTCACCCATCCTGTTTGTGATTTTCATGGACAGGATTTCAAGGCGTAGTCATGGAGGGGAGGGGTTTCAGTATGGTGGGCTCAGGATTGAATCGCTGCTGTTTGCAGATGATGTGGTCCTGTTTGCGTCATCAGTCTGTGACCTTCAGCACTCACTGGATCGGTTTGCAGCGTGAAGTGGCTGGGATGAGGATCAGCACCTCCAAATCTGAGGCCATGGTTCTTAGCAGGAAACCTGTGGATTGTCTACTCAAAGTAGGGAGGGAATCCTTATCCCAAGTGAAGGAGTTCAAGTATCGCGGGGTCTTGTTCTCGAGTGAGGGGAGGATGGAGCGTGAGATTGGCAGGAGAATAGGTGCAGCGGGAGCGGTATTGGGTAGACCGAGGTACAGCTGGGGTGATTACATCTCCTCACTGGCCTGGGAATGCCTCGGGATCCCCCAGTCAGAGCTAGTCGATGTTGCCAGGGAGAGGGAAGTTTGGAGTCCCCTGCTGAAGCTGCTACCTCCGCGACCCGATTACGGATAAGCGGGAGAAGATGGATTGATGGATACTTGTGCGGTGCAATGACAATATATTTGAATCTAATGGAATCTAATCTATCCATTACAGACCAATACTCCAACAGGGGGAAAGTTAATTCTCAAACGATGAGTTTTTGCTAAGTATTGGTGGTATGATTAAATTGAAATAACTAATAATAATTGTTATACCAGCCCAATGTCAAACTGATTATGTCCCTGTGTTTGGCCAGTGGCTGATTTATATAGTTTGTTATTTATTATCTGTTTTTTATGATCTTTGTCCTTGTCTCCTTGTGTGTCGTCCATTCTTCATGTAAAGCAAACTTTTAATGACGTTTAAATTAACCTCTCTTCGTGTGTGTGTGTGTGTGTGTGTGTGTGTGTGTTTGTGTGACACCATTTTGGCTGCCAATTCTCTACTCCAGTCCACTTGAGTGAATGTTCTTGGCTAATTTCAAACACAAATTGGCATCATTTCCATGTGCCAGTGTCCCTATTCGGCACTCTGTTCTCTGAGAACAATACAACAACCGGTTGACTGCTGTGCGATGACCCTGTAGCTGAAACACACCCCACTTGGACATGATTTCATCCTTGTGCATTCATATAAATAGCAGGATAAGTGTTATGTTTGAAAAGCGGAAAACATCGGAATATATTCAGAGCGCCTTCACTAACTTCCACCGTTTTGAAACTACATCTCATGTCACCAGAGCAGGTCCCAGTCAAAAGCTTGTTGTTGAAACCAACATGCTTTCTGGTTCACTATAAGTCTGCAGTGCGGTTGGTCTGACCCGTGCATTGTGAACACCAGGTGCTCCAGGTTCGCTTTGCCATTTCAGCATTGTATTTTATTTATTTTATTATAATTATATTTTCTATTTTCTCTTTCAATTTTATTTTATTTTTTATTTTTTTGGTTTGCAAGGCCTGAGAGCTCCAGAGTAAATTAAAGTGTGAACAGAAAGAAGTCTGAGGCCCCGTCGGAGTTGTGAAGTGATTCAGAACAGAGTCCTCTTTGAAATGAACTCACAATGTGAACACAAAAAGAACCATGTTCCTTTTCCTGTTGGTCCACTTTCAACTTTCACTTTCAAGTCCCTAAAACACCTGGGCACTGCCGAGACGCCCTGCGCGTCCTCCCGGGCGCTGTATTCATACAAGGATGGGTTACATGCAGAAAAACACATTTCACTGTGTGTGTGTACATGTATGTTACCAATAAAGACGATACAATTCTCCAGATTTAGATTCAGAATACACTGTAAACCCGAATAAGTTAGCAGAACTCAAAAATTTTGAGGCAATCAATTGCCTCAAAATTTTTGAGTTTATCAACTCAAAAATCTCAAGTTCACAGAACTCAAATGTTTTGAGTTCTCAGAACTCAAAACTTTTGATTAGGTGCTACTTAACTAATTTAAGTTACTATGACTTAAAGTTGTCAGTTTTCAGAACTCAAAAGTTTTGATTAGGTGCTACTTAACTAATTTAAGTTACTATGACTTAAAGTTGTCAGTTTTCAGAACTCAAAAGTTTTGATTAGGTGCTACTTGATTATTTTCAGTTACTACGACTTAAAGTTTTCAGTTTTCTATCCGTGGGAATAAGTTAACAGAACTTAAAAAAATAAGTACACAACCACATTATTTGAACTTAATAAAAAATAGTTTTATGTACACAAGTCAAACATAAATACAATAGAATCACTATAATTAAACAACTTTACAACAGTTAAATATGGCAAATAAAATAAAAACAAATAGAAAAATAGAAAATAGAAAAAATGAACAGTGCACATTGTGTAGTAGGCCTATTGATACATGTGTAGAAAGAAGGATACCTCAGTGAGGTATTATTGAAGGCCTTCTGAATCAAAGTTCTTTGCTTACTTCTTAAGGCATTATTGTGACAAAGGGAAAGAACTTTGATTCACAATAATAATACCTCACCCCACATCCTTTCTACACATTTATCATCAAGTCATTCTTGAGTGTCTGCAACCTGGGCGACAGTCTACCAGATTGTCTACCAACAATCTTCTGAACGAATTCCAAAGTGTTGGTCAGCGCTTTAGGATAGCTGAGGTGTAGTGCATAAATCAGTCCAAACATGACCAGGAAGGCATCACCAAATCTGGGGAGGCTGATCACGAGGTCACTCTCGAGGACGACAGAGATTTCCGCAGGCTGGTAGTGAACTGGACTTGTGTCATGGTCACTGATGACAGTAAGGAGGGCCACAGCAACATCGTCAAGCTCTGGCTCATCAGGCTCCTGAATGAATGAAAGAGACATACTAATCACAAACTAATCCATGGTTTCTACTAATATAAGAGTTAAATAGAATTATTTTTTCCACAAAATAGTACTTAATTTATTTTATAACGTTTTTTTTGGTTATTGTTGTTGACAAATCATCTCTCCTTATCATTTAAGTACTGCTGGTGCAGCACAAAGCTAAGTATATGGAGTTATGTTTGTAAGTTGTAAGTAAAAACAGAAGATGCGTGTTCTGGACACAGGAATCAGCCAAGTTACCAGAGAATCTAAGTGGCGGGAGATAGACTGATACTAAGCTCAAGAACACATACAGGAAAATGTTTTACTAAACTTCTTATCGCTTTGAACAAAACACCAAGCCAGTTCATTTGTAGTAGGGTGAAATAAAACAGACCATACCTCTCCAAATCACACAAACTGTATGGATAGACTAAACAAGGGTAAGTCCTAAAACATGTTAGTATTTTGATTAACTGTTCACTTAATATACAGTGGTACTGTTCATTATTTAAGGAGACTCACTGTGCAGGTTCTGAAAAATCCAGAGACTTCCTTGTTCAGATACACAGGAAGTGCATGGAGAACAGTGGTGCGCCTGGTGTGGATGTCATGGATTTCCTATTAAGATAAAAACAGAAGTGTATATACTGAAAAGTTTACTGAACAATGTTGATTTTAAACAGTCCAATCAGAACATATGTCCACAAATAACCTCTACACATCTTTAATGCAATCAGACAAATAGCAAACACAAAGTGGACTAATTGTAAAATGTAAAAGCTCATTTGAATCGTTGAAGCTGTCCAATGTTAGAGGTTCAACCTACGACATGTATAATAATCTATTCACCTGTTCATCGTGGATTCGTAAAATGTCTGCCAACGCAACTGCTGTGGTCCCAGTTTTGGTCGCCTTCTGTCGAAATAACGTCATCAGTCTACGAATATGGCGGTCAAGCTCTGCGTAGAAGGTGTTGGGCAGGTTCCGGTTTGTAACCATCTGGAACTCTGCATACACCTACATTTAAAAACAGCATCAGGACAATACATCAACATCAATTAGTCAGTTCAACTTGGAGGATCTCTTAAACTTCTATAACGCAGCAAATAGCCACCAAATGAGTAAGAACCACAACTTTCACTTTAAACCACACAGAATGTGCAATATGTTAACACAGGAAAAAAATATCCATATTACCACAGACTCTATTTTAAGAGCAGGCCAGGTCCATGAGCTCGTTCACTGGTGGGCAGGAGTTTACTATGGTCTGTCCGCGCAGGGCAAATGTGGTCTGCATCATCTTGGTAATTGAGAGGCAGGTTCTTCTCAGTCTT
>CM051009.1:27711454-27718954 GCA_027704905.1 Muraenolepis orangiensis | reverse complement strand
CTATATATATATATATATAATATTGTTTAGTTAGTTGTTGTTATTTAGTTTTTAGCTTTTAGGTATTAGTATATTTTTGTGTGCATTTATTCCCCCTGTGTCAACTGTTAATTTCCCTCGGGATAAATAAAGTTATCTTGAATCTTGAATCTTGAATCTATAACGAGCATACGAGCGGCATAACGAGAGACTTTCAGTTGCACACGCTACTAAAGAGACTACGCGCTAGTGACGTGTCGGTCGCGAACGAGCCGGGGTTTGTGTTACGGCGCTCCGCGTACATGCGCGTTTATACTGATATCGAGCCCTGCCGTTTTGTTAGGGGTGTGTGTTGACACACACTTTGACAACCGGTCCGCGAGATTTTTTTCATGTATCTGCCGGTCCGTGGCACAAAAAAGGTTGGGAACCCCTGCTGTACACAATAAGAATAACAATAAAATGACTGATGCAGGCCTTGTACCGCATATACTGAATACAAGCATTTAAAAAGCATTTTAAAGTGCCAGTAGTGCAGCAGCACCACTTTCTCTATATCCTGCCTTTTTTCTAAAAAAGCCTCTCTCTCCCACAGCCATCATGTGTGTCTACAGTTTAGCAACTGTCCAGAATGCTAACAGCCATAATGGGTATCTACAGAGTTTAGCAACTGTCCTGAATGCAAACAGAGTTTGCCACACGCCATCAGAGTTTAGCAACTGTCCGGGATGCTAACAGCCATCAGAGTTTAGCAACTGTCCTGAATGCTAACAGCCATCAGAGTTTAGAAACTGTCCTGAATGCTAACAGCCATCCGAGTTCAGCAACTATCCTGGAAGCTAACAATCATCAGAGTTTAGGAACTATCCTGGAAGCTAACAGCCATCAGAGTTTAGCAACTATCCTGGAAGCTAACAGCCATCAGAGTTTAGCAACTTCCCTGAATGCTAACAGCCATCAACAGCCCCTTTATTGATCGACATGGGACAGGTTTCCCAAATGAATTCTCACGGCCGGGGCGCCGTGTAGTCTGTCTAAATAACGTTGAATAATTAATACTGTTGAGGCAGGAGAGAACTGGAGAAAGCGTTCCCCGGTCTTTGCTTTATTCCCAAAATATCTGTTGCAGTTCAAACACAGAAGAGGAAACACAAGAAACTAGGAAGCTAAAACATAAGACTGAAAAATAAAAATCGATATTACACCGTCATGATAACAGTCGTGATAATTCCTCACCCAGTCCTTCATCCACAGGCAGCGCGCCTACTGAACTGCTAGGAGTGCTGCCACTGTCATAACATTGTCAACCATATTACACTATTAGATTAGATTAGATTAGATTAGATTAGATTAGATTAGATTAGATTAGATTAGATTAGATTAGATTAGATTCGATTCGATTCGATTCGATTCGATTCGATTAGATTCAAATGTATTGTCATTGCACTGCAGCACAAGTACAGTACAACAAAAATAATTTAGCATCTAACCAGAGTGTAAATGTTGCAGTAAAGTGCATGGTGATATATAATGTACAGTTTACAGTGGTTAAAAGACAGTCTACTAGGTATAAAAACTGTTATAAGATTACTTATAGAGTATGTGTGATATATGAGCATAATAATATACATTTATACAGGTTAGTAAGTATAAGTATTTAACAGGTAGTGATCAGTGGTATATGCAATTCTGAAAAACAGGATAAATATAATATATATATCATGTATACACAGCAGGTAGTGAGCAGGGATATGCAGTTCTATCAACAGTTGAAGATTTAAATATGTACGGCAGGTATAGTAAAAATGTACACATTGTACAGGTATGTTATCAATAAATATGTCGACTATAGGTAGAGGTAGGTAGTTGTGATTACAGTGCAAGGCAGTCAAAGACATTGATGGTGATGTATTATTATTATTATTATTATTATAGGACATATTGAGCAGAGGTGAGGGCAGGGGGGGGGGGGGGGGGGCAGGGGGGGCAGCAGGGGGGGGGGCAGCAGGGGGGGTAGGTGCAGACTTCAGAGTGATGACAGCTGAGGGGAAGAAGCTGTTCCTAAGCCTGCTTGACTTGGAACAAAGGTTTCTATAGCGCCTCCCGGAGGGGAGGAGGGCAAACAGTCCATGGTTGGGGTGAGAGGGGTCTTTCACTATTGTTTGTGCCTTCCTCAGACACCGTTTGGTAGTGTTCATTGCAGGGATGGGTAATCCAACAATGCGGCGCTTTCCGGTCGGAAACAGTGCCGTACCACGTGCCATACCGCACTGTGATGCAGTTGGTGAGTATGCTTCGATGGTAAAAGTTCACAAGACTCTGAGGGGAAAAGTGGGCTTTCCTCAGTCTCCTCAGGAAGAAGGAGAGCCTTCTTTACCAGTGAGGCAGAGTTGAGGGACCAGGAGATGGGGACCCCCAGGAATTTGAAGCTGGATACATGACTCCATTGATGGCGATGGGGCCGTGTGTGCTAGCTCTGGTCTTCCTGATATACATTATACGCTATCATACTTTTGCTGGACTTACAGTTACTTCACTGTTCTGCACTGTACTGCACTGTATTCATGATGCTGCTGCACTACTGGCACTTAAAAATGGTTTTCTAATGCTTTTTTGCACGATTCAACATACGTTGTTTATCCTCCATCAGTCTCTTTATGGTCCTTTTTATTGTTCTTTTTGTTTCACAGTAATGTTATAGTATAGTGTTGTGTAGTATATGTATGGCACATAGTACAGCATATAGTGTTCAATTGTAGGGCATTCGTACTGCGGGAGATAATGGGGAGTAAGCGTTCCAGTAGACGTAACACATCAAAACATTTCGAATGTTGAATCTTGAATCATTTGAAAAAAGAGAGACAACTTTGAGGTGAAAATGGCGTGGACTTTGAACTGAAGCTTGAAGAGCAGGTCTACTTGTGGAGAGAAGGGTCTACCTGTGATGTAATACAGGTCTGACATTGAACCACATGTCACTTGAGATGTTGACCGTTGTACCGTAGCACACACAGGAAGACATGCCAAGACTCCCCCCTCTACCACCACCACCACCACCCACACACACACACATGTGCACACGCACACACGCACACACATGTGCACACGCACACACACACACACACACATGCACACACGCACACACACACACACACACACACATGTGCACACGCACACACACACACACACATGTGCACACGCACACACACACACACACACATGTGCACACGCACACACACACACACACACACACACACACACATGCACACACACACACACACACACATGTGCACACGCACACACACACACACACACACACACACACAAACACATGTGCACACGCACACACACACACACACACACACACATACGCACACACACACACACACACACGCACACACACACACACACACACACACACACACACACACACACAACACACACAAACAACCGGAAGCTTGCTTGTTCGATCCCCGGGCTCCAAGCGCTATATAAAAGCAGTCCATTCCCATCACACACACACACACACACACTCACGCATGCACACACACGCACACACACACACACACACACACACACGACTGAAACACATAAGCTTCTAACCACGTCAAGTTGCCCCCTGGAGCGATGCTTCTTGCTAGCTGTGGCTGCAGCAGCAGCATCAGGGGCTGATGGTGGTGACAGCCCTGTGATTTGCGCCCATATGTGGTGAAAGAGTGATTTAGTGATTGAGGGGCTTGTTTTCCTTGAGTGATGTGGATTTTCTGATTCTTGGCCAACCGCGTTTCAACTGAGAGAGAGAGAGAGAGGAGAGAGAGAGGAGAGAGAGGAGAGAGGAGAGAGAGAGAGAGAGAGAGAGAGAGAGAGAGGTGGTGTGAGCTGATGGAAATAATGGTTTACTTATGGTGTTCCAAATGTGTGCCTAAAAGTGATTAAGGGAAAGCGTCTCCAACTGAATAAAACAGGAGAGTCTCCCTACTGGTGAGAGTGGTTGGCCCCTAGCCGAAGGAAATCCTTATTTGTTTGTTTGTTAAAGTTAAGTAACACATAGTAAATGCTTGGTATTGCAGGGAGTGCATTATGTCTCAGAAGGCATGTGCGAGAGCAGGAGAGAGATGTGGAGACAGGGCCTGTCTGTTGTTGGACTTAAAATAGATGATTTCCTTCCTCTTATTTTTTCCCACCCTCCTCCCTTCTTGTTCCGCTCTGATTCTTATTAATGCCCACACAATTAGAAAGCCATTAGGTTTAATGGAATAAAGTGCACAAAAGAAGCTATTACTTTGAGAGCTTCGGAGACCGCTTGTGGAATGAATCATGTTTTCAACCGTTTAGCTACGGGGTGCGCTGCATCTTGGTTGTTTTCGTCGGAGAGAGGCCCTGGACGGTTACCGTGCACCTCGGGTAACTCCGGTTTGGAAGGCAGGCGCCTATAATTCAACATAATGGACCACCTAATGCATATCGCCACACTGTACTAAGGGAAGCTAATTAGCAGGCACTTGTGTGCTCACCTTTGAATAAATGTGAGTATTGTCATTCTCATAATGACAGTAATTGCTCATAAGGGCCCACTTTGGCGATTCATTTTTCAGCCTCACGAAAATCTTTAAAGGAGAGTCCGAGAAAACGATAAAACTTTTTACAGAGCCGTGAGGTCGTTGGAACTTTGATAAACCCAGTCCACGAGTGAGGGTGTCAACCGAAGCTAAACACGATTGTTATTCTGCAAGCGCGGTGCTTCTCTGTTCTGCTCGCAAAGCTACAAGGAGCTAGCGTCCCTGGTCCATTTATACAGTCCACCGCGGAGACTTCAGTGTGTGATTCAAGGAGAGCCGTCAGCTGAGTGACATTCCTCATATTTCCACAGAGACCCGGTGCTGACACACTGCTCCGCCAGGGGGGGGGGGGGTGTATCGAAAAGGTCTATTATATTGTCTGTTCTATTGCATTGCATCAAGGGGGTAGACAGTGACACTGTTGGAGGTCATTTGTGGGAAGGGAACTGTAGTCAGTGGCAGGAGTGCTGGAAAACTTTCATTTACAAAATTAAGGCGAAAAACTGGTGTTCCATATGTCTCTGTGTTTTCATCTTGACATACACATAGTTGATCTCCTTTTAAAGGGGGTTGAGTTCAACTCTCCAATCTAGAGGTCTGTTGAATCAAACACGTGTATAGCGTTTTGTTGCCAAAACACTTTGAAGAGGTGGTCAAAGCCAACATGGTAACACCCTCAGGTTCAAATGGGCTAAAGCAGGGGTTCCCAACCTTTTTTGTGCCACGGACCGGCAGATACATGATCTCGTGGACCGGTTGTCAATTTTCGCGGACCGGTTGTCAAGTGTGTTGTCAACACACACCCCTAACAAAACGGCAGGGCTCGATTTCAGTATAAACGCGCATGTACGCGGAGCAACCGTAACAAAAACAACCGGCTCGTTCGCGGGTGCGAGCCGGCTCCCGTCGTTCACTTAAAAGAGCCAACTCTTTGAGCCGGCTCGTTCGCGACCAACACGTCACTAGCGCGTAGTCTCTTTAGTAGCGCGTGCAACTGAAAGTCTCTCGTTATGCCGCCGATATATATTTAATCTATATATATAGATTATACCGCCCATATATACCGCTATATAATCTATATATATAGATTATACTATATATATCATCTCTATATATAGATTATACCGCCCGCCGTTCACCTATACTCAAATAATTTGAGTCAAATATGATGATAAACACACAGCTGTTTCGCGGCCCGGCAGTAACACCTCCACGGCCCGGTACCGGTCCGAGGCCGGCGGTTGGGAACCCCTGGGCTAAAGCACCGATATTAGCACACACCGCGTCGTAACCCTCCGGGCATGCTAGCGACTGGCTCTTAAGACTTTCCCGCTCACTGCAATAGAATACTACTGTGACACAAACCAAAAAGAACAAAAACGTCCTTTGGATATTGACATAATGAAAAACTACAAACAAACGGCAGGTTTTGAGTTCCAACCGCCCTGAAGTACCGTACGTCTCAATAGCACCTAAAAAAAAAGTCAAGAAAAGCCTGGCTGCTGGCTCTTTGCTTACCCATGTGTTGATTCATATTAACAACATTTCCCTACGCGACGCTTTATACAATATGGAGTGCCTTCACAGGTCTGGTGTAAATCTCCGAGACGTCAACAATATGCAGAGTCAATACGAATTGTGTGCATTTGAAGTTTAGAATTTAATATTTTTTTCCCTCCCTCCCTTCGACAGTGCAGCAGTTCTCCTATACAGCGACGCCTTTGGCAGTATACATCATAGTGAATGTGTGGGCCACTTCTCACACACACACACACACACACACACACACACACACACACACACACAACACGGTACATCACATCCTTATCAATAGACACAACCTCACCCACGCGCATCCATCCGGAACACAGGGATCTAACCGCCATGTCCTCACTCTGATAAATGCCCGTTCCATCATCTAGGAGGAAGATGAAGATTAATCTCTAGCCCCGGGCATAATCATTCCAAGATGACAAAAAACACGATATTTCTACCGTCTACATTCACGGCGAGTCTCATGTGCCGAATGCAGTTTGGATGCAGAATGGGTACAACAAAGTCCCTTTGACCAACGACACCGGCAACCCATGTTCTAGGGAAGCCGGGAGGGAGAGAGAGAGAGACGTTGCCATGGTTTCAATGGCACGTGGGCCCTTGAGAGAAGTGCGCTGGGACGAGTGAGTGTGAGTGTTGGCTCATGGAGGAAGGGTGGTCATATATGTGCACACACCTCAGCGGCCCAAGCTTAGATCACAGTCCCGTCCAGCGAGCATCTGGTCGGATAGTCTGGTGGTTGGGGTGTTCAGAGTGAGTCTGTGTTCGAATCCCTTTATGGCCCACAGGCTTGATGCCTTCCTTCCTGCTTCTAAATTACGTGGATCTACCATTCACAAGTTACATTCAGATGTACGTGCAGTGTATGTGCGACTGTTACAAGGTTGAAGTGCTTGCTTGTTTTTCCTGTTTTTCTTTCCCTGTCTTTGCGCCTTCGCTGTGCCTGTAGGTGGAGTTTGGGCGTGGCTGACTGATTGTGCATTGGCTGGGGCCGCCCTCCTGAATAAATACCGCCCCTCTACCAAGATGGCTCTCTCTCTCTCACCTGGGATTTTCCCACGGCAGACGCGCTGGCACACTTTAGTTTGTTCTTGTTAATTAACTTTAAACATGTTTTTGAGATTTTGACATCATTTACCCTTGACGGTCACTTTGCCCATTTTTCCTTCACGTTATTAGTTTAGGTCAGTTAGAGTAGGTTAGGTAGTTTTCCCGGAAGACTCACTTCCCGCAGTTGAGACTTGTACCATCAAGGTAGGGGAGTATGAGGTTTTCTTTTCCTTTGGTTACCGTCATGTTCTGTTACAGTTCATCAGTTGTAATAAATAATCACGTTTTTCGCACAACCGAGTTCTGTGACCATTTTTTATGTTACGCAGTCCTTAAGTGGCGTTTTGGGCTCGTAACA
>CM051009.1:27687208-27710454 GCA_027704905.1 Muraenolepis orangiensis | reverse complement strand
ACGCATCCGAGTCTTATCTTATCTAATCGAACCGACGTGTAAGGCTTTAGGTATGTATTATTTTGCATTTGTCTAACATTTTTTGTAAGAAATTAACATTAAATGATTTAGCTAATCTCATCTTATCTGAACATGATTTTATTCACATTTATTCGATTTCTTTTGCATCGGTGTGAGAAGTTTGTGTGTGTATCCCATACATTACATTAATATGACAATACATATTATCTTCAGTTCTGTTCTTGTTTGATTTAGACTGTTCTTTTTCTGCCATAACACCCTTTAATGACCTTATGTCATTCTTAACGGTGTGTGGTGGTCGTTAACAACTGGTTCTGACTAGGTGAGGCTGGGTGAGGACTGGGTGAGGCAGGGTTGTAGGCTGGGTGAGGCTGGGTGAGGCTGGGTTGGAGGCTGGGTGAAATTTAACATACAGTAACATTGACTATTGGCAAATTGTTCGAATATGCGTTGCTTACTGAATGCATAGATTAAAAAACAGAAAACTAACCGATCTTAATCTAAAGGCAGTGAAGTAGGCCATGTTCAATTTATTTTGTATCATAAAACATTTTTGGTGTTTGGCTTTTGATTAGTATTCTAGCACACACACACGTATCTGCATTACACACGTGTATTAGCTACATATAGGCCGTTCAATTTTACATTTGGCCGGTATGTAAATTAGGAATCTTATCGGCCGCAGCTGGCCGGCCAACAAAAATAGCTAACGGAAAACCTGGGAAGACCTTAATTCAGCAGTCGAAAAAGAAGGTTTAAAATTGATTTCAGATCAAAGATTGTTTTATTTCCTTTTGATATGCAAGTGGAAAAACATACAATAAAAGTTGATCGGAAAGTAGGCAGACATTTTATTTTAAGTGTCAGAAATACAGGTAGAAAAATACTAGCTAATTAAAAAGTATGAAATTGCATAGGCCTAATTCGTTGCCAATTTTAAGCAAGATAAAGCACTTCCCAAATGATCAATGGTGGACTTTACAACTCAAATCACAGAGTGGTGTTTGATTGACTGTTGTAAAAATGGAAGAATAAGAAATTGCTTTTAAAACAAAGCCTTGATACACATCCAAGAAACTAACCATGAGGAAAACAAATTCCTTGAAACATGTCCTTGAAACAAATTACTTATTTGTCTATGTCTGTATTTATAAAGTTTTGCGTTGCTAATTATTCCTTTCCGCCATGGCTCACATCTGATTTGTTTAACAACACTTTGGTTTACATTTTGACATAAAAAAGTCACCACTGAGATCCACCCTTTGGTGGTAAAAATAAATGAATAATGAACAAAAGATCAATTGTTGCAATTATCAAGTGAACGGCTGTAGAACTAAAGAACACTGATCTCTGAGACGACAAGACAAACCGTTATATACATGAGCGTAATACAGCTAAAAAAAGTACATCTTTGTTTTAAAAATCGATTTAAAAACCACGGTCACCGGAGCAATGACTCCTGGTTTCTGACATAAACCCCCGTTACCAAAAACACTTACGGGCTTAGCCTACAATCAATTAGCGGCCTCAGGGGAATTCTCTAATCCACATGATGACTTAAAATAATCACAAGAGAGGTTATATGCGATCTTCTTGAAAAATACAAGAATGAGGCAATTGTAGCCGTCCATATCTTCCTTGGACTATATCTACTCATTAGGGTCCTAGGAGGCAGTTATGGACTCTCCCTTGATTAGATCTGGTGCGCGTCTGAGATTAATGACGAGTGAACCGTAAGCGAAGCGGCCAAATTGATTGGGAGCGCTAGCAGGTGTTACTGCATAAGATGGGGGGGGGAAATGGGGGGACAGGGGACGCAAACATGGTCATTAGTGAAACCGGAGGGAGGGTTCTTACGTCTAAGTGCTCAATTTGACATCTCCCGAGGACTGATGAGAGAGTGAGAGAGGAAAAAGTTTCAGTACGGGAGCCCAGAGGAAAGTAAACACGATCATTAAAGCTTGTCTCGTTTCATAGAAGAGAGAGAGCGAGAGAGAGCGAGAGAGAGAGAGAGAGAAAGAGAAAGAGAAAAGAGAAAGAGAAAGAGAAAAGAGAGAAAGAGAAGAGAGAAAGAGAAGAGAAAGAGAAAGAGAAGGAGAGAGAGAGGAAAGAGAGAGAGAGAGAGAGAGAGAGAGAGAGAGAGAGAGAGACTTTCAGTTGCACACAAGCTGAGACATGTTGAGACATGTTGAGACATGTTGAGACATGTTGAGGACATGTTGGAGACAACATGTTGAGACATGTTGAGACATGTTGGAGACATGTCTCAACAGAGAGAGGACAGCTAAGAGAAGAGAGAGAGACCGCTGAGGAGAGGGGAAACAGGGGGATGAGGAGAAAGAGGAGATAAAGCGAGAGGACAGCAAAGAGAAGAGAGAGAGACCGCTGAGGAGAGAGGGAAACAGGGGGGTGAGGAGAAAGAGAGATATGTGAGAGAATGGAAACAACACATCAGCTGATTGTCCAAGACGCATTCTGTTCTGCAGTGAAACTGAAAATTAGATGAATGCAGATACAGTGATACAGAGGCTGTTAGTGTCTTCTGTCTTTGCTGTTAAATCTGTTAAATGCAATTATTGTGTGTGCCTGCAGAGTATATGCCAATGTTTCTTTTTACTTTTTGTGTGCGAAATATGCTAGTATTTTGTACAACATTTATAAGGCAGTTGCTACTTGGCAATATGTTTGTGTGCACATCTGCATAACATGGTAAAATTAGCAATTTAAGCAGGCGACTCTGATTCTGGCAAGTGAACCAGTGATTCAGTGGCCAATCTGTTTGTGTAAAGATGACATTTGGTGGCTCTCAGTAAGAGAAATAACAGTAAAATGATAAACTGAACTTATTTGCGAGTTGGAATAACGAATTGCCCTTGTGCGCTAATAAAATTGTGCTGTTAGATATGCTTTTGTGTGGCTGACAGCTCATTCATACAGCTACATTTTTTGGCAATGTGTGATCATCCCTTCTTTAGGAAATCCTTGAAAAGGAGACAAGAATAACTTGGATTGGAGTTGTTAGCAAGTGCAAAAAAACACAGAAAGATAACCTGCTAGAGCAACATTAGCACAGGCCTAGTTTGGTTAAATGGCATCAAGTCCTTGTCTCTGTGTTGCGTGTGGGGATGGACCAGATCTAGAATTCACTTTTATTATTTTTTAATTCACAACATTCCTTATAGGCTCTAACGACACAGATAGCATACACATAGCATACGCCCACTTAGCCCTTAACGGGTAAAACAATATATATCAATATGTCCAGGAAAGTTTTAACCTAAGAGAAATTAATGAACTATGAACGACACTATGAATAAAACAAGGAAGCTAAATAAATCAAATAAATCATAACCAAGAAGCTACGTTTTATCCTCCCTTACGTTGTGGCGGAAAATATATCCAAGAAAACCCGGAGGAGATGCAAATTTACAGAGAACAAATAATAACGGACACACTATGGCAAGAAGGACAAACAGCGCTCCGACGTTATGACCAGCCAGTCCCTAGACCTTCCCGACAAGCTTCAAGGGTTCCTTTAAAGGCTTCTTGTCCTGTTTTCCTGTCTCTCTGCTCTGTGGCTGAACGTGAACTCAGAGAACGTGAACTGGGAGTCGTTGGGAACCTAGTGTTGCACATTGTAACAACATGGCCCTCCCGTCTCCCCCGGGTCTTTTGAGCTTGTTGGGGGTGACTAGTGTTCACGCAACAACCCATGCCCTATTTTCCAAGTGACCCCGCTTTGAGCTCGCTTTCTCAGCAACGCCTCGTTTTCCAATTACCAAACAACAACAACCACAATAACAAACAGACACACACACACACACACACCACAACACACACACATACACACACACACACACACACACACACACACACACACACACACACACACACAAGACACCGTCTCCAGTGGAATATTATATAGAGAGAGAGATCATAGGTGGTAGAGGCTTTATCCTACACCGGATGTGCCATGTGAAGGATGGCCAAGTTTTGAAAACATTAAAATGGAAGCGTGTGTTTGTTTTCAGGCTCATATGACTGCCTGTCTGTTAGCCTTTCATCTAAAGGAAATTCGCTTAGCTATTCATGGGGAAGAGATCCGCATGACACTGTCTATGCATGTTTTTGTGTGAATATTTGGTTCCGGAGAAGATCACAAGCCCTGAAGGAAAAACTGTTTGGTGTTCGGAGGAGAGGAAGAAAAATGTGTTAATGTAGTACATGAAATGTCCGTTTGACAGACCTTTTGCTCCATCATTTTTTGTAAACATGTCTGTTCGCCAATGCTACGCCTAGTCATTCGAATCCCACGACAACCGTCGTGATTTTCTGTCAATTGGAATACAGTATACAGTGGGCCGTTACGAGTGAATTCCAGGACTCGCACAATATACCAGAGGAGATCGCCAGGATCGCCTGGGCTTGCCGTGGATCTCCGCTGATTAGCGGCGGATGCAGAGGAGACAAAGGAAGCAGAAACGTGGCTGCCGGTCCGGCCGAAGCGCGAGGCTTAGCATCTTCCTCACCAAACAGGTGAGGAAGGTCCCTCCCCAACAAAACGGATGAACTACAAACTAAAGATCTCCACCAACAAATGTATCAAGGACTGTTGTATTCTTTTAATAACAGAGACGTGGCTACACTCACGTATACCATTTATTTTGGCAGCTCTGGACTGAGAACATTTCTACAGAAAGCAACATATGGACTCATTCACTGCCACTGTTCACCTACAGTCATGCCTCATAGTAGCCTTCTCCAAAAATGATTCTTCTTCCTTTCAAGATTTCACAATTTCAATCTTCTCTGGAGTAGGGGCGTCTCGCTCTCTGCTGACAGGGTATTGTAGTTTGGGAAATACGGGTAGGTCTCACATATCACACACGTCTCACACTTATACGTATATATTAATCAGCACTGTTGACACACTTAAATCCTGAAGCTTAGGCTATTTCAGTTGGGGACCCAGATCCTATTGATTCCAACCTCTCAGGAAAGAGTTTTGAACCCCCACCACCAGGCAGATGTAGGTTCCGTCCACCGCAAATAGCCCTAAGCTAACTGTGCAGTGCTGTAAACTCACAACATAGCGCTCATCCTTAGGCATTTCATATCATAACCGTTGATTTTAACCATGCTGATTTAAATGCTGTTCTCCCGAGATTTCAACAACACATCAACTGTGCCACTAGGGGGGAAAATACACTCAAAAAACGACTTTGTTGGCAATGTCATCGTCGACAAACACATTTGGGTATACCCCAACCAGAAGCCCTGGATGACAAAGGAGGTCAAGACTCTTCTCAAGGACTGTAAGACCGCTTCAGGTTGAGGGATGGAGCCTCATACAGCGCTGCCAGAGCCAATATGAAGATGGGCATCAGGGATGCTAAAGAAGCCCACAAGAGGAAGTACAAGGGCGCCCTTCCTTGCGTGACAGCAAGGGCGATGAAGAAATGAACAGACCAGCTTTCCAAGGTATTCACAAAAATCTTCAA
Organism: Muraenolepis orangiensis; assembly: GCA_027704905.1. Classification (NCBI taxonomy): domain Eukaryota; kingdom Metazoa; phylum Chordata; class Actinopteri; order Gadiformes; family Muraenolepididae; genus Muraenolepis; species Muraenolepis orangiensis. The sequence continues at coordinate 27,704,932 of CM051009.1, read as the reverse complement.
CCTGTCCCTGTCAAAAGAGGAAGATCAAGGGCGTCCCCTTCCTTGGGTGACAGCAAGGGTGATGAAGAAATGTACAGACCAGCTTTCCAAGGTATTCACAAAAATCTTCAACCTTTCCCTGTCAAAATGCATCATCCCACCTTGCCTGAAGTCTGCCACAATCATTCCACCATCTCGTGGAATGGTTCCACCATCTCGTCGTCCGGTTGCACTCACACCTCTCATCTGATATGATGTGATTTTCAAGGCTGTCTACAGTACATCAAAGCCAGCCTCCCACCCACCTTCCAACCAATCCAGTTTGCCTACAGAGCAATGGAGGATGCCATCAACACTGCTGTTGATGATATGTATATTACAAATGTATATATATATATATATATATATAATATAATCACTTTTTATTGTGCATAGAATTTTTATAGTAATGTGTTCTACAAATTCATTCTGAGGAAGGGAATGGAGAGTAAGCATTCCATTGTACTTGTTGCAAATGGCAAATCAAATTCTTGAATCTTGAATCTTGAATCTTCCCGCTGCACTGACCCACCTTGAGCAGCAGGGGAGCTCTATGAGGATTCATAGACTTCAGCTCTGCCTTTAACACCATCACATACCAGGCAGACAAGGTCACTGAACTCCCCCCCAACTATCGCAACTAACGCACCTGCCACTGGATCAAGGACATTCTGTCCAACAGCTCCAGACTGTAAGACCGGGCCCCCACCTCTCCCCCCCCCCCCCCCCCCCCCCCCCCCCCCCGCCCGCCCTCACACTCAGCACCGGCTCCCCACAGGGCTGTGTGCTGAGCCCCCTCCTCTACGCCCTCTACACCCACAACTGCAGCCCCACCCCCATCCCACCAACACCATCATCAAGTCTGCCGACGACACGACTGTGGTTGGACTTATCTCCGACGGAGACGAGACAGACTACAGGGATGAAGTCCTGACAATTAATGCATTCCGATTGACAGTAGATAAAGGTTCAACGTTAATGTGCAGTGATGTGTTACCATGACCACCAATCAGAGGTAGATAGAGCTAACATTTAGCCAGCATGGTTTTAATTACAATAATTACAGTTACAGTCACACACACAACACACACACACACACACACGCCCACATGCACAAACACTCACACACACAGACACACACACACACACACACAATTGTGCAGATGAGGTCAAAATGTGAGAGTTGCCAGTTGGGACAGTTGTGCAGATGTGTTCAAAAACAGTGACAGTTGGCTTCAAGTCTCTAGTCGTGTGACCGCAGAGGTCAGAGGTCAAGTTTGGCGGTCAGACATCAGACCCCACCCCATAGTGCTAGCTCTTAGCCTGAGTGTCTCAGATTTACTCACAGCTCTTTATTTAATGGGATGAAGGAGAGCTATTATACCCCATGCATTTTTATAATTGCAGGAAGTCTGCCAAAAATGTATAGTGATACATTTGATAGTGATACATTTATAGTGGAGATGGCTACATTCGAATATTGGTGTTAAGACTGTTATATTACTGTTAAGATCGATTGTGATAGGCAATCAGGGCTTGTTTGACAGTAACTTCACAGTGATTGCAAATGGTTGGATAAGACAGATGAGTAGGGAGCAGGGAGAGGTTAGACAAGTGACTACAGAGACGAGTCATTAAGGAGCAGGTAGGGGTTAGACAGTACAGAGACAGGTCATTAAGGAGCAGGTAGGGGTTAGACAGTGTACACAGAGACAGGTCATTAAGGAGCAGGTAGGGGTTAGACAGTACAGAGACGAGTCATTAAGGAGCAGGTAGGGGTTAGACAGTACAGAGACAGGTCATTAAGGAGCAGGTAGGGGTTAGACAGTACAGAGACGGGTCATTAAGGAGCAGGTAGGGGTTAGACAGTACAGAGACAGGTCATTAAGGAGCAGGTAGGGGTTAGACAGTACAGAGACGGGTCATTAAGGAGCAGGTAGGGGTTAGACAGTGAACACAGAGACAGGTCATTAAGGAGCAGGTAGGGGTTAGACAGTACAGAGACAGGTCATTAAGGAGCAGGTAGGGGTTAGACAGTATACAGAGACAGGTCATTAAGGAGCAGGTAGGGGTTAGACAGGTACAGAGACAGGTCATTAAGGAGCAGGTAGGGGTTAGACAGGTACAGAGACAGGTCATTAAGGAGCAGGTAGGGGTTAGACAGTACAGAGACGAGTCATTAAGGAGCAGGTAGGGGTTAGACAGTACAGAGACAGGTCATTAAGGAGCAGGTAGGGGTTAGACAGTACAGAGACAGGTCATTAAGGAGCAGGTAGGGGTTAGACAGTACAGAGACAGGTCATTAAGGAGCAGGTAGGGGTTAGACAGTACAGAGACAGGTCATTAAGGAGCAGGTAGGGGTTAGACAGTACAGAGACAGGTCATTAAGGAGCAGGTAGGGGTTAGACAGTACAGAGACAAGTCATTAAGGAGCAGGTAGGGGTTAGACAGTGACTACGAGACAGGTCATTAAGGAGCAGGGAGAGGTTAGACAGTGATTACAGAGACAGGTCATTAGGGAGCAGGTATGGGTTAGACAGTGACTATAGAGACAAGTCAATAAGGAGCAGGTAGGGGTTAGACAGTGAGTACAGAGACAGGTCATTAAGGGGTCAGGCACCTCACTCTCATGACGTCTACACGTCTAGGCTGCGGACATCGGAAGGCAGGGGGGGGGGATCGAACGACCCACCTTTCGACGAGAACCACCCAGAACACCCCGTGTACATCGGCATGCTGCCTTTGATTCTGGTCTTTGATGTGGATTGGCACCCCACTGAGATGCGTCACTTTTTACAAGCAAATGAGTGCTCGTCCCTTGTGCTGCTCAGGCTTGAGGATGGCTGAGGATGGCTGAGGATGGACAGTACAGAGTTTACCCTCGGTGGTGGATGCATAACCTATTCTTGGAGCTGACTTGTGAGTAAGTAGGACCTGTGTGTGTGTGTGTGTGTGTGTGTGTGTGTGTGTGTGTGTGTGTGTGTGTGTGTGTATCTGTCACTGTGGCAGGCAAGGCCATGGCGGTGGGGGGGAGGGCAGTGGTAACTGGGCCATGGCATCCCTGTTTAGTACCAGAGACCCACTTCACCCTTGGAAGAAAAATACACCATGCCATGTGCAGAACCACTTGAAAACGAGTTGATCACACTGACACGTTCACAACATAAACACATTACACGCTAACTTTGCGTCTTATATTTCCTTAATAAATGTTTTTGTATTTGTATGTATTTGTAAATATTTATATACTTTCTGAATGTTGAATCTTGAATCTTCAAATTCTGCCGTTTGTCATTGCGAAGTCTATTGTTGCGTTATGAGAGCAAAATGCCAGCGCCCTCCGGTCTAGGAAACAATTCAGTGATTCAGCTTCAGTGATTGAGCTCTGCAGCCTCGGAACCCAACAAGCGGCTTGGGTTTTTGCTTTCAACACCGGCACCTTGTTTGTTCGCTTGCGTCCTCTTGTGTCTTGCTGCACCGTCTCCACTTCACATTGTTGTGGTTGCGGTGATGTGTGTTATTGGTTGTGAGGGACCACCTCGGGATCTGCGGCTGATCCATTATGTAATGTGTGCAGATTCGTTATCTTGTAACTGCGCTATGGGCTGTAGTGAGTATCTGTGTTTGGCACTAGGAGTCACAGTGGACTGTACTGGAGATCATACACATAATAATGATGTGTTTGTTTTGCGTTTTCTGCGTCGTTCCTCCAGAAACCAATGAGTTTCTCTCTTTCTTCTCTCTCTCTCGCTCTCTTTTTTAGGCTTTTGAGCTATTGTTCACATCAAACCTCAACATCAAACCTGGAGGTCAAACTGGACATCAAAACTGGTACAACCCTGTAAAGACTAATATTACAACAACTAGTGTTGACCCTAGCAGTCCTATTGGATGGAAAACTAAAAGCTCTGGAGATAAGACCATGAAGCCATTAAGTCCAACAAGTTTCCTCTGAGATCGTCTCTCTCTCTTCACTTGCCTGGATGTGTCAAGATTAACGGAACGTAAAATGCCTCAAATGTTTTTTTGTGATGCTTGCAATGTCTAGAGCACGAGCGATATGGGATTCTTTTGTGAATAGATTCATTAAAAGCTAGTTTGAGCTAATGTAGTCTGTGTTGCAAGTTACAAAACTGGGAGGGAGTGGTTGAGTACTGCCTACATGTCAAGTCAAGTCAAGTCAAGTCAAGTTTATTGTCACTTCACAGTTTACACAAGTATGAAGCAGTGAGTGAAAATATTTTGTGCATAAATGTGTGTAAAGTTAAATATTTAAAATAAAAATGCAATTAAGAAAATGCAATATATTGGCACAGAAAAAGAGCAATATGTATATATAAATCAATGTCGCCGGAGGACGTCGCTCCGCACCCGCCGGAGGACGTCGCTCCGCTCCCGCCGGAGGACGTCGCCCCGCACCCGCCGGAGGACGTCGCCCCGCTCCCGCCGGAGGACGTCGCCCCGCTCCCGCCGGAGGACGTCGCCCCGCTCCCGCCGGAGGACGTCGCTCCGCTCCCGCCGGAGGACGTCGCTCGGAGGAGGTTCCAGAGGAGACCTCCAGAGAGGACTCCTACCAACCTGGGCAGAAGGGGTGGCTCTCTTCCCCCACCAAATCTCCTCCACCCCCCCGGATCATCGAGTGGGACGCAGACGGCCCAGAGGAGCGGGGTTGGCCCCCACGCCGCTACTGTCGGGATCTGTTTTTTTCCCTCGACTGTCACCGGGAACACCCCTTCAAGCCGGGTTGGACGCCAGGAGGCGCCCGTTGAGGGGGGGGTACTGTCACGGCTACGGTGGTTGGCAGGGGGGTGTGGTCTAGCCACGTGCGCTGGCCACACACACACACACACACCTGGACACAATCTCCCCGTGTAATTTGTTCATCACCTCACCTGGGGTATATATACGTTGTCTTTCCTTTACCCCAGCGTTAGGTCGTTACTCTACTATGCACGTAGTTCTCCCGTCTGGTACCCATCGCCTGCCAACTACCTGCCGGTACTTCGCACCCGAAGAACACTCTCGATGGTGCCGGTATGGAATGTTCTGGAGGAAATACAGGCGTTGTTGGGCCCTTTTCACCACGTGTGTGGTGTGCGTGGACCATGTGAGGCCGAGGAGCTTTAAGCTGCTGACCCTCTCTACTGCAACACCGTCGATGGATATAGGGCTGTGCTCTCCTCTCTGCTTCCTGTAGTCCACGATCAGCTCCTTGGTCTTCTTGACGTTGAGGGCGAGGCTGTTCTCCTGGCACCACTGCTCCAGCAATCCAACCTCCTCCCTGTAGGCTGTCTCGTCGTCGCCGGCAATCAGGCCCATCACTGTCGTGTCGTCAGCAAACTTGATGATGATGTTGGAGCTCTGCATAGCCATGCAGTCGTGGGTGTAGAGGGAATAGAGGAGAGGGCTTAGCAGGCATCCCTGGGGGGCTCCCGTGTTGAGGGTCAGTGGTTCTGAGCTGGTGCTGCCCATCCTCACCACCTGGCGGCGGTCCGACAGGAGGTCCAGTATCCAGCTGAACGTGGATGGGGGAACGCCTAGACCTCTAAACTTGGTGTCGAGCTTGGCAGGAACTATCGTGTTGAACGCTGAGCTGTTGTCCACAAACAGCATTCGCACATAACACACAACAGTTCTTTCCCTCCAGGTGGGAAAGGGCAGTGTGGAGGGCCATGGCAATTGCGTCGTCCGTGGATCTGTTTTGACGATATGCAAATTGCCATGGGTCCAGGTGTCCATGTCAGGTGAACTTTACACTAAGACTCACTCTCAATTTCCAATTGAAAATTATTGAAAATGAATTAGGTACTTGGTATATTAAATCAGTATTTTAATACAAACCATGTCTCTGTACAGTAGGTATGTGGTACTAATCATAGCGTTCAGTTCAGTTCAGTATAGTATAGTAGCATAGTATATGCTACTGTACTAAATCTATTTTTAGCAGTTTCAATAATCACTTATCTGATTAATTGTGTTGCATTGGAGAGACGTGAATGTTATGGAATATTCTTGGGGGTTGGGAAGCTTGGATTCTTGATGCATTGATGAGGGTCAGGCAGAAAGCTCTTGGTGGACAGTGGCCAGACAGCGTTGTTAACCTTTTGTGGAATGTTCATCAGCACATTGATTTGCCAACATGGAGCCCAACATGTTATTTTGTCAGAGACGCTTCACCATTGAGCACAGAGCAACAGCTGGATGTGTTATTATTTGTTTGTTCCTATAGCTGTATAATTAGGAAGGTTAATGAAGGTTAAGATAGAAGCGCACCGTGGTGACTTTAGTCTGATGATATTTGTTTGCAAAAACAAAATAGCTTGTTGCCAAGGAAAGATTATTACACAGACAAGACTAACCTACAATTGGACAATATAGCACACTTACAGATCGACGATATCAGAGCTTCAGATACTTATCGACGACTTTCCATTCATGTACCAAGGGTTTTGCTTTTTATAAAGAATTTTTGTTTAAATGTGTCAGAATTTCATTTATGTCTTTGATATTTTCTCACAACAAGCTTAGTGATGTTTGTCAGAAATAATAAGGCGGATGAGCTCCTGCTCAAAGCACTTCATGGATACCAAGATAGGAGGAGACCAAGATAGGAGGAGACAAAGAGAGGCGGAGACCAATTGAAGAGGAGACCAATTGAGGAGGAGACCAAGAGCGGAGAAGACCATGAGAGGAGAACAAGAGAAGAGGAGACCAAGAGAGGAGGAGACCAAGATAGGACACCAAGAGAGGAGACCACGAGAGGAGACCAAGTGAGGTGACCACAATTGGAGACCAAGAGAAGAGGAGACCAAGAGAGGAGACCAAGAGAGGAGGAGACCACAATTGGAGACCAAGAGAAGAGGAGACCAAGAGAGGAGACCAAGTGAGGAGAACACCAAGAGAGGAAGGAGACCAAGAGAGGAGACCAAGAGAGGAGACAAAATAAGGAGGAGACCAAGAGAGTAGGAGACCACAATTGGAGACCAAGAGAAGAGGAGACCAAGAGAGGAGACCAAGTGAGGAGAACACCAAGAGAGGAAGGAGACCAAGAGAGGAGACCAAGAGAGGAGACAAAATAAGGAGGAGACCAAGAGAGTAGGAGACCAAGAGAGGAGGACCGGTGGATATACAACCACAATGTGCATCAAGTGCGAATTCCTGCTTTACTTACACACATATACACATCTTTTTAGTTTGGTCTATTTTTGGGCTTTACAGAGATAAGAGGTTTCCACTGAATGGGCCAGGCAGGTAATCATTTGCTGTATATGAACGGCAATTGTAGGGCCTTACGCCTATCGATTGGGGGGAACCATGGTGGTGCTCAGCGGAGGACTTGTCGGCAGTTATAGATCGCGGCACTGAGGAAACTTCCAACAACTGCTATACCTTTCAATAAAGAAGAAGAAAAGGGGACATTCATAGCGCTTCTCTCTCTCTCTCTCTCTCTCTCTCTCTCTCTCTCTCTCTCTCTCTCTCTCTCTCTCTCTCTCTCTCTCTCTCTCTCTCTCTCTCTCTCTTTCCCCTTGTGAAGATAAAATGACACCCACCCCAATGGCCTTTCTGGACTCATCACAGTTACTGGAACTGTTCTGCACTGCACTGCACTGTATCCATGATGCTGCTGCACTACTGGCACTTTAAAAGGCTTTTTAAATGTTTGTTGCACAATTCAACATGCGTATATATCATCCATCAGTCACTTTATTGTTATTTTTATTGTGTACAGTATTTTTATAGTATAGTGTTGTATCATATAACATGTAATATATGTACTTCATTGAATTGTACATTGTGTTTTTTTTTTATGTTCGAGGTTCCGCAAAGCTTGACTTGATATAATTGATATCATTCTGCTATATAAGAGATATAATTGATATTAATCCAATTAAGATCTTAGTTTATAATTCCTATGAATCATAGTTCCTCATCCTTATAAATGAATAGGTTTCATGTTTCAATAACGGACAACTTCTTACACCAAATGTTTGGACCTTATCCATATACTGACCCGTGGATCAGAAATTTTGGGGAAAAAAAAAAAGAAAAAATTTAAAAAATGTTTTATTCCGTTATTATACTGTATAAGAAAACTTGAGACTGAAGGTGTGGTGGGTGTTTGTGGCATGCTGGTTATTTAGAGTGGTATAAGCATAAGCGTATATAGGCCAATTCACATTTGGTATTAATGTGTGTTTTTTGAGATCCGATCTCACAAACCTCATGTGTACCAAATGAGAACAGCTCCAATGTGGTTTTTAATCCATATTTAGATCTGATCTTTGAAACCACATTTGGAGGTGGTCTAGACCCCTTTCTGACCACATGTGACCACATTATTTTTGCAGTGTGAACGCGAATCTCTGACGGCATTATATTAAACATCGGTAACAGGCAATTACACCAACACCGCCAAGTACTAGATGAATTCCTTTGCATAGAACACGGCGTCTTGTTTTGGTTTCTTCTTCTTCTCCACAGTTTAGACACAGAAACTGAATTATTGCTTCCTCCCGCTTGTTAAAATGCTCATTGTAATGCCAAGTGTGAACTCACCTACTAACGTTGTCCAATTGCAATCGGATCTCTCAAACCACATGTGAGCCACATGTATATACCAAATGTGAACCGACCCTATGTTGTATTGCATATGATACATATGTACAACTCTTTTGTTATAAAAGGGAACTTAACCTAAGCATCTATAAATATATTAACATAGTGGTCGATCATATCAATTCATGTTAAGGTACCGTATTTTCGGGACTATAAGGCGCACCGGACTATAAGGCGCACCGTCAATGAATGGCCTATTTTAGATTTTTTTCCATACATAAGACGCACCAGACTATAAGGCGCACGCATTATAAGTCAACAAAACAGTCAGATACCGTAACTCAGTCAGGCAAACTGTATTAATACAATACAAACCAGCAGTGCAAAAACTGAACGTTATTCAAACGTTAATGTGCAGTGTGTCACGAAGAGAGTGGGAGTGGGTTGGACCCCGAACGCAGACAACGGCACAGTGGAGCGATACGAACGGCTTTATTTACAAAGCACACAACACACAAAGTCACAAAAGGGTACACGGGGAGAACTACGTGGAAGTAGCGTAGGCAGGCGACCGGGGTGCGGACTATCTCTCCGATAGTCAGCAGCCGGGCGATCACAACAGACGGGAGAACGTGCAGTATACGTAGAATAAGTAACGACCTCACGCTGGGGTAAAGGAAAGGCAACGTATATATATACCCCAGGTGAGGTGATCAACAAATGACACCGGGGGAAATTGAGTCCAGGTGTGTGTGTGTGTGTGTGTGTGTGTGTGGCCAGCGCACGTGGCTAGGCCACGCCCCCTGCCAACCAACGTGATTGTTGACAGGGGTGTGTGCGCCACCAGCGCACGTGGCTAGGCCACGCCCCCTGCCAACCACCGTAACCGCTTTGTGCCCTCGGAAACTCTTTTTAGTCTTCTTCACTTGGCGCAGGTCTTCTTCCTGCTTCCTCCATTTCCGTACCATTGATTCATTTATATTGAATTCTCTCGCTGCTGCTCGATTCCCATGTTCAACTGCATGACTGATAGCCTTGAGTTTGAACTCTGCGTCGTAAGCGTGTCTCTTCAAAGGCGCCATTTTTGGGTCTTTATTTGTGTGGTTGTACACGGCGCCGTTAATTGGTTGATCCATATATAAGGCGCACCGGACTATAAGGCGCACCGTCGGTTTTTGAGAAAATTTACGGTTTTTAAGTGCGCCTTATAGTCCCGAAAATACGGTAGTTGATGTCAGCCCCGTCAAAAACATTCCACTGGGCCAGGATATTCGACCAATTTCCTAACTCCTTCCTTCCTTCCTGGTAAGGATTGGAACTGCTTTGCTTTTTTTCAAACTTGGACCATGAAATTAGACAATTTATGAAGATTTACATTTTCAAGTAGTGGTCACCCTCCCTCCCCAAAAGGTTTACCAATAGTACGTGCATCTTAGCAAACACTTCATATTCCAACCTATTGCAGGGGTTTGAATAAAAATTACGCCTATGCTAGGATAAGGCAGAAACTGTAAAAAAATATATAAATAAAATCATGAGCAAAAAATACCAAATGATAAAAAACCAGCAAGTGAGTTTGAAATGTTAGGCACTCAAGTGTTTTGTGACGAACCAATTAAATACTTGATGATAATTGGTGCTTTGTATTCTTCCCGTCTTTGGACAGAAGCAAATCATGCAATTTGCAAGTGGGGTAATCAATGTTTAGGCAAAGCAGCACTTATGCTTTGATTTAAATTAATAAATAAATAAACCAAACCTCAAATGAGTCTTGGCGTCTCATTTGAATAAAGCTGTGCAGCCGACTGGGGGCTTTCTGTCATTAAATTATGCCGCTGATTTCCCTCCAAATGATGAACAAATAGCACACTTTTAATAGACAGCCAGTGATAAGTTCAAATGAATCCTCATTCATTTAGCCCACTAAGTTTTGTGTGCAATTAACTCTTGGGAGTTACTTGGTGGTAACTTGGTGGGCGGCTCATCTTTTAGTTTTTCTCTCCTCCGGCTACAGCCTCAAGGCTGCCTGTATACCTGGCCTTACTTTCAATTAATTTGATTTGGTGTTTTGTCCCCAACGTAACTCGCCGTTGGAGAAACGGAGGAGGAACAAAATAAAAATGAAAGGTGTGTGGGGGGGCGAGGTGACAGCCACGATGTGAAGCATGGGGAGGAAATTCAGGGAGATGACCCATGAGGAGAAATATGAATAAGAGGAGAAATATGAATAAGAGGAGAAATATGATCAGGAGGAGAAGGAGGAGACATGAGATGAAGAAAATGAAGAAGAAGAGTAGCAAAGTACAGGCAGGACAGGGATGGCTTCACACGCTCCATGTACCACCAGGTTAATCCCAGATCAGCTTAGTAGTGCCACCGCTCGCTCACTTGCTTTGCAGTGAATATTTGAAGAGCATGAACCAAGAGAACTCCTGCAGGCTGGAACTGGCCGGTATAGTTTTTTGTTACTGATAAATACTTAATATTGAAGGTAGCATTTAGCGCGATGATTTCATTCAACGCTACATCCAAATGAAACTAGTATTAAGTTATTGATTGAACTGAAGGGGTGTTAATGGGGAGCCCTGCACCAGAACAAACATAAATAAATAACATCTATCTGATCTAAGTCAGTGCATCTTCTATATGGTTAAATACTAAAAGCAAAGTCATCCATGACGGCAACAATAAAAAAAAATAACATGAGAGAGAGTGTGAGTAAAGACTAAAGGAAAGAGTCAGCATGGAGTGAAAGTGAAAGTAAAATGTTTACGGAAAGTAAAGAGTCAAAGTGAAAGGAAAGAGTTAAAGTGAAAGTAAAGAGTGTAAGTGAAATTAAAGAGTGTAAGTGACAAGTGGACATCTTAACATGGTCCTGTGTAGCTCAACAGGCATTAACATTGCCCACATAGCTGTTTTTAGATTTTAGTTTTAGATTGTTTTCAAATCATTAGGGGGGGGGGATTGGGGACATGGCTTTCCTCCCCCTCCCTCCCTCGATCAGAAATACAAATGTGAATCCATGTCCACAGCTTAAGAAAAGGAGAAGGAGTAAGAGGATGAGGAGGAGGAGGAGAAACCAAACACACTTGGCGACAGGACGGGCTTCCCGTGACTATAGGAAGGTTTGCAAGGGGGACGGATTTTGTGGAGTTTATTCTCGAGCCGCCGTCGACGTGTCAACGACTAATTTGTTAATAACAATGATTTTCCCCCACCAGTGAGCGACGCCGTTGGACGTGATAATAACAGTGATGTGGGGGCAAAACATGGATGCAGTTCTCTCAAGTAACCGCCATATTTCTATATTCACTATATTCACACTGCAAATTTAACGCAGCAAAAAATTGCCAGCAGATAAGAGCTTGAAGTAAACATCATTCGCCAACGTCTCACGAGTTGCTTGGCAGCGCAAAAGTTGGACCCACGATCGTTCCATTTCAAATCGGACATCCAACGAGAGATCTTAAATCTTAATTCTGAATGATTTGGAATCCCTAAGAAATTCCTGAAATTTGTTGTTGTCTGCAATAACCCATCCTAGTTTTAGGAGCATTGGGCAGCAATTGTATATACAGCGCCCGGGGAGCAGTGTAGGGGTCTGGTGCCTGTTCTCACTTCGTACTTGGTCCATTTTTTCCAGGGACTTTAACCAGCGACCCACCGGTTCCAACAGACCAAGCTTCTGCTGCCCCCACAGTCTGGATTAGTCTGCTAATGTTTATCCCCTCTTCCCCCAGAAACAGACAGGGTGCGCGGGGGGCAGGGGGGGCAGCCGTACCTCCAGTAGAGAGCGCCCCTCGCAGTTGTAGACCCCGGTGTTGGCGGTGACTTCGGCGGCGATGGTGAAACACCCGGCGGGGGGGGGGGTTGGACAGTTGATGTTCACCGGGTTTCCCTCCCAGGAGTAGAAGATGGTCTGGTTGGTCAGGAACTTTGGAAAGTCTGCCCCAAGACCAAACCAAACCACAAAGCACCCGTCCATACATGAACATACATGAAAGTCAAAATAATCGGGTATTCAGAAAAGCAGAACATCAAACCACATTGTGTGTGAGATATCAAATATTTCATAATTTTTTTTTTTTTAATGCTTCCCCATTCACTCAGGTCATCCCACTCCCCTCGTCAGTCACTAATGTGGGTGTCAGGTTTGACCCACACCTGACTTGTATTGCCCATATAAAACCTCTGTGTAAAACCACCTTCTATGATCAAATTTCCAAACTCCGCCCTACTTTAACCCTGTTCCTGAGGCTTGTTCATGCCTTTATCTCTTCTAGGCTAGTTTTAATAATTTATAACAATAATTTAAGTTATTGGTATCCCTGGAAAGAGCATCCAGAAGATGCAGTACATTTCAAATTGTCCTGCCAGGATCCTTATAAAAAAGTGTAAACATGAGCATACAACACTGACTCTTGTTTGTCTTCCGGTCTCATTCAGGATCGACTACGAATTCTTACAAGTTACTTACACACAATGCATAAATGGTTATGCACCTCTTGTATCTCACATCAACACAAACTCATAACTTCACAAGCTGCCACCCGCACCCTCAGATCTGCCAACAGCTTGCTCCTCCTCTGGGGCCCCAGTACTAAGCTCCGCCCCCTGGAGGACCAGCTTTTTGTTGGGCAGCGCCACGCCTGTGGAATTACCTTCCTCATCATTCAAGGGCACCGAAGACCCTGGACACATTTAAAGACGGGCCCTTTAAACCTTTTTATTTATGAAGGCCTTTTATAATGTCAATATAAGGGTTAACTTTTCTTAGTCATTTTATTGTGTTTGTTAGCAATGTTTTTAACTCTGCAGTTTCTTCGTTTTTTTTAAATAATTATTACTCCCACGTTTCTGAATTTGAACAACAGTACTTTATACTATGCTAAACGTAACTATGCAACACTATAAAATACTATACAATACTATACTACAAACAACACGATATACTTTCTATTATATACTATAAGATATACTATATACTATAAACAACACTATAATATATATATATATATACCTACACACTAATGTGTAATTCATTTGTAATTATAATTTGTAATTATATTTACTCGTGAGTGAGTGAGTGGGTGAGTAAGAGAGTGAGTAGGAGAGAGGAATTCATGGAGAGAGTGGTATATTTATTAAGGGCTACCAAATGTACGCTCATGTTAAAAAGAGAGTCCTGAGAGCATGCCCTAAATAACAAACTAACTCAACTAAACTAAACTAGTATAAACAAAATATAACTCAATTAACTCTAAATTAAATCTAAATGTATTGATAGATGAATTGCACAATTTACAGTATTATTACAGTAATACGTAGGTATATACAATACACAACAATACGTATAGTGCAAATTGGCAGTAATAAAATACTAATTAATAACTCAGATGAATACTGAAAAAGTGCCATGTGAAAAGTGAAAAGTGAAATTGAATTTACAGTGCAAAATTACAGTGAAAGGATTTACAGTGCGTTGACCAAAAAATAATAAAAATAAAAATGGCAAACCTAATTGGATGGAGGACTGGAGGGGGGGAGAGTTAATAGCTGGTCCAGAGCCAACAGGTATGTGGATGTGTGTGTGTGTGTGTGTGTGTGTGTGTGTGTGTGTGTGTGTGTGTGTGTGTGTGTGTGTGTGTCTGTGATTAACAACCATTCTGAAGTAAACACTACTGAACTGTTAAAAACTCAATTATCTTGCAGGCATTAGTGAGTGCAGCCATAAGTGAGTTCCCAATAACAAATCATGTCAATCACGTATTATACGTTACAATGTTTTTAAGAAGTTTATCGCCTGTTGTTTTGGGGGGTTTTATGTCACATAAACACACTTAAAACAGCAGAGTTGCTTCAGTCCGATTCAAACTCCCTCTGTATGTCTGCGTGTCTGGAGAGCTTGTTTCTAGCAACGGTCCACGGCTTCACTGCCAGGTAGGAGCGTTGTAGCAGCGTATAGATGACGCTGCACTGGAGCCTCTACAGGGGGGAGGCTCCACATCTGGACTGGGGCCTCTACAGGGGGGAGGCTCCACATCTGGACTGAGGCCTCTACAGGGGGGAGGCTCCACATCTGGACTGAGGCCTCTACAGGGGGGAGGCTCCACATCTGGACTGGGGCCTCTACAGGGGGGAGGCTCCATATCTGGACTGAGGCCTCTACAGGGGGGAGGCTCCACATCTGGACTGAGGCCTCTACAGGGGTGGATGTTCCACATCTGGACTGGGGCCTCTACAGGGGTGTATGTTCCACATCTGGACTGGGGCCTCTACAGGGGTGGATGTTCCACATCTGTACTGAGGCCTCTACTAGGGGGATGCGCCACATCTGTACTGGGGCCTCTATTGGGAGATGCTCCACATCTGCACAGTGGCCTCTATGGGGGGGATGCTCCACATCTGTACTGGGGCCTCTATTGGGAGATGCTCCACATCTGCACAGTGGCCTCTATGAGGGGATGCTCCACATCTGCACAGTGGCCTCTATGGGGGGATGCTCCACATCTGCACAGTGGCCTCTACAGGGGGATGCTCCACATCTGCACAGTGGCCTCTACAGGGGGATGCTCCACATCTGCACAGTGGCCTATACAGGGGGATGCTCCACATCTGGCCTCTGGATGTCACAGGTGTCACTGTGCGCAGTGAACTGTAGCTGCACTGGACAGCAACTTCTCCAGATCCAGCTTTCCTGAAAAGCGTAATGTTGTTGTGTATATCGCCTAAAAATAAAAAAGCGAACCTAAAACATAATCTGATCGATTCTGTCACTCAAGGGGCACCACGTTACCCTTTGCTTGGCGGTTGCCATGGTTTCTTTCTGGTAGTCTAGGCAGTGCAGCGAGGAGATGTACGTAAGATGGGAAGCAACAATGACATGGAACATCCACACTGAGTGGATGGCCTGTTGGCCTGTTGGAACCCTTTCTATTCAAAATTGACTCATTTTGAATCAAATGTTTATTTTTTTAAGTTTGTCAAATGATCAAACATGACATACTTAAATAGCTTTGTTGATATTTGTGTGTTACGTGTATGTAGGTCACACTGCCATTCCCTTCCATCCATATGCACACCGAGTCCTGGGAAAGGCCCGGCGGTACTCTTCTCTGGAACACTTTACTTTAAATCGAATTAAATCGATCACACGTGACTCACAACGACAACAGCCCCTATCTGTTCACTAAACACTTGTTGGTGTACTGTGAGTGACGGAAAGTACGAAGTGGGAATGCTAAACAGCACTACCATTGTACTATTGGTGCTGGGGGGGGGGGCTGTCCCATTTGACAAGTACTGTTTAAGGCTTTGGATTGGTAAGACCATTTCTGGGGGTCAATTAGAGCGCACATCGCTGATTCAATTATTGTATTTACGAATATCACAATATGAGTATTTTTGATGATGCCAGATGCTGATTGCACATGATTGCCGGTGATGATTAGCAAAGTCATGAATCAATTGAACAGCCAGCCTGTGAACAGAGGGAGGGAGGTGTGTATGTGTGTGTGTTTTTTGTGTGTGTGTGTGTGTGTGTGTGCGGTGTATGTATGTGTGTGTGTGTGTTGATCTCACCATGTACATGCATGTTCCATTGGTGATTATTATGCACGTGCTGGGATTAAAATAACATATTGCCACAAACCTTTGGCACCTTTTACATCTAATACTTTTATTTTACTTAAACCTGGTTGTGAGCCTGTGGTGTGTGTGACTGTGTGTGTGTGTGTGCGTGCGTGCGTGCGTGCGTGCGTGCATGCGTGCGTGCGTGCGTGTGTGCGTGCGTGCGCGTGCGTGCGTGTGTGTGTGTGTGTGTGTGTGTGTGTGTGTGTGTGTGTGTGTGTGTGTGTGTGTGTGTGTGTGTGTGAGAGAGAAGAGAGAAGCGTGATAACAACAGCCGGTGTAACCCTTTATCTTCCAAAAATACATCCGCTATCGCACAACAAAAACATCCGATCAAATCACAGTAAAAAAAAAATCGAATCCCATTACCGTGATTCAACATCCCGAAGAAAATACCCGCCTAGACCCCCTGACTTGTTTCACATTCTGTTAACTTTAGTTTGGGGAATATTTGACCTGAATGATCCACCGCGTTTGGGTTTGTGTGTCTTCTCCTTTTTGATCAGATCATCTCATTTCACCATCCCAACAGCAGAACAACAAAGTGATTCATTTCTCCCGTAGCGGTCGGAAACGCCACCTCACACAAACGCTTATCCCACAACTATATTGCAATGCCAGCGAACGCAGCGTTCTGTTGTTCTGTTGTTCTGTTGTTCTGTTATATCTGGGCTTATAAACCCAGATGACTGGAGCCATCCATCACGGCATCATGTCGGGTGTTTGTCTTGGCGCGTTGTTCAGCAGTGTTTGGTTGGCACTCTGCTCGGTGTGCCGATCATTTTGTTTGACGATGGTGGAAGAGAAGCACTTGAACTGTACTAATCTTAACTAATCGTTGGGGCCACCGTTATTTATCAACCGGGCGACACCAGCCAATGAAAACACAATTGATTTATCTGTCCTTAATGACACTGCAGAGAAACACAACAGAACAGAACAAAATCGGAAAAAAGGGGAAAAGCCAAAGGATAAAGGATGACAGAGCTATGCTCAGGTAAACATGTCACTGTACATTGTACACTGTACCTGATACATGTGACAAATAAACCACATCAGAATCTGAATCTGAATCAAAAGGATGACGACAGAGATGCTAACCGATTTCCAGATGATGACGTATCACTGAGACACACTACGTCTGGGATGTGATCCTGAACCCGGCCTCAGATCCTCCTCATCCTCAGGTCTGGACTTTTCCTTTGAGCTTAACTTGAAGTCAATCGGACCATCTATTCTAGTTTGCTGAAACCTTTTAAAATGCCTTCTAGTGGCAAATGTTACTATCCAAAAACTATGAAAATCGATAGAGTTCATCCATAAATGGGTATGCCAACTATCTGAATCAAATTGTAAATTTAGTTTGAGTGAAAAACGTTGCACTGAATTAACTGAAAAAAACGCAAGCAAAGTAACATTTTATGATAATATGCAAAAACAGGTTGAGGTCAGGGCGAGGTGAAGTAATTGTTGAAAATATGTTTCTTACGACCGAAAGACTAGAAAATTGGTGGATATTTT
>CM051009.1:27662208-27682208 GCA_027704905.1 Muraenolepis orangiensis | reverse complement strand
ATCTGATGGCATCTGTTTCGAATTACCCTCCTTGTGTACACGGACGACAGTAAAAGTAATTGGGATGTCAAATATACTTATTTTTTCATCTCACACATGATTCTAATGTGCCATGTGCTTGGTGGTACATTCGACCAGGGTCCGTGTTTTACCAGGACAAGCACGCTGTGAATAGGGACAAAGTCTGTCCGGCTACAGCCATTAACTTTCCTGAAGCTGATGGCTTTTCAATGCTTTTCAACACTCCCTTTGTGAAATCCCTCCAGCAGTCTGATTCATTACAGCGAGTAAAGCATTGGATCAGTCCGCATCTGTTTTGCATTCAACACTTAATAATAATAATGATGATGAGGATGATTGTGAAAATAGCGTTTAGTATTTTTGATGCGCGGCCCCTGGCCGTTTGCTTTGAGTTGACATCATAACGACGCTTAAAGAGATGCTGAAGGACCAGCAGGTTGGAGGAGAGTTGATATCCACAGGCAGTGCTGCTCCTGAGTTAGTCCAAGTGCTGCTACTATCATACACATTACACTGTCATACTTCTCTACTGGACTCATTACAGTTGCTGCCCTGTTCTGCACTGTACTGCAATGTATTCATGATGCTGCTGCTAAAGTGTGTATCCATAACAATTTATAACAATACAGTGTTAGAGAAAGTAAAAAATGCACAATATGAATCAAATTACAAAAAACCCTGAATCGTCCATATTCTGACGAATATATATACTATTGCTATCTGGGCTCTTTTGCATGTTAGCACATGCTAAACATATATAAATAAAAATGATGTGTGGTTGCCTTGCACTTACGTCCAGGTGGGCTCGTTCGTACCTGTGCCAGGTGAGGATGGGCTGGGGGGATCCAGAGGTGATGCAGGTCAAGGTGACGGACTCTTGTTAGTCTGCGGTGGCGTTGAGTGACTGCTGGGGCGCTGACAACACAGGAGGCACTGGGAATACGGAAGAGGAAGGAATGCTAAAGTTCGCAAGGTCAAAAAGAGACTCACTGGAATTTAAAAAAGTTATGTTGGATTAATTTAGTCTGTTTTTCCCTCTCCAAATAAATACATCTTGAAACATACCTTTTTTACTTTAGTTTACACTCAAATTAAGTAGTCCCTAAACTCTGTGATTGCGATCTTTTTACCGTTATTTTGAACAAATTTGTGGTGTTTCCCTGTTAAGCCCTTTTTGCGCAAATAATATGCGCTACATGAATACTGTGATTGATTTAATTGACATTTATATTTCATATAGAATCTAGGGCAATATGTTTAATTCTTGATTTTAGATTAGAACACTTGTAAGATCCTGATTTGAAGTCTCTTGAATCCAAATTCACTGAATTTCAGAACGATAAATGATCTCATCGTGGACTTCAGGAGCCACTGGGGCACCAACTTCTCCATCAGCCTGGACGGTACACCAATGGAAGCTTGAATCTTAAATCTTAAATCTCAAATTCGCACAGCAATGTGAGTGATTTTAAAATGGGTGAAAACTGTTAGAAAGAAGCTCAAGAGCTGAACGTGTAAGATGCTGTGATGCTGTTAGGGTTGTTGTTGTTGGGGCGGCAGAAGCTCAGTCTGTTGGGACTTGGCTTGGCAACCAGAGGGTCGCCAGTTTGCCTCCAGGTCACTGCCGAGGTGCCCTTGAGCAAGGCACCAGACCCCTCTACACTGCTCCCCGTGCAGCTGTATATACAATCGCTGCCCACTGCTCCTTATACTAGGATGGGTTTAATGCAGTGAAACTAATTTCACTGTGTGTGTGTGTACATGTTTGTGACCAATAAAGAGGATTCAATCCTACAGATTTCGATTTTAGATTAGAGTCCAAGGGTCAGCAATGTTTCCCCAGTGGTCGTCATGGGGACATGACACATTTATTTCCATGTCACCCACCTCACCATGAATTTGTACATCACGTCAATCATCCAACTCAGGTTTAAAGGGTGCATTGATTTGTATGTCAAAGGGTTTTTGAATACATTTTCATCAAAAAAAGATCCAAATGTGGACAGCGAAATAAAATGAACTGCTTATCACACTCTCTCACAAAAAGGTACTTTGCACAAATCCACTCAAGGCCTGGTGTTCACAACACTTCAATGAACAAACAAACACAGAGAGCTAATTGCCTTTGTATATAACTCTAGTATGTACTTCAATTATTTGTGATCATGACGTCATATGGATTTGGATGTGAAGAGAGCGGTTCTATCGTCAAACGCTTAACTGTTCGTTTACCGTTGCGCCGGAGTTCAAGTTGATTGCCCACAATAACAACAACGTTAACAACATCAAAACTCATTTGCAAATGGATCCATCTCTCATGAAATATACACCACTTATTTCTGAAATAAGTGCTGTGAAATATGTCACTTTCAAGCACTTTCAGTGCCAATGTAGCTGGATGAAGTGTATTTCAGGAACTGAACTGCCACTGATTTGTCCTAGGTATGAGCCCAAAATCTTCAGGCTGAAAGAAGGGGATTGTATTGAACCGGACTATGTTTGAAAGACTAGCTTCGGTATACAGATGGCCAGGAGTGGTCAGTCAGTCTGATACCCCTACTAACTGGCAAGGAGGGGATGATGGTGTTAATGCTGAGTTGAAGTCGATGAACAGCATTCTCACGTGGGCGTTGCTTTCATCCAGGTGGGAGAGAGCGGAGTCAAGGGCTGAGGAAATGGCGTCCTCCGTGCTCCTGTTCTCATGGTGGGCAAATTGGTATTCATCCAGTGAGGTTGACAGGCCAGATTTGAGGTAAGCCAGGACCAGCCTCTCGAAGCACTTCATGATGATGGAGGTGAGTGTAACAGGGCGCAAGTCGTTGAGGCTCGCTGCAGAGGACTGTTTTGGCACTGGCACAATGGAGGTGCCTGAGCTACTGACATGTTGAAAATGTCAGTAAGGACCTCGGTCAGCTGCTCAGCGCAATTCCTGAGCACGCGATCAGGGATGCCATCAGGACCAGCTTCCTTATGTGCAGTTGTTCTGCTCATTGCCACCAAACGGGTTGGTGGTCAGTGGGGAGAGTAGCCCTGGTGATTGGTGGATTGTAGCAGACCCTTTCCCATGTTCGTTTTTTAGAATGGTTTGTTTAATGCACTTGGGATGATGTTCACAAAACAGAGCTTTGTACTTTTTTTCCCATATTGTCAAAAACAGCAAATGCTGCTTGATTACTTTTATTGTTGGGCAGGCGAAGCTTGCCGTGTATCTAAGTAGGAAAAAAAGGATACATGAGAAACCAGGACATGATGGTGCTGTAATGACGCTCTCTGCTTTGTTCATAATGATGAGGTTTTTATAAGTTTTAATTTATTTTTTTCTGGACATTTGTTTTTTGTTTTGTTTTTTGGTTTCCTGAACAATACTTTCATATAAGCCTACTGACTTGTGAAAACTTATTTTTGTACATTATAAAAATGTTTGAATTAGAAAAATCAATCAATCTCTCTCTCTCTCTCTCTCTCTCTCTCTCTCTCTCTCTCTCTCTCTCTCTCTCTCTCTCTCTCTCTCTCTCTCTCTCTCTCTCTCTCTCTCTCTCTCTCTCTCTCTGTCTCTGTCTCTCTCTTTCTCGCTCTCTCTTTCTCTCTATCTCTCTCTCTTTCAGTCTCTCTATCGTGTCCTTCCTAATCCAGATCATCTTGTATCTGGTGTGAGAAGAAACCCACTGCATGTATGCAGTTGACTCTTCTGTCGGGCACTGACAAGTCTCTCTCTTTTATATTTCCATTCCCTGCGACGATGTGCTCTAAATGTCTAAATATGCAGCTCCTAGTGGCACCTTCTCGCAAACGGAGGGAACTTGTGACACTATATACGGGTGACACACAAATTACTATACGCCAGGGGAAAGGAAATGAAGAAAAACACCATCTTCCAGTTGGAGAGATCCGCGTTGGTGTTTTGATTAAGGGTGAACTACGTGAGTGATGAAGGAGATAGAAACATCCACTGACTCCAGGCTGTGTGAAATAGAGCGCTTTTCTTCCTTATATCCAGAATCATTTTGGAATTCCTTCCAATGTTTGACAAATATCTTTCCATGCAAGAATAATAATTACAATGAATGCATGCACAAATGCATCTAAAACAGACTAATATTGATCTAAAAATAGAGTTGGACGGAAAACAGGCTGCTAGATCTTTTACTGTGTGGAACGGCAACACCACTGCACAGGACAAGAAAGCCATCCAGAGGGCCGTGAGGATGGCAGACAAGATCATCTGATGTGCACTTCCATGCATTGAGGAGATCTTTAGGACCAGAGGTGGGAAGAGAGCATCTCCATCACAAAGGACCACAACCATCCTGGGCTCCATCTCTTCTTCCCACTATTGCCAGTTCCGCAGCACCCGTACAATGACTACCAGGTTCAAGGATAGTTTTTATGTTATACTTTGCTGGACCTTCTGGACTCATTCATTAGTCATTACTGTTACTACACTGTTCTCCACTGTACTGCACTGTATTCATGATTCTGCTGCACTACTGGCTACTGTTAAAATGCTTTTAGATGCTTATTGCACAATATTACACATTCTTATATAATTGCTTTCTTGAATTGCAAACTGCAGGAGGGAATGTGGAGTAGGCATTCCATTGAACAATGGCTAATTAAATTCTTGAATCTTGGATCTTTTCCCTTTCGACCTTTCTAGGCGGAAACTTTAAAGATGTTTAAAGACAAACATCTCAGTATGTCTTCTCTGACTTTTGAAGAAAATAGAATGATCAATGCCCATTTTGTCACTAAAATGCCAAGGAGAAAAATCAGATGTGGGATTTCCAACTCTGTTGGAATGAAAGCACGAACAGACCCAGGCTGAGGTTCACCATGTATTGTCCATTTATATTTTAAAAGTCATTTATAGCTGCCTTTCCTGCCATCCGTCTGGCCATCCATCTGTCCGTCCATCCGTCTGTCCGTCCTCATTTTGCTCGGGTAAAAACAAGTTTCTGGCTTTTCAGCAGCGCCTCCACCTGCATCCCCCGGCCCTGCTTCTCCCTTCAGTCACCTTCTTCAATGGGGCCCCAGTCCCCTCCTCTTCCTCCTTCAGTGGCTTCCGGGGGGGGGGGTTATGGGGCTTAAGGCTCTTTGGTCTGTTGCTGTTGTCTTCCATGCATCGGCGGCCAGTTCCAGGGATTTCCCAGAGGCAGGAGACGCCGGGAGGAAGACGGGACGGAGCCACAGTTGCTGCCGCGCCTCCTCCGTTGTTTGTGCTGTTTAATGTTATTTTCATCTCGTTCTGTTGAATGTTGTCTTGTACAACTGGACTCTGTTACAAACCCTTTTGTCCCATCTAACACTGTGACGATGACTTTAGCCGTCTGTACACGCGCTAGTGCTACTGTGCTGTCACTCGGTAGCTTGAAGCTAGCCTCGCCGGTCTACGGCTCACCTGTACTGGACTACTTGGGCTCCTCTGGGCTGTGCTCTCCTGACCGGAGAGCGATAGCCTTCTCTGGTGCGCCCTGCAAAGCACACCTGTTCAGATGTGTTGGCTGCCATTCTGCCAGCTCTCCTGGGTGAAAACCTCTGCCTGTGGATCGCTGCCCCGCACAAGTTAGTCACTACCGGGGAACCTGTGATTCGTCCCCAGCGCCGTACGTCTGGTTTCTCCGCCTCGCGCCTCGAAAACCTACAACCAACACGACTACTCCTCCGCCTCGACAGCGCAGGTTTTGTAGCTTCATTTTAACCACTTGGATAATCAAACCGCTGGATTACATTGTTTTTGTTTTTTAACTCTTATCATGTGGATTTTTAAACTGCAGCTTTTAAACAGCGCTCTGTGTGTCTCACGGTGAGTGCATCTCTGCCGCTGCGTTACTCTGCCACGGAGCTGCTACATCTCCGGTCGTAATCCAGGACCCCGCCAGCTCTGCTTACCCAACACCCTGGTGTTCTCAAACCACCAAGATACACTCATCGTGGATCTGGACGAAACTTTGAGTACACAAACCACAACAATAACAAAACAATCCGCTCTTTCTGGTCGGCTGAGCCACGCCCCCTCTCGCACCGCCCGTTCTGTCAATCACAGTGTGTTATCCCCCCTGCTTAAAGCATCCACATATGCACAACTTACCTGTCTGAAACTATGTATCTTTAACATAAGGTCCCTCACCAATAAGGCACTGCTGGTTTCTGACTTCATTATGGACAAAAAGCTAGATTTTTTATGCCTCACGGAGACCTGGCAACAGTCTGATGACTTCTCCCAGCTTAATGCAGCTGTCCCTCCGGGGGATGCTTTTATTAGTAAACCCCGTGCCACTGGGAGGGGGGAGGGCTTGCTGTGTTATACCGTGAAATCATTAAAGTCACTGCAGTCACTGTCCCCCATCACTCCTCTTTTGAATGCTTAGCTGTAAAACTCACTGGCTCCAAACCCACCATCATTATTTCCATCTACAGACCACCAAAGCCCTCTGCTGTTTTTCTCACTGAATTTGCATCACTACTATTATCTGTATGTGCAATGTCCCCTACTGTTCGACAACCCATCCAATTGTTTTGCAAATTATTTTATCTCACTCCTGGACTCCCTCAGTATCACACAGCATGTCAACCTCCCAACACATAACAAAGGTCACATACTGGACTTACTCTGCTGCACTGGCATCACTCCCATTAACCTTGCTGTCACAGAGTTCCCCATTCTGACCATAAGCTGAAATTTTTGATATCCATGCCCCCCTTTCTAAAGCCAAAGAACAACGGTCCATCACCTTCAGAAACATTAAACATAATAACCCCACAGATCTCACCACCCTGATTAACTCCTACCCCAATCCTCCCCCATCCTCCCACACTGCTGACCTGGTGAATCTCTATAATAACGCCTCTTCCCTCACTGCCCTGGCTCCCCTGAAAACTTTAATTTCAAAGTTTCATTCACCCACTCCGCCCCCTGGTTTACCTTTGAGCTCCGTCAGCTCAAAACCACAGGCCGCCGATTGGAGCGGCTGTGCAAAAACACCGGACTCTCAGTTCACACCCAAATGTACTCAGATCACCTTCATCACTACAAGAACACGCTTTCCAATGCCAAATTGTCCTATAACTCCAACCTCATCAGCACTGGTAACAACAGAGTTCTCTTCTCCACAGTTAGACACCGACTTCAGCATCCTCAAACCCTCCCCCCAGACATCTCCATTGATCGATGCGCATTGATCGATTCACTCTAAAATGAAGACCATTCACCTACAGCTGGCCTCATCATGCACCTCCTCAAGTGATCCACCCTGGATGGTTACCACTGGCCAACCACTCATCAGCTTCCTCTCCAACTTCACCCCAGCATCGAAATACACCATCTCAGAGCTAATCCGTAAAGCCAAAACCACCACCTGTCAGCTTGATCCTCTTCCCACCACCCTGGTCAAGGCTTGTCTACCAGCCATATCACCCATGGTCACTGACATAATTAGCTCCTCCCTCACCTCTGGAATTGTACCCCCACCCTCAAACTGCCTGCAATCACTCCCATCCTCAAGAAACCCGGTACTGACCCAGCCCATCTGAACCACTACAGGCCCATCTCCAACCTACCCTTCATCTCCATGACCCTTGAGAGGGTGGTTGCCGCACAGCTTCATTCCCATCTGGAAATAAACAACCTCCATGAACCCCTTCAATCCGGTTTCACTTTCACTGCTATGCCGATGACACACAGGTCTACATTTCCTCCAAACCCACCACTGCCCTGCCCCCCACCTCCCTCACCACCTGCCTTGAGGACATCAGGAGCTCTGGATGAGCAGGAATTTCCTCAAGCTCAATTGGCTCCAAATCCACCCTCACCAAGTCACAAAACACCCCAGCTCCAAACATCATCATCGACGGCTTCCCCATACCATTCTCTTCCCAAGTAAAAAGCCTCGGTGTCATTCTGGACAGCTCCCTCCTGGCTCGGCTCCTGCACCACACATTAAAAACATCACCCGCACTGCCTTCTTCCACCTTCGGAACATCTCCAGAGTCCGCTCATCTCTGTCCCAATCCAGCACTGAAATCCTGGTCCACTCATTTGTCACATCCCGGATTGATCACTGCAATGCACTTCTGACGGGCCTTCCCATCAAACTCCTCAACAGACTTCCAATAATTCAGAACTCTGCTGCCCGGATCATCACCCGCACTAACTCATCTGACCACATCACCCCCGTTCTCATTCAACTACACTGGCTTCCTGTGCGCTACCAGATTGACTATAAAATAATTTTACTCACCTACAAAGCTCTCCACAATTTAGCCCACATCTACATCACTGACCTCCTTCAGGAGTTCACCCCCTCCCTCCTGCACCCGCCGCTCTTCCTCCGTTGGACTTCTCACCGTCCCCAGCTCACGCCTCAGCACCATGGGGGCCTGAGCTTTCAGTTGCTCGGCTCCCAGACTCTGGAACTCCCTGCCACTACACATCCCACTGTCTGATTCCATAACAACTTACATAACCCAACTAAAAACTCTGTTTAAACTGGCATATTCCTTATAAACGGTACTATCTTTCTTGTAAGTTTACTTACTGTTGTTTGTCTTGTTTTAAACCCTGCGGACACTGTTTTTAATTTTACTGTAGCATATATGCTCTGTAATGTTTTGAAAGGCGCCCCACAAATACAAATAAAATGTATTTTTATGGATGCACACACACACACACACACACACATACACACAACACACACACACACACACACACACACACACACACACACACACACACACACACACACACAACACACACACACACACACACACAGTGCAGACTTACCTGTGCAGATGAAGAACTTTGACTCCCCAACACTTAATTCCACTTTGTTGAACGATATGGACACCTGGAGCACAGCTGTGAGAGAGAGACAGACAGAAAGGGAAAGAGTGAGAAAAAAAGCGAGACAGAGAGAGTGAGAGAGACAGACAGAGAGAAATAATAGAATGTGGGACGGTTGAAAGAGAGAGAGAGAGAGAGAGAGAGAGGAGAGAGAGAGAGAGAGAGAGAGAGAGAGAGAGAGAGAGAGAGAGAGAGAGAGAGAGAGAGAGAGAGAGAGAAGACATGCGTGTCATTGCAGCATTCTGGTACTGAGGAGCGTTCATTGGCCATAATCCCAGAGCGTGGATCACAACGACCTCCCTTGAAACACGGCCTTCCAAATCAACAGTGACAGTTTGTGCCGACAGATTTTCAACAACAGCACAGGTTGTCTCCCATCTGCCAATAATATGTACAATAAAATAAACAAAGAAAGAGCAGCAAAGTGACTTAAATGTTATGTACATGTTTTTTTTTTGACAAAAACACACACACACACACACACACAACTTTGACCCGCTACTAAATAGACTACTAGAAACAACATAGACCACATAGGCTACTAGAAACAGAAAATAGGTCTCTCTCTCTCTCTCTCTCTCTCTATGTTTCATCACTTCTCTCCCCCTCTCTCTCTCTTTCACTCTCTCCCATCCCCTCTCTCTGACTCTCTCTCTTCCATCCCCTCTCTCTCTCTCTCTCTCTCTCTCTCACCTTATTATATTGATTACAAGGAAGTTCGGCGACAGGAAATTTGTCTCCTCAACTTTTGGTGTGAGGCGGCGGTGGAAATGTCACCTCATTACGAGAAGCTAGAAATGGTAGAGGGGAGAGCTGCAGTGACCGCCAGCCACCCCCCCCCCCCCCCACACACACACACACACACACACACACACACGCACATACCCTCAGTCATGTGTGTTTTGGGGGGGGGGGGAGCAAGAGCCAGGCGGCGACAGAACAAGGAAGTGATGGTGCTGGTGCTTGAAGCGCTTATTAGCATATCTCAGTCTACAGGTGTGGCCTTGTCATCGTTACAGAGAGCCCCCACCTTCCACGTCCTGTTCAGACGCTGGTATTCAGACCTCATCTGGCCACATGAGGAGGGTGTGTGTGTGTGTCCCTTTAAACAATGTGATTCCACATTTGTAATCAACACATTAATATGGATTCAAAGAGGGGAATACATTTACCCTCTCTCTCTTTGTGGGGGAATCTGACGGTAGAGGTTGACTGCAACACAGTAATAAAAGAAAACCTTTATATACAAGTATAAGTTATATTTACAAAACAATAGTATTTTCATCAGTGAACATTTTTTACGATGAGTCAAAATGAGAGGACAGGAGATAGGAGAAGAGGAAATGAGAGGAGTCAGGGAGAGTCGAGAGGAGGAAATGAAAGAGGAGAGGAGAAAGAAGGAGATGAGAAAGTAGCAGATGAGAGAGGAGAGAAGATGAGAGAGAGGAGGAGAAGATGAGAGAAGAGGAGAGAGGAGGGAAGGAGAGAGGAGGAGAGGAGAGAGGAGGAGTCAAGAGGAGGAGATGAGAGAGGAGAAGAGGAGAGAGGAGAGAGGAGAGAGGAGAGAGGAGAGAGGAGAGAGGAGAGAGGAGAGGAGATATGATAGAAGGAGATGAGAGAGAAGGAGTCAAAAGGATGATAGGAGTCCGGAGGCAGAGATATGAGAGAAGGAGATGAGGGATGAGGAGATATGAGATAATGAGGTGAGAGAGGTGGTATGGAGCAGGTGAGGAGTCCAGAGGAGGAGGTAAGAGAGAAGGAGAGCATCCTTGTCCCCTTCTGGAAGCCAGCTAACCTACACCTGGCCACCACCACCACCATCATTACAACCACCACCATCATCACCACCACCACCATCATAACCACCACCACCACCACCATCATTACAACCACCACCATCATCACCACCACCACCTCCATAACCACCACCACCACCACCATCATTACCACCACCACCATCATCACCACCACCACCTCCATAACCACCACCACCACCACCATCATACCACCACCACCATCATCACCACCACCACCTCCATAACCACCATCACCACCACCACCACCACCACCACCACCACCATCACCATCACCATCACCATCACCATCACCATCACCATCACCATCACCATCACCAGCACCACCTCCATAACCACCACCACCACCACCACCATCACCACCACCACCACCTACATAACCACCACCACCTGACATCTGTTCGGTTGGAGACAGGATGCTTCGGGAGGTCGATGTGGTATTTTAAATAGAAAATGACGTAGCAGCCCTGTGCTTACAACCCAGCACTTGGACCAAGTAGGTTAAAAAAAGAATGGATTGACTGAGACCACCAGGGTTCATTAACCCAACGGTACGTAGCAACCTGTAGTGCATGTTCCCGCTAGCTTCTTTAATGAACCTCTGGGAGACATAGTTTGCTTCCAAACCGCTGAACCTAATGAGGCTTGTTGGCTCCCGAAGGATATTACCCGGACCACAAAGGCCAATCTACTTTGTCCCTTGGAATATGCTGGAAATCTTCTCTAGATTAATTAACTGTGATACGTAACAATAGCAACGAAGGACTACAATATGCTGACCAGACGCACGTCCAACCTCAGGGACAGCACCGAAACTCACAAGGGTGGACCACGCCCCAAGGGAAGGCCAGCCAATCAGAAAGACTACATGCTAATTACTCACAATCACCTTCCTGTACATCAGAAAATAGAACTGTGAATAGGTATGTGGAGTGTGTCTGGTTGGTGTCTGGTTGAAGCAGCCTCACCTGGCCTCAGTCAGACTGATTAGAGTCTGGTTGAAGCAGCCTCACCTGGCCCCAGTCAGACTGATTAGAGTCTGGTTGAAGCAGCCTCATCTGGCCCTAGTCAGACTGATTAGAGTCTGGTTGAAGCAGCCTCACCTGGCCCCAGTCAGACTGATTAGAGTCTGGTTGAAGCAGCCTCACCTGGCCCCAGTCAGACTGATTAGAGTCTGGTTGAAGCAGCCTCACCTGGCCCCAGTCAGACTGATTAGAGTCTGGTTGAAGCAGCCTCACCTGGCCCCAGTCACACTGATTAGAGTCTGGTTGAAGCAGCCTCACCTGGCCCCAGTCAGACTGATTAGAGTCTGGTAGAAGCAGCCTCCACTGGCCCCAGTAAGACTGATTAGAGTCTGGTTGAAACAGCCTCACCTGGCCCCAGTCAGACTGATTAGAGTCTGGTTGAAACAGCCTCACCTGGCCCCAGTCAGACTGATTAGAGTCTGGTTGAAGCAGCCTCACCTGGCCCCAGTCAGACTGATTAGAGTCTGGTTGAAGCAGCCTCACCTGGCCCCAGTCAGACTGATTAGAGTCTGGTTGAAGCAGCCTCACCTGGCCCCAGTCAGACTGATTAGAGCCTGGTTTAGGCAGCCTCACCTGGCCCCAGTCAGACTGATTAGAGTCTGGTTGAAGCAGCCTCACCTGGCTGCATTAAGAATGATTAGAGTCTGGTTGAAGCAGCCTCACCTGGCTCCATTCAGATGATTAGAGTCTGGTTGAAGCAGCCTCACCTGGCCCCAGTCAGACTGATTAGAGTCTGGTTGAAGCAGCCTCACCTGGTCCCAGTCACACTGATTAGAGTCTGGTTGAAGCAGCCTCACCTGGCCCCAGTCAGACTGATTAGAGTCTGGTTGAAGCAGCCTCACCTGGCCCCAGTCAGACTGATTAGAGTCTGGTTGAAGCAGCCTCACCTGGCCCCAGTCAGACTGATTAGAGTCTGGTTGAAGCAGCCTCACCTGGCCCCAGTCAGACTGATTAGAGTCTGGTTGAAGCAGCCTCACCTGGCCCCAGTCAGACTGATTAGAGTCTGGTTGAAGCAGCCTCACCTGGCCCCAGTCAGACTGATTAGAGTCTGACTGGCGTCTGATTGGAGTCTGACTGACTGACTGACGGTCATCACAGAGACGAGAGAGAGAGAGAGAGAGAGAGAGAGAGAGAGAGAGAGAGAGAGAGAGAGAGAGAGAGAGAGAGAGAGAGAGAGAGAGAGAGAGAGAGAGATGTTCACTGCCACACCGCGCTCATCAGGCTGTTTGACGGATTCTCATTCAAAAGACGTTGGGCCCATGAAACACAATACCTTCTCTGAGCAGCGGCGGAGATGCACGCGCACACTCACACACACACACACACACACACACACACACACAAACTCACACTCAAACTAAATAAAAATGCAATCTTCCATTACTAAGCGGCTTCCCCGTTTCAGCCGGTGGTTGAATCCCAGCCACACAGGAGAGTGAATGTTAATGTTTCGCCCTGACGCTTTTGTTTGTTATTTAGAGTACAGAAAAGCAGGAGAACGTGTGCTCTGAACGCTCTGTGAGACAACGTCCTTATCCTCACTTCCTGTTCCACGAGTAGAACCATGCTCCTTCCTTTGCAGCTTATCTGTTCCATTCTCTCTCTCTCTCTCTCTCTCTCTCTCTCTCTCTCTCTCTCTCTCTCTCTCTCTCTCTCTCTCTCTCTCTCTCTCTCTCACACAAAGGCAACATCCAGAGTGTGCGAGTTTCTCATAGGCTTCCCTGAGCTGCGTAGAGAGTCTTTAGTTCTAATAGGTTGAGCAGTAACACAAACTAGCTTCAGTGAGTAGTGTACAATGCCTTGTGGGGCTAAAAGGCTTAAGCCATAGCAGAGAGAGTCTTGAGGGCTAATGGCTAGGGTAATAGCATGAGCGAACTTCCAAAACTGCGCAGAAATTTTTTTAGGCTCAATAGATTTTCAAGATTCAAGATTCAAGATAACTTTATTTATCCCGAGGGAAATTAAATAGCTTTTTAGTGAAAGCATCCAGAATGTCTGCTTTACTGCACAGATCTTTCCAGTCATTAATATTTTGTTGTTGTTCTTTTGCGCTTAAACAGTAGGAAAGAGATATGATGAGCAGTTAGCAGCACTGCATTCCACTTCCCAGAGGATGGCTTGATGGCTTCCAACAGGCCTGCTGGTCATGAGGACGTTGCACAGGCACCCGTTGAGCTGGGATTTCCTGTCCAAACGCTGTGATTATGCACCTGTCCATCATTGCCGCTACCGCCTAAGTGAGCCCATTTGAATTATTTATAATTAAGCATTTCATCTTTTCTTTCTCAAAGCTTTGCAAACGTTCTGAACGGCGGGTGAAGCACGTCGACGTCCAACACGGGAAGAAGATGTCCGATTCTGGTGTCCGATTCTTTTAGCCATCAGGAACGTAACGGAAAGGTTGGAAAGATTAGCGACAAGATTTGATCTTAATATTATTATATAGCAATAATCCTATTTTCGATTTTCCATGGGAAGCTAATTAAAGAGGAATTTATTTTGACACCATTTCCTTCCTACCTTGTATCGGATCATTGGATCACTCTAATAATAATTCTAATTTGTCAGTGTACAGCACAGTACAAGTAGTACAGTACAGCGAAAGGAATTTCTCTGCATTTAACCCATCCTAGTGTTTATACAGCGCCCAGGGAGCCGTTAGGGTTAGGGTTAGGGTGTCTTGCTCAAGGACCACTCTACCTCCTGAGCTATCCTTGACTTGAGGAGAGATATATGTATACAGGATAAAGATCACACTCACACCGGATGCGTTCGTCCTGGCGCTACGCATTACCAAATCTGTGACTCATTCATTCACTACACACACCATCGTGCAACATGAAGTGAACAGTGGGTGACGAATTGGGTTTTGTTGAAGAAGAAGTTTTCAACTGATCCAACACTGCAACCTCAAGTATCTGCCAATAGCCATCCCACACATGCCAATGTTATTATTATTATTTTTACTATTAAAAACATTGATACACACATGACTTGTCAGCACTACATGCTAAGTGGTAAATGGACTGCATTTGTATCGCGCTTTTCTGACCAGTGAGGCCACTCAAAGCGCTTTACCAGTCAAGCCTCACCCTCACCCATTCATACACACATTCACA
Organism: Muraenolepis orangiensis; assembly: GCA_027704905.1. Taxonomy (NCBI): domain Eukaryota; kingdom Metazoa; phylum Chordata; class Actinopteri; order Gadiformes; family Muraenolepididae; genus Muraenolepis; species Muraenolepis orangiensis. Next base: position 27,667,390 of record CM051009.1, on the reverse strand, counting down.
CATTCATTTAGGGTGTCTTTTGCTCAGGGACACCTCCACACTTGGCTAAGGAGGAGGAGCCAGGGAATCGAACCAGCAACCTTCTTGTGGTCAGACGACCCGCTCTCTCTACCTCCTGAGCCTCCACTGCCTCCCTCAAAACATGACCCATGGACAATGATGATCAATACACGTCCACCCTCCACAACACTGATCCCCTACCACATGACCCGATCACCTCCAACCACCTCCAACACCTCATGCTTACTTTTTAGACATTTAAATTGAATGGACATCATTTATTGTCATTGTATTTATTTGTATTCATGTATTTCCTTCTCTCTCTTTCTTTTACTATGCTGTTGCGGCAACCACATTTCCCCTTTTACTAATAAATGCGATACACTCTGTGAATGCGTATATCTATATATGAGGCAAGACAAGGCATATTTGTATTATGTATACGTTTGGTACAGTATAGTGTTGCTTATAGTGTAGAGTGTAGTGTATAGTAGATAGTATATAGTGTTGTTTATAGCATAATATTGTTGTTGAAATGTATACTGGGGGAGAAAGCATTCCATTGCTCTAGTTGCACACGGCAAATAAAAACATCTTGAATCTCATATATTAGACATATTTGTTTCCTCAGGTCCGCTAACCCGGAGGCGATGGATGCGGTAAACTTTGGATAAACAAAGGAGTCTAGCCCATGGTTGTGCTGTTTATTGTACATACATACAAAACAAAATAGTTAATCTGTCTGGAAAAGGATTTGTCAGGTGTGTTTCTGGATTATAACGAATGGTGAGAAATCGTGTGTGTGTGTGTGTGTGTGTGTGTGTGTGTGTGTGTGTGTGTGTGTGTGTGTGTGTGTGTGTGTGTGTGTGTGTGCGCTCCTATGGATCTGCCACACATTCAGGAGTCAGTTTTGAATTCCGTTTTGAACTTTATGAAATACTTGGGAAGCACTTAGTTTTGCTTTGCAAAGCGCTACACTATGCATTTTTATGCTATTTTATCATTACCTCTACTGACTGCATGCACAGTCAGGGATAACGCTGAATAAAACAAAAACAGAGGGAACTGCCCAGAAGCCACGCCTCACAAACCATGAAGACAGTGATGAACTGCATTAAATGCCAGCTCAGTTTACTTTCACTTTCACTTTCTGAGTCCCGCAATCTGTGAAATGCCTTTCTCACCAATGCCATCAAGGCTATGACTCCAAAAATGAGTCACCATCTTTATTATGAAGGCAATTTGGGGGGTGGGGGGGGGGGGGTGAAAGCAGAATGGATGGAGTGCATCATGGGGTCATTTTCATCATGAAAGTGATGACTCATCAAGAGAGGTCAGAGATGATTGGCTGCACAACAGAGCGGCCGATCTGAGTCAAGGTTTTCCCATCGTCTTATTTTCCTATGTTCCCGTGGGAAGTGGACAGGAGAGACAGGAGAGAGAGTGAGAAGGAGAGTGAGAGAGAGTGATCTGAATGAATGAATGAAGTTTATTTTACGGTCTTGTTTACAGACAAATCAAACACACCCGTGTGGACTTGCAAAAAAAAAATAATAATAATAGAAAATCACAAATTTACATATTCAAGGCAAGCTCACACAAAATCCAAAATCAACTACCGAAAAAAAGGCATAAGCACATGCTTATTTTTGCCTATCCTTTACAAATTCTTAAAAACGAAATATATTTTAATATAATAAAGAAAAACTTAAAATATTCTGCAAAATATAACATTTTTTTTTTAAATTATTTTAAGAATTTTATTTTTTTTATGTTTACTCAAAATGTACCCTGAATTATTTTATCCTTTAAGGCTTTTTTAAATCTCCCCTGAGAAGTACACAGCTTCAAAACATCATATTCTGGAGGATTGAATTCTCTTTATTGGTCACATACATGTACACACCACACACACACACACACACACACACATACACACACAGTTAAATGAGTTTTTCTCTGCATTGAACCCATCCTAGTATTAGGAGCAGATGTTGTATATACAGCGCCTGTGGAGCAGTGTCAGGCTGTTCTCATGAATGATGACGTATGATTTCCTACGAAACCGGTTCATGAGAATGCGTTTGGGAGCAGTGTAGGTGGGCTCTGGAGCATTGCTCAAGGGCACCTCGGCAGAACCGACAACTTTCTGGTTCCCAAGCCAAGTCCCAACAGACTGAGCAATCCTTCCAACCCCCTAAACATCTACATCCCAGGGTACAAACCATCACCTCATTGTGGCAACTTTAAATGTCAATGTACGAGACGCCAGGTCGCGTACACGAGACGCGAGAAGTGGACTCCTGTCAGTATGAGTAATTACGAGACTTTACTTCCCTCAACTTACAAATACAACACAAGGCAGCTACCCTCACCTGCCGTTGAGTGGCTTTCACCTGTGGGGTTTCTTTTCTATACAACGCAGAACAAATGATGACGACGCAACATCACACAACGATATATATATATATATATATATATATATATATATATATATACACAACAGAGCCCTCCGGCCGACAGGATGAGTCGCTCATTCCGAACGTCTCTCTCTCTCTCTCTCTCTCTCTCTCTCTCTCTCTCTCTCTCTCTCTCTCTCTCTTCTCTCTCTCTCTCTCTCTCCTGTCTCCTACTCTCCCTCTTGGTGGTCGAGTATAAGTGTCTTCATTAGGGTCCATGAAAGACCATTATTCACTGTCATTAATCATGTTGTTTTCCTTTGTAGTGCTCACTACTCCATCCTCCATAAACGTACTCTTCCCTCTCTCTCTCTCTCTCTCTCTCTCTCTCTCTCTCTCTCTCTCTCTCTCTCTCTCTCTCTCTCTCTCTCTCTCTCTCTCTCTCGCAGCTTGTCCCATTCTCTCTGACACCGGCACTTGATTTCTCAGTTCTCTATACATACACTATCTATTCACACACAGTGAACACAGTTTCATTAGTCGTGAAAGTTCTCCAACCTGAACCACAGAATAGGTCCTATGCCCCAAAAGGACCCATATGAGCGCTTGGCCCTTATTCTCAGTGAGAAATGTGACATTTAAATCTAAATCTAAATCTAAATCTATATCTGGAGGATTGAATGCTCCATAAATGATTGAATGTCACATAAATGTACACTGGGGCTGTCCCCCCGACCAAAGTTTTTCTTTGAATGTCTGTTGTTTTCAGTGAATGTAAACCCAGTGAGTTGAGTTCCCCATCGCTTCCAAAGGTCTATTTCAGGGGTACTCAAACTTTATTTTAGTTTACAAGTCCACTTGTGAATTTCTTTACAAGGTTAATGGTCTGGAACAATGCCAGTAAAGTGCATGACATAATTCAACATTCATAACATATTCACACACACGTTCAATAGTACAGTTTGGTGGCTTCAATTAGTGGGAGGAATGGCAATGTTTGCCTGTAGCAGATGCCTTGAACCTCAGCACAAAAGGTTTGATTGCCAGGCGGAGGCACTGACCCAAGTGTTGATCAGCTGCAGTATGAGCTTTCACAATGTTCAACATTCATCAATGTTCATGGAAATTCTAGACTCACAGCAATATGAGGAACCGAACATGGTGAGCAAATGAATGACCACCTTCTGAAGATGGGGGAAATTTGATGCAGTAGCCATCTTTGTCCAGAATGTCACAGGGTCACAGTCCACTTCCCTCAGAGCAACATTCTCCTGGAGATCTATTGGCTCGGTTTGCAGAGATGGAACAAGCAAGGGAAGATGCTCTTTGCCTCTCTTGAGAAGTCTTGAACTTTGTTCACCAGAAATGGAGATCCAATACAGAGTAGGACTTGCTTACCCAGACTGAAATCATCAAAACATTTTTGAACATTCTCAGCCGGCCTCTCCTGGAATGCAACATGAGTATGATGGTGACAACCTTTAGTTTGCTGTCGGATTGTCGGAAAGTGGAGATGTGCCTCTGTTATGTCACTCCTGAGGATCACCAACTTCCTTTGGAAAGAAAATATTGCTGACACAAGGTCACACACTGTGTTGCCTTGGCCTTGGAGGTTGAGCTCATTTAGATGAGATATAACTTCCACCAAAAATGCCACACAGACGTTTCTGGTCTGACAAAAACATCTCTCGGTCTTTCCTGACAGCCCAAAATCTCTCCAGAACCATTCCCTTACTCAGCCACCTCACATTGTTATGAAGGAGAAAGTCATCATAAGCTGCATTGACCTGGCGTGAGTGAGTGAGAGTGAGAGAGAATGACACACACTCACACTTTCTTCACTATGAACTCAAAATATTATTTTTTTTTCATTTTGGATTTTGCCAAATGTCAACTACTCACACACTGCAAAATAAGAGTAATAATTTTCACAAAGTAAACCTGAGTCTGTTTAAGACAGATTACTGGCTATCATACAATGCAATAAAGAGTTATACATTTACCTTTGTCAGAAATGCACGCAAAAGGCGGTGCTGAAAATACTGAGGAGGCTTTCAGGTAGTTCACAAGCTTCATAAGTGTCTCCGTGACATTGGAGTAATATTTGCCAGTTGCACTGACTGGTGCATGATCCAGTGGTATGACAGCAGGTCTGGGGGTTGCTCTTTCAGGCGCTGAACAGCTGTCAGCTTCTCTTTCCCAGTCATGGCTGGAGCTCCATCAGTTGTAATTGCCAATTCCCATTTAAAAATCAGCATTTGCATGATGACTTCATAAATGCCACTGGTGTGGCCATGGAGGGTTTTGAGGCCAAATATGTCCTTACGAAATGTTCTCTTTGCCTCTCTGTAACACCTAACGAAGACGCATCGCTGGGTGTTGTCATGGCTGTCGGTTTACAAATCAACGGCCAGTGAACTGCACACTGCATTTGTTTTGTCATCCGTCAAATGATTCAGTTCTCCTGCTTGTAGTGGAGTTTGATGATGAAGGGTATCTGCTTAATTATTTTAGACATCTCCTGTTTCTCCTTATGTCATAGATGTCGAAGATCCGACCGTCTGTTTGTAGCGTGATAGGAAGATTTTAACTTAGTACATTGTTCTGTCCTTCCATGTGTTCTGGGGATACTGCTGCTTAAAGTAGCTGTGATTCATAGTGGCATTACTCTGTCCATTCTTCTTTGAATTCTCGGTTCTTTTGATCAACGTTCCTTTGCTTTGGGAACTTTGAGAACGACATGCTGGCAGCATTTGCGATCACGTGTGCGGGTCCCTGACTAA
>CM051009.1:27652208-27657208 GCA_027704905.1 Muraenolepis orangiensis | reverse complement strand
TGGTGATAGAGGTGATAGAGGTGGTGATGGTGGTGGTGATGGTGGTGATGGAGGTGGTGATGGTGGTGGTGATGGTGGTGATGGAGGTGGTGATGGTGGTACTGATGGTGGTGATGGAGGTGGTGATGGTGGTGACGGAGGTGGTGATGGTGGTGATGGAGGTGGTGATGGTGGTGATGGAGGTGGTGATGGTGGTGATGGAGGTGGTGATGGTGGTGATAGAGGTGGTGATGGAGGTGGTGATGGTGGTGATGGAGGTGGTGATGGTGGTGATGGAGGTGGTGATGGTGGTGATAGAGGTGGTGATGGAGGTGGTGATGGTGGTGATAGAGGTGGTGATGGAGGTGGTGATGGTGGTGATGGAGGTGGTGATGGTGGTGGTGATGGTGGTGATGGAGGTGGTGATGGTGGGGGTGATGGTGGTGATGGAGGTGGTGATGGTGGTGGTGATGGTGGTGATGGAGGTGGTGATGGTAGTGTCTGTGTCAATCTGACGGATGAAATGCACACAAGGGGTTTAATTGTGTAACATATTCTTGTGAGAAATCTGAAAACCCGATTGGATATTTACAACTGCCCCCCCCCCCCCCCCCCGCCCCCCCCCCCCCACAAGGAAACACAAGTTTAAGGGAAAACCAACGGATATGTTCAGAAGGTTTATAAAGCAATAGAGAGTCTCTGGTAAGAAAATAAAGTTTGGTCCTGCTGCTGATGGAATGTGTCCAGCCTGCTTCTAGCAGTCTGATCCTGAGATGGTCTTTTGAGTCTCTTCCAAAAGCTCTTCCAAAGGCTCAGGAGGTACAGCCTCAGGTCGCCTCACAACCGGGAAGGTTGCTGGGTCGAGGTGACCTTGAGAAGACACCCTAACCCTAACTGCTCCTGACGTGCCGGCTGTCTCCTTGCGTGGCTGACTCCGCCGTGGGTGGTTGAATGTGTGTATGAATGGGTGAATGTGAGGCTGAGAATCATCTGAAGCTCTTTTCCCAATAAGGATGAACAACAAGCGGGGCTCACGTATTCTCCCTCCGATAGACATTCAACGGCGTACACTCATGTCGGTGATTTATTGCCGTCATTACATCTCCTTCTGATAACAGTCGATGGCTGCTTGCGATACGACCGCCTTTTGTGTGTGTGTGTGTGTGTGTGTGTGTGTGTGTGTGTGTGTGTGTTTGTGTGTCCACTATAATCAAGACTTCCTTATCTCGTGAGATGCATCGCTGCAGCAGCGCACATAAGCTGCAGAGAAGGAAAACCTCAATCAAGCTGCAACATTTGAATCTAATGTGAAATGAATTGAAGAATCCTATTGTACTGAATACAAATATTAATTAAAGGATTATTTGACTTACACATCTCTTCTAGGCTTCCCAGTCTCTCTCTCTCTCTCTCCCAAGAGAGAGACCCTTTCCTTGTTTTGTGTTGGTTGTTCCTGATCAGTCATCATCAGACCTTTTTTAACTGGGCCGCTTTGGTCGCATGACGGCGTCCCTCACAGCGTTAATACCATGCAAAAATTGGCATTTGGATAGCTTTCATTATCAAGCATACCCATAAACCCATTGTGTTCTGCATTGAGGACTCGGTAGGAAAGGATCCATCCCGGGGCGGGGCGGGGCGGCCACAGCGGTGTCCCGTCTAGACTGTGGCGGTTTCTGGGGGTGAATCTGAACCACTGTGAGACGGGCTCCATTTCAGGCAGCGTCGGATAAGTCGCTAATTACCACGACAGGACTGTTGGGGGGGGGGGTCGGATTATACACTAAGCTGGGACTCGGAACGTGGAAACAGAGCTAGAACGGCCGAGCGGGGGGGGGGACTCACAGACAACACAGTATCAAACCACGTAATGAAAAAAAAGACATCTTGAATCCCAGTAACTTGATAACCCCACGCCAGAAGCGGAGGATTATCAAATAGAAATTCACTAATTCGGGAAAAAAAACATGGCAAACTAATTATATTTCCCATGTCAGAGCTCTATATTGATCAACATTCTGCCTTCTATTCTCTCTATTTTATTCTTCCTATCATTGTTTCCTTTCTGCTTTTCATCTAAAAACCCCGGCTGAGACAGGGGTTATTAGATCACACGCAAATTCACAGGCACAGCAGGGTTAGCAAAAAATAATAAAACAGTGCAGGGAATATGAAATGTCTGACGTTCATGATTCAAAAGCAGGTATGAAACAGCATTGTTCACTGGGGTGGATGGTGCATGACAGTACACCAGCTTGTTTTGGATTTGACCTTTGGCTGGCAGTGGGACTGGAGGCTCCTTAGCGCTCTACCGGTGGACGGAGCAACACAGGACCACATTTGTTGCCGCTGTGTTTTTTTGCTCCTGTCAAGACGCCAAGCCCCTTAGCGGTTGACATTTGCCATAGACCGAGTGTCCCTGTGATACGAGATCGGGGATAAGTCACCACACACACACACACACACACCAAACAAGAAGATGACATTTGACCTGAAGTATGAAAAAAAAACCACATTCCCAGCTAAGGTCAGAAGAGAAACAGCAAAGCTGAATTGTTTAGAGATTAGCATTCACTGCGTCGGGAAGACGCGATTAAAAGTGATAAAACTTTTAAGAGGTGTCGGCGAGATACAACACAAAGAACATATGAAGGAGGTCACTTCTCTGAAGCTCCACAAAGTTCCCTGTTTAACGACAGTTTAATGGAGTCTCTTATCTGTTAAAGGAAAGAGGGGGGGGCCACAAACAACTGTTTGTCAGGCTGCGATAAGAGTGTCATTAACACTTCATGTCAAAGTCTTTCTTCTCAAACTGTTTTATCGCCAGATTATGCTGAAGTCCTATTTCAAGAGACTCAGTGTTTTCTATTTTTCAACTTCAACGTGTACAATCCCCCCCCCAACATCCCTCCCTCCCTATTGTCCTCCTCCACCACAGCGCTGGCTCCCTATTGTCCTCCTCCACCACAGCGCTGGCTCCCTATTGTCCTCCTCCACCACAGCGCTGACTCCCTATTGTCCTCCTCCACCACAGCGCTGGCTCCCTATTGTCCTCCTCCACCACAGCGCTGGCTCCCTATTGTCCTCCTCCACCACAGCGTTGACTCCCTATTGTCCTCCTCCACCACAGCGCTGGCTCCCTATTGTCCTCCTCCACCACAGCGCTGACTCCCTATTGTCCTCCTCCACCACAGCGCTGGCTCCCTATTGTCCTCCTCCACCACAGCGCTGACTCCCTATTGTCCTCCTCCACCACAGCGCTGGCTCCCTATTGTCCTCCTCCACCACAGCGCTGACTCCCTATTGTCCTCCTCCACCACAGCGCTGGCTCCCTATTGTCCTCCTCCACCACAGCGCTGGCTCCCTATTGTCCTCCTCCACCACAGCGCTGGCTCCCTATTGTCCTCCTCCACCACAGCGCTGACTCCCTATTGTCCTCCTCCACCACAGCGCTGGCTCCCATTGTCCTCCTCCACCACAGCGCTGGCTCCCTATTGTCCTCCTCCACCACAGCGCTGACTCCCTATTGTCCTCCTCCACCACAGCGCTGGCTCCCTATTGTCCTCCTCCACCACAGCGCTGACTCCCTATTGTCCTCCTCCACCACAGCGCTGGCTCCCTATTGTCCTCCTCCACCACAGCGTTGGCTCCCTATTGTCCTCCTCCACCACAGCGCTGACTCCCTATTGTCCTCCTCCACCACAGCGTTGGCTCCCTATTGTCCTCCTCCACCACAGCGCTGGCTCCCTATTGTCCTCCTCCACCACAGCGCTGGCTCCCTATTGTCCTCCTCCACCACAGCGCTGACTCCCTATTGTCCTCCTCCACCACAGCGTTGGCTCCCTATTGTCCTCCTCCACCACAGCGTTGGCTCCCTATTGCTTTCTGCAGATCACTGAGTTGTGTTACGGTTGATCAGACCATGCAGTTCAGAAAACCCCTAACCACTTCCTCAATGTGTCGCTTCCGACCCTCCGGGCCGTTAGGAAGAGGGCTGTGAGACAGCAGGAAATCAATCAGGGGAGGGATAATAACTAACCAGCCCATTAAGACCAAACCATGTGGGCGGTGGTGGGGACAATTAATGTACTTTTACCTGAACTTATTGTTCTTTAACCTGAGCACTGGCTCAGTTCTTGAAGACTTGTCTAGAATGAAATGCACTTTCTGGTGACGTGTTGTTCTTTTGCCTACCTTTGTTGAACGCACTATTGTAAGTCGCTTATGCTAAATGACTGTAATGTAATTAAATGTACAACACGACATATACACAATGATCAGTGGACAGACTCCAGTGTGCGGTCTAGCTAGCAGACTTGCTAGTGTCGTCGGAAAGTAAAGTTGTTGTTTTTTTACGATATGGTGGGGTTTCTTTGGCTGCTTTTAACATCGGTATGAATACAGCAGACTTTTCTGTCCGCTTTCATCCCTGGAAGGTTAGCCTGATATAGCCTAGAGAATCACAGACAGGACTCACCCGGTTCAAGACTAGCTACGCCTATCACACAAACACTACACGGATTGTTTTAAGGATTTCTAATAGTATTGGTAGTAATAGCATTACAGCAACTTAGTACTTATGGGGTGGCAAGTAGCTCAGGAGGTAGAGCAGGTCACCTGACAACCGGAAGGTTGCTGGTTCGATTCCCCGGCTCCTTCAAGTCATGTCAAGTCAAGTTTATTGTCACAATTTATGCAATTTATAAAATGCAATATATCAGCACAGAAAAAGAGCAATATGTATATATAAATCAATGTAATAAAATATACATTGTTATATGCTATACGCCCTTGTTCAGCAGCCTGATGGCCTGACTGTGGAAGCTATTTCTAAGCCTACTTGTGCGGCACTTCGGTATTGTACGGTATTGTGCAGATACTGCGGTATCGCCTGCCTGACGGTAACAGTGAGTACAGTTAGTGGCTGGGGTGGGCAATGTCTTTATGATGCGTTTGGCCTTGGCCACGCACCGCTGGTTGTATATATCCAGGAGGGAGGGGAGCTCACCTCCAACGATATA
>CM051009.1:27639708-27647208 GCA_027704905.1 Muraenolepis orangiensis | reverse complement strand
TGCATATCCCCCTCCCCTTAACTATTTCCTTTAGCGCAACTCCCAAGGTGGCGTTGTCTGGCTGTGTTGGTTGCCCAACCACAGCACCCTGTTGCATGTACATGTATACGTCCTGTCAGGTCACTATTAAGTATGTTCAGTCCGATTTGGTGACTGTTTGCTTTATTCAATGTTTTGGTACAAATGATCTGTTATTGGAATGAAAACCGTTCGAAAACTCTGAATAAAATGCCTTTAGTATGAAATAACTGTTAAATAGCGGTTTAACTGAGGAACAACGGATAAGCTTGCAGTGATTTGAAAGCCTTGAGAGATTCCTTCGTGTCCATCCCTGGCGTGTCGATCAGGTGTACATATGACCGAAGCTCAAATGTGGCCTAAGAGTGGTGTTATTTTGCCATCCCTTCAATGCCTACCTGTCTGGAAGTGAAGCCGAACATTTATCACACGTTCGTTTAGAATAATATCGAAACAAATCGCAACTTGGTTGAGAGTTTTTACGTATTCAGAGACTATGAAAGGCGTTTAGCAGTCGAACACGCCATACTTTGTATATAATAGAAACAAGACGTACGCGACCTTTTGCCAACCGTAAAAGTGCACATGCGTGGAAATGACATGTCAGTTTGTACACACGAAACAGTAAATGCTTACGGCCATACCACCCTGAACACGCCCGATCTCGTCTGATCTCGGAAGCTAAGCAGGGTTGGGCCTGGTTAGTACTTGGATGGGAGACCGCCTGGGAATACCATGTGCTGTAAGCTTTTAATTATTCAACGCTACACTACTTCATATCCTCCACATGCCTAGCGTCACGTGTTCTTTACCACCAACCGCTTGTGACAAAGCAACACGCAACAACTTCGCTCCAAACTGTTTTCATCAAACATGACGACAGAGCACTCTGCTCGCCAACAGGGGGCAGCAGAGAGCTGTTGGAAGCTCAGTGAAGAGACACACGCTACTGTAGCCCGCTGTCCGCTTACTGTTAGACCTGTTCACCACCAAACTGTTGCCCCTTTGCCATACAACTCGTTTCACTTAGCAGCACCGTACCATAGAGAGAACAGAGGGGCGTACAGCATTGTCTGCACACGCAGCGCAACGAGAACATCGCGGAGACGTTGAGGATTCCATTGTGACGCAAGTGGGAGATTGTAGCTCATTTAAAGAGTTATTAATGAGCAGCCGGGAGGGGGGCGCTCTTGGCCCATACGTAAAGGAAACGAGAACCATGTTCCGGGGAAAGAAGTGCCAATGACCGAGCCTAAGGAGAGACGTGTGTGGATTACTTGTTAACGTGCCATATAAGTAACGATAGACCAAGGCGTGTTGTGGACCATACACCATACTTAAATCGAAAGATGTAACGGCAACAATCCAACTTTTGACTCTTGTAATTGCGATGTTTCTCATGACGTCACAGCCAAAGTCGTGTATGCGCGTGTGTGTGCGCGCGCGCGCGCGCGTGTGTGTGTATAAGCGCGTATGCGCGCGCGCGCGTGTGTGTGTGTGTATAAACGCGTATGCGCGTATGCGCACGCGTGTGTGTGCGTGTGTGTGTGTGTGTGTGTGTGTGTGTGTGTGTGTGTGTGTGTGTGTGTGTGTGTGTGTGTGTGTGTGTGTGTGTGTGTGCATATGTGCGCATTGGAAGGGGAAAGGATAGGGGTCCGGACGGATCTGCGGGAGACAAGCGTCAGTCAATTATTTTATTTAACTCCAGTTGATATAAAATCGATATAAACATATGCGTTTGATACAAAAATATACTTCCAGCCTGCTGTATTAAAACATTGACCTATCTAGGGGTTATTAGCTTTGAAGGCGCATGTTCCAACCCGGGGGGTGGGGGTATACTGACAACTGGGGGCTCCTAGTGCAAGCTAAACACCACACTTGACTCGGGATCACACACAGCAAACTAGAAAAGGAGTGATCATAAAGTGCATTTAATTCAGGCTCACGCATGCCGAGAGTGTTAAGACCCCAGGTAGGCTAACAACCTCCCCCCTAGGATGGCACCTTACCCGGACTATAGGCTAGCTAACAGATAGCTTCAAGATATAGCACAACAGGCCGGTTGGTTGGAACAGAATGGTATAGGTTACCAGGTAGAGAATACATGTTACTGGGTTCCAAACAGGTATACCTATACAATTAGCCTACGGCCAATTAAACAACAAAAGGGAACCGAAACCAAACCAAACTACATATTAGAGGCAAGTTTGTACAAAGACACAACAGCAGGTGGCGTTCTGACCGACCTGAGGACAGAACATACACACATCCATAAATAAAACAATTCGGTAGATACAAACAGAAAGCTTGGCCGAAAAATGAGCTCGGATGCCATAAGGACAAGCCTACAATACCCGCAACCTATAGATAGCCTACCTGTCAGTACGAGCAACCGGGAAGTCAGGTGACCAAGAGGCAGATCACTGGGTGCACCGGGCTTTTATAGGGGATCACGACTCATTGTCGAATTGTCTGCCAGGTGTGAATGCAAGCCCCATACATCTTTTCTCAGACCCAATAATCACTGGCTGCCCTGCCTGTCGCATACAGGCATACATACCACAGAACGCCATAGGAAGTCCTTTCTTCCTGTGGCCATCAGACTCTTTAATTCATCTACCTCGGGTCGTGAGAGGGACAGTGGAGACTCAGTGACCAGAGGCCAACGTACTTATTATTATTATTTTTTGGTCAACGCACTGTAAATCATCTCACTGTAACTTTGCACTGTAAATTCTATTTCAAATTCTAATTCACTTTTCACTTTTCACATGTCACTTTTTCAGCATTCATCTGAGTTATTTATTAATATATTATTACTGCCAATTTGCACTATACGTATTGTTGTGTATTGTATATACCTACGTATTACTGTAATAATACTGTAAATTTATCTTCATCTATCAATACATTTAGATTTCATTTAGAATTATTTTAACTATATTTTTGTTTATACTAGTTGTATTTAGTTAGTTGTTGTTTTTTTAGCTTAGGTATTAGTATTTTTGTATGTGCATTTATTCCCCTGTGTCAACTGTCGCCCTTAATTTCCCTCGGGATTAATAAAGTCATCTGAATCTGAATCTGAATCTGAATCTGAATACATATAATTCAGCAGTTTTCACTTTATTGTTCTTTTTTATTGTGTACATACAGTATCTTTATGGTAGGCCTATAGTGTTTTTGTAAATGCATAATTCGAGAGGGAACGGGGAGTAAGCGTTCCATTGTACTTGTTGCGTATGACAAATGAACATCTTGAATCTTGAGTCGCGAGTGACCCGCAGAGTCGCGAGTGACCCGAAGGCTCCAGTTATTTTGTATGAATTGCATGTATCCAGGCCTCTTGCTTTGTTTCTCGTTCTGGAATCCTCAGGAACCGTATACTAGAAACCCATTTGTGCAACCAATAACACGACAACTTAACATAACACGCGCGCACATATGCACACACACACACACACACGCACACGCACACACACACACACCACACACACGCGTGCGCATACGCGCATACGCGCTTATACACACACACACACACGCGCGCGCGCGCGCATACGCGCTTATACACACACGCGCGCACACACGCACACACGCGCATACACGACTTTGGCTGTGACGTCATGAGAAACATCGCAATTACAAGAGTCAAAAGTTGGATTGTTGCCGTTACATCTTTCTATTTAAGTATGGTGTATGGTCCACAACACGCCTTGGTCTATCATCGTTACTTATATGGCACGTTAACAAGTAATCCACACACGTCTCTCCTTAGGCTCGGTCATTGGCACTTCTTTCCCCGGAACATGGTTCTCGTTTCCTTTACGTATGGGCCAAGAGCGCCCCCCTCCCGGCTGCTCATTAATAACTCTTTAAATGAGCTACAATCTCCCACTTGCGTCACAATGGAATCCTCAACGTCTCCGCGATGTTCTCGTTGCGCTGCGTGTGCAGACAATGCTGTACGCCCCTCTGTTCTCTCTATGGTACGGTGCTGCTAAGTGAAACGAGTTGTATGGCAAAGGGGCAACAGTTTGGTGGTGAACAGGTCTAACAGTAAGCGGACAGCGGGCTACAGTAGCGTGTGTCCCTTCACTGAGCTTCCAACAGCTCTCTGCTGCCCCCTGTTGGCGAGCAGAGTGCTCTGTCGTCATGTTTGATGCGAAGTTGTTGCGTGTTGCTTTGTCACAAGCGGTTGGTGGTAAAGAACACGTGACGCTAGGCATGTGGAGGATATGAAGTAGTGTAGGGTTGAATAAAAAGAAAAAAGAGCTTACAGCACCTGGTATTCCCAGGCGGTCTCCCATCCAAGTACTAACCAGGCCCGACCCTGCTTAGCTTCCGAGATCAGACTAGATCGGGCGTGTTTTTTTTTTTTTTGTATTTTATTAATTTTTACTATAAAAATATACATATCATCACATATGACAAGACAGTGACATTTGGGCCAGCCCACAGCCCCCTCCCACCCTCACACTCCATGAAGGCCTTCCAGACTAGGGGGAAGGGGGCAGGGGGGGGGGTGGGGGGGCAAGACAATGGAGTGAAAATGGGACAAAAAAAAAACCCCTCTCCACCTCACATCCCCAACACACGCAAAAATTAGAAATACAGCATAGTATTCTACCAACCTCCACCATTTACCTCACCCACCACCTACATACCCTCCCCCATTTTATATAATTACCTCATCACACACCGACCGTCATATAGCACATACCTTTGCACTCTGCGTTTACCATTACCGTTAATCCAACCACCATTTTGTATCACACACCATCCATCATATATCACATAGCATAGCACACACCATTTACCATTACCCTTACGCAAACAAGCACAACAACCACACTACCAGCGGCCATTTTGCGCATCCCACCTCCACTCGCCCAAAACCCTATTCACCCACCACCCCTACCTTCCTCCACACCACACCATCCCGCATATATCGCACAACACAGCCGTAATTCACCGCCTTCCCATGTGTTTTACCCCATACACACCCTACCAAACGCTTAAACCATCACGCAACACGCACCACTGTTATCGTTGCTCCCCCGCGTGTACTACGCAACGCAAAACAAGCACACCAACAACGTTATAGCAGCCATTTTGCACATCCAACCCCGTCACTTTACCCATAGCATTTCACTGGACATTAGTCTGTCCCCCGTGTCCCCGTATATACACTCATATATCTCGTCTAATCGACACAATCACAATATCAACCGTCACATTACAGAGCCTTTCCTCTCCCCCTCCCTTTGTCACCACCACCACCCCCCACAGTAGCCCCGGTCCCAGTTTCAGGCTTACCCGGTTTCTTTCCCTCTCCCGTGCCTCCACTGCTTTGACGAATGTCCGTCTTGCCGCCTCCACCGCTTGCCCGGCCTCCTCCGTCGGTAGCGCTGGTGTTACTCTCTGCTCCGTGTCCACCTATAGGGCCCTCACCCCGCTCTTTGGCCCCCTTGGCCTCCATGGCCGTGTAGGCCCTCGTGTGGGCCACACGGACCTTTGTACCCCCGCCAACGTTCGCCTTTCTGGGTTCCTTTGGCGCGTCCTCCATGCTTTTCCGCCCGCCTTTCGACTCTCCCTGCACGTTGGGGGCGATCTCCTCCGCCTCACCCCCGTCGCTGGGGCCGCCATCATACTCCTCCTCCATGCTCTCCTCTCCGTCGTGATCGTCGCTGTCGTTGTCCTCCTTGCTGCCGTCCTCATCGTTCTCCTCACCGCCTCCATCGTTCTCCGCGTTCTCCTCCGCCACCATCTCTGCCTCTCCGCTTGCATCAGGGTCCGCCGTGTCGTCGCCGACTCCTCCCCCTGTCTCTGCCCTGTTGCTCACAATCGCGGGCAAAATGGCCCTGTCTCCCACACTGGTAACATGTGAAGCCAGGACAATCCTTAAGGATGTGCCCCGGCTTCATACACAGCCTACACAGCCGCACTTGGAGGTCGTGTATAACCCGGAAGTACCCCGGGCCCGTCGCCGTCTCAAACACTGTCGAGTACGGCAAGGACTTAACGTCCTCACTGAACTCGACCCGGACTATCCGTGTCCCGTCGTAGGCGTCCATCTTCGCCCACTTCTTCCTCTTTATGGACCCAATCTGTTTCACCCCCCACCCCTCCAACTTCTTGGTGATCGCCTCGTCCAGTACGTAGACCGGGAGCCCCATGAAGGACACCACCTCCTCCCTGCGCCCGAGCTCCCGGCCTACATAGAACACCCCGTCACACTTTACCCCTTTCATCAGCTTCTCCTTCCCCTTCTTATCAACCATAGTCACCTCGTACTCAGACCCAATCACCCTTGCTCCCCTAATCCTCCCACACAAAGTCTGAATGAACATCACCACCGAAAATATATCGATCGGGTCACCCAACAGGTCCTTCCCAATGGGCTCAACCCTCACTGTCAGCTCCCTCCAACTCGCCGCGTCCTCTTCCTCCACTCCCTCCTTCTCCCTCCGTGCTTTCTCCATACCGTTGTCTGTTGTTATTGGGCTGTCAGGGGCTGTCCTAGGTCTCTTCGCCGTGCGTTCTGTCATGGTGTCTCTCTCTCCACCTAGCACTCCTCTGCTGATCCCTCTGCGTCGCTGATTAGCCAATTGGCCACACCTGCTGCTGCTGATCGCACCTGCTCTCACTGGGCGTGTTCAGGGTGGTATGGCCGTAAGCATTTACTGCAGCCGCAAAACGGGCCTTTATAGAGGACGGCATATATCATAGACTGCACATTGCCATGGCTACACCGACAACGTTCCCGTGAGCCCAGGTTTCACAATGCCTGCCTCCCTGTAACCATGGAACGGCTCCACACTTGAAGGGGCTCGCGATGCGAACAATTGTTTCAAAGGGCACTTATTTCACCACTGTCTATTCTATATTACCATGCACTTTACTGCAACACTTGCACTCTGGTTACATGCTCAATTATTCTCGCTCTACTCTAATTGTGCAACGACAATGCATTTTTATCCAGCCTAATCCAAACTACAATGTGCACTAGAGCAATGATTCGTGTCTACAAACTGACATGTCATTTCCACGCATGTGCACTTTTACGGTTGGCAAAAGGTCGCGTACGTCTTGTTTCTATTATATACAAAGTATGGCGTGTTCGACTGCTAAACGCCATTTCATAGTCTCTGAATACGTAAAAACTCTCAACCAAGTCGCGATTTGTTTCGATATTATTCTAAACGAACGTGTGATAAATGTTCGGCTTCACTTCCAGACAGGTAGGCATTGAAGGGATGGCAAAATAACACCACTCTTTGGCCACATTTGAGCTTCGGTCATATGTACACCTGATCGACACGCCAGGGATGGACACGAAGGAATCTCTCAAGGCTTTCAAATCACTGCAAGCTTATCCGTTGTTCCTCAGTTAAACCGCTATTTAACAGTTATTTCATACTAAAGGCATTTTATTCAGAGTTTTCGAACGGTTTTCATGTGCCAGGTGAGGCTGCTTCA
>CM051009.1:27637425-27638708 GCA_027704905.1 Muraenolepis orangiensis | reverse complement strand
CACTGGGGCTGTCCCCCCGACCACCTGGGGCTGTCCCCCCGACCACCTGGGGCTGTCCCCCCGACCACCTGGGGCTGTCCCCCCGACCACCTGGGGCTGTCCCCCCGACCACCTGGGGCTGTTCCCCCCGACCAAAGCTTTTCTTTGAATGTCTGTTGTTTTCAGTGAATGTAAACCCAGTGAGTTGAGTTCCCCATCGCTTCCAAAGGTCTATTTCAGGGGTACTCAAACTTTTTTTTAGTTTACAAGTCCACTTGTGAATTTTTTTACAAGGTTAATGGTCTGGAACAATGCCAGTAAAGTGCATGACATAATTCAACATTCATAACATATTCACACACACGTTCAATAGTACAGTTTGGTGGCTTCAATTAGTGGGAGGAATGGCAATGTTTGCCTGTAGCCAATGCCTTGAACCTCAGCACAAAAGGTTTGATTGCCAGGCCCAAGTGTTGATCAGCTGCAGTATGAGCTTTCACAATGTTCAACATTCATCAATGTTCATGGAAATGCTAGACTCACAGCAATATGAGGAACCGAACATGGTGAGCAAATGAATGACCACCTTCTGAAGATGGGGGAAATTTGATGCAGTAGCCATCTTTGTCCAGAATATCACAGGGTCACAGTCCACTTCCCTTAGAGCAACATTCTCCTGGAGATCTATTGGCTCGGTTTGCAGAGATGGAACAAGCAAGGGAAGATGCTCTTTGCCTCTCTTGAGAAGTCTTGAACTTTGTTCACCAGAAATGGAGATCCAATACAGAGTAGGACTTGCTTACCCAGACTGAAATCATCAAAACATTTTTGAACATTCTCAGCCGGCCTCTCCTGGAATGCAACATGAGTATGATGGTGATAACCTTTAGTTTGCTGTCGGATTGTCGGAAAGTGGAGATGTGCCTCTGTTATGTCACTCCTGAGGATCACCAACTTCCTTTGGAAAGAAAATATTGCTGACACAAGGTCACACACTGTGTTGCCTTGGCCTTGGAGGTTGAGCTCATTTAGATGAGATATAACTTCCACCAAAAATGCCACACAGACATTTCTGGTCTGACAAAAACATCTCTCGGTCTTTCCTGACAGCCCAAAATCTCTCCAGAACCATTCCCTTAGTCAGCCACCTCACATTGTTATGAAGGAGAAAGTCATCATAAGCTGCATTGACCTGGTGTGAGTGAGTGAGAGTGAGAGAGAATGACACACACTCACACTTTCTTCACTATGAACTCAAAATATTATTTTTTTTTCATTTTGGATTTAGCCAAATGTCAACTACT
>CM051009.1:27607425-27632425 GCA_027704905.1 Muraenolepis orangiensis | reverse complement strand
CTCTCTCTCTCTCTCTCTCTCTCTCTCTCTCTCTCTCTCTCTCTCTCTCTCTCTCTCTCTCTCTCTGCAGCTCCTGTCAGTGGTTGAATGGGTGAGTGTGAGGCATGGCTTGTAAAGCACTTTGAGTGGCTGCACTGGTTAGAAAAGCGCTATATAAATGCAGTCCATTTCTCTCTCTATTATTTGGATTTATTTTGTTTCCATAGAAACCTGGTCCTGTCCCATGAATTCTCCTCATCACGACAGCCTGTCCCCAGGGCTCTCCAAATCGATTGCATATTCTTGCAGACATGGTCGTCTTACCTCTACCTCTTGTTACACAGCCAGACATTGTGTACCTCCTGAGCAGGTTTCAGCAGAAATGTCTTGTAAATGCAGTGTGTGTGTGTGTGTGTGTGTGTGTGTGTGTGTGTGTGTGTGTGTGTGTGTGTGTGTGTGTGTGTTTGTCACTTGCACAAAACTGCCAAGATGTACATCCAGTATAAATTGCCTCAAAGGGGTGGTGGTGGAGGTGTGATGCAGATGGTGATAGAGGTGGTGGTACTGATGGTGGTGATAGAGGTGGTGATGGTGGTGGTGATGGTGGTGATGGAGGTGATGGTGGTGGTGATGGAGGTGATGGAGGTGGTGATGGTGGTGGTGATGGTGGTGATGGAGGTGGTGATGGTGGTGATGGAGGTGGTGATGGTGGTACTGATGGTGGTGATAGAGGTGGTGATGGTGCTGGTGATGGTGGTGATGGAGGTGGTGATGGTGGTGGTGATGGTGGTGATAGAGGTGGTGATGGAGGTGGTGATGGAGGTGGTGATGGTGGTGGTGATGGTGGTGATGGAGGTGGTACTGATGGTGGTGATAGAGGTGGTGATGGTGGTGATGGAGGTGGTGATGGTGGTGGTGATGGTGGTGATGGAGGTGGTGATGGTGGTGATAGAGGTGGTGATGGTGGTGGTGATGGTGGTGATGGAGGTGGTGATGGTGGTGATAGAGGTGATAGAGGTGGTGATGGTGGTGGTGATGGTGGTGATGGAGGTGGTGATGGTGGTGGTGATGGTGGTGATGGAGGTGGTGATGGTGGTACTGATGGTGGTGATGGAGGTGGTGATGGTGGTGACGGAGGTGGTGATGGTGGTGATGGAGGTGGTGATGGTGGTGATGGAGGTGGTGATGGTGGTGATGGAGGTGGTGATGGTGGTGATAGAGGTGGTGATGGAGGTGGTGATGGTGGTGATGGAGGTGGTGATGGTGGTGATGGAGGTGGTGATGGTGGTGATGGAGGTGGTGATGGTGGTGATAGAGGTGGTGATGGAGGTGGTGATGGTGGTGATGGAGGTGGTGATGGTGGTGGTGATGGTGGTGATGGAGGTGGTGATGGTGGTGGTGATGGTGGTGATGGAGGTGGTGATGGTGGTGGTGATGGTGGTGATGGAGGTGGTGATGGTGGTGATGGAGGTGGTGATGGTGGTGATAGAGGTGGTGATGGAGGTGGTGATGGTGGTGATGGAGGTGGTGATGGTGGTGGTGATGGTGGTGATGGAGGTGGTGATGGTGGTGGTGATGGTGGTGATGGTGGTGGTGATGGTGGTGGTGATGGTGGTGATGGAGGTGGTGATGGTAGTGTCTGTGTCAATTTGACGGATGAAATGCACACAAGGGGTTTAATTGTGTAACATATTCTTGTGAGAAATCCCCCCCCCCCCCCACAAGGAAACACAAGTTTAAGGGAAAACCAACGGATATGTTCAGAAGGTTTATAAAGCAGAGAGTCTCTGGTAAGAAAATAAAGTTTGGTCCTGCTGCTGATGGAATGTGTCCAGCCTGCTTCTAGCAGTCTGATCCTGAGATGCTCTTTTGAGTCATTTAGGGTGAGCAGCTGATTTGTGCGTAAAGGGCGGCAGCGACTCAGGAGGCACGGCCTCAGGTCGCCTCACAACCGGGAAGGTTGCCGGGTCGAGGTGACCTTGAGAAGACCCCCTAACCCTAACTGCTCCTGACGTGCCGGCTGTCTCCTTGCGTGGCTGACTCCGCCGTGGGTGGTTGAATGTGTGTATGAATGGGTGAATGTGAGGCTGAGAATCATCTGAAGCTCTTTTCCCAATAAGGATGAACAACAAGCGGGGCTCACGTATTCTCCCTCCGATAGACATTCAACGGCGTACACGCATGTCGGTGATTTATTGCCGTCATTACATCTCCTTCTGATAACAGTCGATGGCTGCTTGCGATACGACCGCCTTTTGTGTGTGTGTGTGTGTGTGTGTGTGTGTGTGTGTGTGTGTTTGTGTGTCCACTATAATCAAGACTTCCTTATCTCGTGAGATGCATCGCTGCAGCAGCGCACATAAGCTGCAGAGAAGGAAAACCTCAATCAAGCTGCAACATTTGAATCTAATGTGAAATGAATTGAAGAATCCTATTGTACTGAATACAAATATTAATTAAAGGATTATTTGACTTACACATCTCTTCTAGGCTTCCCAGTCTCTCTCTCTCTCTCCCAAGAGAGACCCTTTCCTTGTTTTGTGTTGGTTGTTCCTGATGAGTCATCATCAGACCTTTTTTAACTGGGCCGCTTTGGTCGCATGACGGCGTCCCTCACAGCGTTAATACCATGCAAAAATTGGCATTTCATTATCAAGCATACCCATAAACCCATTGTGTTCTGCATTGAGGACTCGGTAGGAAAAGGATCCATCCCGGGGCGGGGCGGGGCGGCCACAGCGGTGTCCCGTCTAGACTGTGGCGGTTTCTGGGGGTGAATCTGAACCACTGTGAGACGGGCTCCATTTCAGGCAGCGTCGGATAAGTCGCTAATTACCACGACAGGACTGTTGGGGGGGGGCGGGTCGGATTATACACTAAGCTGGGACTCGGAACGTGGAAACAGAGCTAGAACGGCCGAGCGGGGGGGGGGGGGACTCACAGACAACACAGTATCAAACCACGTTATTGAAGAAAAAGACATCTTGAATCCCAGTAACTTGATAACCCGACACCAGAGGCGGAGGATTATCAAATAGAAATTCACTAATTCGGAAAAAAAACATGGCAAACTAATTATATTTCCCATGTCAGAGCTCTATATTGATCAACATTCTGCCTTCTATTCTCTCTATTTTATTCTTCCTATCATTGTTTCCTTTCTGCTTTTCATCTAAAAACCCCGGCTGAGACAGGGGTTATTAGATCACACGCAAATTCACAGGCACAGCAGGGTTAGCAAAAAATAATAAAACAGTGCAGGGAATATGAAATGTCTGACGTTCATGATTCAAAAGCAGGTATGAAACAGCATTGTTCACTGGGGTGGATGGTGCATGACAGTACACCAGCTTGTTTTGGATTTGACCTTTGGCTGGCAGTGGGACTGGAGGCTCCTTAGCGCTCTACCGGTGGACGGAGCAACACAGGACCACATTTGTTGCCGCTGTGTTTTTTTGCTCCTGTCAAGACACCAAGCCCCTTAGCGGTTGACATTTGCCATAGACCGAGTGTCCCTGTGATACGAGATCGGGGATAAGTCACCACACACACACACACACACACACCAAGCAAGAAGATGACATTTGACCTGAAGCATGAAAAAAAAACCACATTCCCAGCTAAGGTCAGAAGAGAAACAGCAAAGCTGAATTGTTTAGAGATTAGCATTCACAGCGTCGGGAAGACGCGATTAAAAGTGATAAAACTTTTAAGAGGTGTCGGCGAGATACAACACAAAGAACATATGAAGGAGGTCACTTCTCTGAAGCTCCACAAAGTTCCCTGTTTAACAACAGTTTAATGGAGTCTCTTATCTGTTAAAGGAAAGAGGGGGGGGGACCACAAACAACTGTTTGTCAGGCTGCGATGAGAGTGTCATTAACACTTCATGTCAAAGTCTTTCTTCTCAAACTGTTTTATCGCCAGATTATGCTGAAGTCCTATTTCAAGAGACTCAGTGTTTTCTATTTTTCAACGTCAACGTGTACAATCCCCCCCCAACATTCCTTCCTCCCTATTGTCCTCCTCCACCACAGCGCTGGCTCCCTATTGTCCTCCTCCACCACAGCGCTGGCTCCCTATTGTCCTCCTCCACCACAGCGCTGACTCCCTATTGTCCTCCTCCACCACAGCGCTGGCTCCCTATTGTCCTCCTCCACCACAGCGCTGGCTCCCTATTGTCCTCCTCCACCACAGCGCTGGCTCCCTATTGTCCTCCTCCACCACAGCGCTGACTCCCTATTGTCCTCCTCCACCACAGCGTTGACTCCCTATTGTCCTCCTCCACCACAGCGCTGGCTCCCTATTGTCCTCCTCCACCACAGCGCTGGCTCCCTATTGTCCTCCTCCACCACAGCGTTGACTCCCTATTGTCCTCCTCCACCACAGCGCTGGCTCCCTATTGTCCTCCTCCACCACAGCGCTGACTCCCTATTGTCCTCCTCCACCACAGCGCTGGCTCCCTATTGTCCTCCTCCACCACAGCGCTGGCTCCCTATTGTCCTCCTCCACCACAGCGCTGGCTCCCTATTGTCCTCCTCCACCACAGCGCTGGCTCCCTATTGTCCTCCTCCACCACAGCGCTGGCTCCCTATTGTCCTCCTCCACCACAGCGCTGGCTCCCTATTGTCCTCCTCCACCACAGCGTTGACTCCCTATTGTCCTCCTCCACCACAGCGCTGACTCCCTATTGTCCTCCTCCACCACAGCGCTGGCTCCCTATTGTCCTCCTCCACCACAGCGCTGACTCCCTATTGTCCTCCTCCACCACAGCGCTGGCTCCCTATTGTCCTCCTCCACCACAGCGCTGACTCCCTATTGTCCTCCTCCACCACAGCGCTGGCTCCCTATTGTCCTCCTCCACCACAGCGCTGGCTCCCTATTGTCCTCCTCCACCACAGCGCTGGCTCCCTATTGTCCTCCTCCACCACAGCGCTGACTCCCTATTGTCCTCCTCCACCACAGCGCTGGCTCCCTATTGTCCTCCTCCACCACAGCGCTGGCTCCCTATTGTCCTCCTCCACCACAGCGCTGGCTCCCTATTGTCCTCCTCCACCACAGCGCTGGCTCCCTATTGTCCTCCTCCACCACAGCGCTGACTCCCTATTGTCCTCCTCCACCACAGCGCTGGCTCCCTATTGTCCTCCTCCACCACAGCGCTGACTCCCTATTGTCCTCCTCCACCACAGCGCTGACTCCCTATTGTCCTCCTCCACCACAGCGCTGGCTCCCTATTGTCCTCCTCCACCACAGCGCTGACTCCCTATTGTCCTCCTCCACCACAGCGCTGGCTCCCTATTGTCCTCCTCCACCACAGCGCTGGCTCCCTATTGTCCTCCTCCACCACAGCGCTGGCTCCCTATTGTCCTCCTCCACCACAGCGCTGGCTCCCTATTGTCCTCCTCCACCACAGCGCTGGCTCCCTATTGTCCTCCTCCACCACAGCGCTGGCTCCCTATTGTCCTCCTCCACCACAGCGCTGGCTCCCTATTGTCCTCCTCCACCACAGCGCTGGCTCCCTATTGTCCTCCTCCACCACAGCGCTGGCTCCCTATTGTCCTCCTCCACCACAGCGCTGGCTCCCTATTGTCCTCCTCCACCACAGCGCTGGCTCCCTATTGTCCTCCTCCACCACAGCGCTGGCTCCCTATTGTCCTCCTCCACCACAGCGCTGGCTCCCTATTGTCCTCCTCCACCACAGCGCTGGCTCCCTATTGTCCTCCTCCACCACAGCGCTGGCTCCCTATTGTCCTCCTCCACCACAGCGCTGGCTCCCTATTGTCCTCCTCCACCACAGCGCTGGCTCCCTATTGTCCTCCTCCACCACAGCGCTGACTCCCTATTGTCCTCCTCCACCACAGCGCTGGCTCCCTATTGTCCTCCTCCACCACAGCGCTGGCTCCCTATTGTCCTCCTCCACCACAGCGCTGGCTCCCTATTGCTTTCTGCAGATCACTGAGTTGTGTTCCGGTTAATCAGACCATGCAGTTCAGGAAACCCCTAACCACTTCCTCAATGTGTCGCTTCCGACCCTCCGGGCCGTTAGGAAGAGGGCTGTGAGACAGCAGGAAATCAATCAGGGGAGGGATAATAACTAACCAGCCCATTAAGACCAAACCATGTGGGCGGTGGTGGGGACAATTAATGTACTTTTACCTGAACTTATTGTTCTTTAACCTGAGCACTGGCTCAGTTCATGAAGACTAGAATGAAATGCACTTTCTGGTGACGTGTTGTTCTTTTGCCCACCTTTGTTGAACGCACTATTGTAAGTCGCTTATGCTAAATGACTGTAATGTAATTAAATGTACAACACGACATATACACAATGATCAGTGGACAGACTCCAGTGTGCGGTCTAGCTAGCAGACTTGCTAGTGTCGGGGAAAGTAAAGTTGTTGTTTTTTTACGATATGGTGGGGTTTCTTTGGCTGCTTTTAACATCGGTATGAATACAGCAGACTTTTCTGTCCGCTTTCATCCCTGGAAGGTTAGCCTGATATAGCCTAGAGAATCACAGACAGGACTCACCCGGTTCAAGACTAGCTACGCCTATCACACACACACTACACAGACTGCTTTAAGGATTTCTAATAGTATTGGTAGTAATAGCGTTACAGCAAGCAAGGTTGCTGGTTCGATTCCCCGGCTCCTCCAAGTCAAGTCAAGTCAAGTTTATTGTCACAATTTATGCAATTTATAAAATGCAATATATCAGCACAGAAAAACAGCAATATGTATATATAAATCAATGTAATAAAATATACATTGTTATATGCTATACGCCCTTGTTCAGCAGCCTGATGGCCTGACTGTGGAAGCTATCTCTAAGCATATTTGTGCGGCACTTCGGTATTGTACGGTATTGTGCGGATACTGCGGTATCGCCTGCCTGACGGTAACAGTGAGTACAGTTGGTGGCTGGTGGGCAATGTCTTTATGATGCGTTTGGCCTTGGCCACGCACCGCTGGTTGTATATATCCAGGAGGGAGGGGAGCTCACCTCCAACGATATACTGGGCCGTCCGCACCACCCTTTGAAGCGCTCTGCGCTCGAGTGCAGTGCAGTTCCCGTACCGGGCGGTGATACGCCCTGTAAGAACACTCTCCATGGTGCCGTTATACAATGTTCTCAGGATGCGGGGCCCCATGCTGAATTTCTTCAGACGCCTGAGGAAATCCAGGCGTTGTTGGGCCCATTTCACCACGTGTGTGGTGTGCGTGGACCATGTGAGGTCCTCGGAGATGTGCTTTGGCGGGCTGCCATGGATGTCGAACCGAGCAAAAAAAGTATTTAGCTCTCCTGGGAGGGAGGTAGAGGAGTTCTCTACACAACTGGTTCTCCCTCTGAAGTTTGTTGTATCGTCTGTAACCCTTGCCACATACCGCTCGTGTCGTGGCTCTTGAATTTCTCCTCCACTCTGTCCTTGTACTCCCGCTTGGCAGTGACGATGGTCGTAACAGGCTCTCGTATATTCCTCCATATTCCCAGAGCCAAAGGCGGCGTTTCTCGAGTGGAGGGCAGTGCGAACATCGCCGTTAATCCACGGTTTCTGGTTGGGATATATCCGAACCGACTTGGTCAGAACAACGTCATCTATGCACTTCTTGAGTGCAAAAAAAACGGTACCCAACACACACACACACACACACACACACACACACACACACACACACACACACACACACACACACACACACACACACACACACACACACACACACACACACCACACACACACACACACACACACACACACACACACACACACACACACACACACACACACACACACACCACACACACACACACACACACAACAGCACACACACACACACTCCATTTGTCTTCCCGTCTACAGTCTTTCACCTTTAGCCCCTCCCCCTCCCCACCACTGGAGACCCCTGCTTGGCCACGCCCCCTGCAACACCTGCTCCTTTACCTGTTGTTGCGATTATTATCAGAACCAATTAGAAACAGGACCCCCCCCCCTTCCCCTGGCACAGAAGATGGAGGTGGGTGGCGGTGGGTGGGTGTATTTTCGCCTGGGTGTAGGAATTAGAGGGTGGTGGGGTGGGGGAGGTGTGTTCGGGGGGGACGGGACGGGACATGAGGGGGGGGGGGGGGTGATAGCAGTGTTTGGATGTTTAGTGTGCAGGGTTATCTGCTCTGCCACAGCGGTGTGATGCGAACTGGGGGAAAATATGGTGGGAGGGGGTCAGCCCTGTTACCGCAGTCTCTCTCCCTCTCTCTCTCTCTCTCTCTCTCTCTCTCTCTCTCTCTCTCTCTCTCTCTCTCACACACCCCCTTTCCTCCTGTGATCCAGGTTTTCTTTCGCTGTCTCAATCTCTTTTCCTGCCGTTTTGATCAATAGCTAAATTAAATACTGCCGGTAAACAGTGAAGATAGGAGAGGAGGTCCCAAGGGCTTAAGAAGAACATCCTTCTCCTTCTCCTCCTCTTCCTCTTCCTTCTCCTCCTCCTCCTCCTCCTCCTCCTCCTCCTCCTCCTCCTCCTCCTCCTCCTCCTCCTTCTCCTTCTCCTCCTACTCCTCCTCCTCCTCCTCCTCCTCCTCCTCCTCCTCCTCCTCCTCCTCCTCCTTCTCCTTCTCCTCCTCCTCCTTCTCCTCCTCCTCCTCCTCCTCCTCCTCCTCCTCCTCCTCCTCCTCCTCCTCCTCCTCCTTCTCCTTCTCCTCCTACTCCTTCTCCTCCTCCTCCTCCTCCTCCTCCTCCTCCTCCTCCTCCTCCCATTAGTCCCATTAGTCCCATTGTCCAGAACCACCCCACAACCGGAACAGCCCCAGATAAACCCATTGCTTGGTTTGTGTCCTGTATTTCATTTGAAAAGGGAGACATCCATTTGGGGGAATGTTCACAATGCATTGTGGGTCCCCTCCTCTGTTGGCATGGGGTCATTGGGTCTGATCATGTAAGGGTTAACCCTTTCTAGGAACGGAAACTAAATGAGTTAGTGGAGGTCAAGGCACATCTGAGTTTCCGCTCAAACATTGAAGAAATGTATTTTTACGAAACAATAATGAAATGATTGACATTGTCAATAAATAACATCCCTGAAGAACATCGCCACTGCGACCAGACAGCTACTTGTCTTCATCAACTCTCAGAAGGAGTCATCCAGAAGCCAATCTCATCCATATATTAGGTGGTCTTCAACAACAGGCTATGCTGCGACCACTGGTAACGTATACGAGATAGTTCCAAAATGCCAGACTATAATAAGGTGCTCGAAATATATATATATATAGTATATATCCATATGTGTTTGGGACGTTTTTCAAACAGAATACTCAACCTAAGCTTTTGATATCATTCGATAAGATGATGTTATCAATCCGAGAGGTGTGTGTGTGTGTGTGTGTGTGTGTGTGTGTGTGTGTGTGTGTGTGTGTGTGTGTTCCTGTCTCTCCTTAATGTCGAGGTTGACTGGAGGAAGAGCTCCACACAGCAACACTAAAAGCTTTCCAGCTCCTTGCCCCTCACACATTGCCATATGCAACCACAATGGAATGCTTACTTCCCATTCCCTCCCTCCGTCTGCACTTTTCTGAAACACTACACTATATAAATACTGTACATGTAAAAATAACAATAAAGTGACATGTGGTGTACATGTGATGTACATCACATGATTTGGGGTTCATTAAGGAGGAAAAAAAACAAGTATCACCAGCTATGTTGTGATTGGTTTGGCGTGATGAACTTGGCGTGGTTTTGCCTGTGATGAACAGGCAAATAATGCAACGTGATTAGTGTTAGCTACGCTTTTGTTCCTTGTTTCCGTAATTATGCATCATTATATGATGGGCTCTGGTTGATATTTAAATATGGCAATTATTGAACATCTATATCGAATATCTTTGAATATCTTCAAAGTAGCCCATGAAAATCTCATCCTGGAGGTGTTAGACAGGTGTAGAGAGAGAGGCAGCGACAAGAGAGACAGACACAGATGAGAGAGAGAGAGAGAGAGAGAGAGAGAGAGAGAGAGAGAGAGAGAGAGAGGGGAGAGAGAGAGAGAGAGAGAGAGAGAGAGAGAGAGAGAGAGAGAGAGAGAGAGAGAGAGAGAGAGAGAGAGAGTCTAAATCAGTTCCACTGTGCTGTGCTGTGTGATGTGTGTGTTTACTTGTTTCCAGGGGCCCGTGAACAATGAACAAACACACTGCTGTTGTTGTTCACACACACACACACACACACACACACACACACACACACACATGGAAACACAAACACGCAGAGCGATTGCCACAGATCAAAAGTGGCAAACCACTGGTCCACGTCAGTGGCAGTTATTCACCGTGTTCTCCAGATCAGAACCAACAGGTCAACACACACAGAGCGGCTGGCAGAGAACCTTCTTCAGTCCACATCTCCTTCAATTACCAAGGAGAGGAGGAGGAGAGGAGAGGAAGAGGCTGAGGCTGAGGATGGGAGCCGGGTGTAGACTGATAATAATGAGTTTAGCAAGTATCCGCCCGTTATTCCGTCCTTATACGTTGTGACATTCACAACTTTAAACAGTTTTTCTGGTGTGTGTGTGTGTAAGGGGCCGGGGGGGGGGGGGTACATTCTGTCTTCCAGAATGTGTCTGTCCAGCCGTTTCGTCGACATTCTGTCTCTCTCTCCTGCTCTTTCTCTCTCTTTCGACCTTTCTTTCTGTCTTTCTTCCACAGTCGTCCTCTCTCCTCGTTCTGTTTCTGTCTCCCTGTTTCGTTGTCTCTCACTCTTTCTTCTTTCTCCTTCTCTCGCACACTCGAGTTGACATTGAAAAAATTTAATTTATAAAAAAAAGATATATATATATATATATATATATATATATATTCTGTTTCGCTTCTACTTTAATATGCACTTCAACTTTGATATAACTGTATATATGGCTGGAACTTGAGGGCTCCAGGACACAGGGTGATGAGGAATCCAGTTTATTGCAAGAGTTTGATATATTGATATATGAAAAGAGCAGTTGGTCCATGCTAGAGCTCTTCTTCTCCAGTGTGTGTGGGTGGTGGCTGTTTTTTAACCGGTGGGTTCTTGATTAATGACCCACAGGTGTGCAGCAGCCATATAGTAATCAGTCTTAACTCAGGCCAGGTGAGGCTGCTTCAACCAGCCACCAACCAACCAACCACACTCACTCCACAGTAGCGTGCTAATGTCTCACAGAATAATTCTTTCCAGACATCACTAAAGCAGTATTTGTGTATGTATATTCATGCTGTATATTCATGCTTTGGGCTTCGCCTTAATATGCAGTTCTGGCGATAAAAAAACCCCAGATTAAAACAGTTGGTGAGTTGCCATCCACATCATCATAGGTAGACTTTCTCAGGATTGGCCTGAAATCAATTCTTAAACACCACCACTAGACGTCTTCTTACGGGAATAAGGTGAGCCTTATCCTTCCTGCTGAATAGCGCTGTGTCAAGGTCATAAGGCACAATGCGGCGTGATTGAGGAGGAAATTAAATCAATTCAAACCAGCAGAACATTTCAGTTCAGTCTCGGCTCGAACAAAGAAGAAACAAATAGTTCTTTGAAGTGTGTCGCCTGCTTCAGAAGCAATTCAATGTCCTTTCCCATGACCCATGGAGAAATGAAGCTCGAACATAAAAACACCCACTTGTACAAACCATGATGAATATTCACTTTAAAAAATAATAATAATAATAACATGACCAACATAACAGGTGTACAGTATTGTTGTTATAGTATATTCATACAGGGGATGGGGGGGGAATGGGGAGTAAGCATTATATTGTACTTAATCTTGAATCTTGAATACCATGAAGAACTGAACAGGGAGGTGCGACTTTGTCAGCAATTGAATGTTCCCATGGAGCAAAACATTGTTTTTGTTTTTCTATGTCCTTGAAATCGGTCTGTAGTGTACAATCCGCAAACGCTTCGGGGCTAACGCGTACAAGCTAGTGCTTGTTCACAGCTAGCAAGGACTGAGCTTGTAGATTCTGCTGTCCAATCATAGAGCAACATTACAAGTGACTCATTAAGCATGAGGACATGTCTGTTGTGCCATCATTTCATTTCACTTCGCTTGTAGTAAGCGCTCACTTCCTCTCTGCCGCTTTGCACTACAAATCATTTCTACACTGCAAATCATTTGTATTCATTTATTTTCCCCAGAACAAAAAACTCAAGGTTATTTACGTTTTTTTTTTGCTTTGGTAATCTTTACTATAAATAAAGTGCATGCAGATTGCAGTATATTACTGCTCTTCTTTCTCCTGCCTCTTATTTCCACATTCATCAAAACATCGAGTGGAAGACATTTAACGTTCACCAATCTAACTAATCACTAATCTATATCTGGAGGATTTGGAATCCTCTTTATTGGTCACACACATATTGAAATGTGTTTCTCTGCATTTTACCCATCCTAGTTTGGGGCCGGAAGTAGCTCAGTCTATTGGGACTTGGCTTGGGAACCAGAAGGGCGTCGGTTCAAGTCCCCAAACCACCTGGGCAATGCCGAGGTGCCTGAACAAGGTAACAGTCCAATTCAATGCTCCCCGGGCGCTGTATATAAAATAGCTGGCCAATGCTCCTATAACTAGGATGGGTTAAAAGCAGAAAAACAACTTTCACTGTGTGTGTACATGTATGTGATCAATGAAGATCACGCATCATAAAACGCATCATAAAGACATTGCCCACCCCAGCCACCAACTGTACTCACGTTTACCGTCAGGCAGGCGATACCTCAGTATCAAGTGGTATCAAATAGACTCAGAGACAGCTTCCAGTCAGGCCATCAGGCTGCTGAACAAGGGCGTATAGCATATAACAATGTATATTTTATTACATTGATTTATATATACATATTGCTCTTTTTCTGTGCCGATATATTGCATTTTAGAAATTGCATTTTATTTTATTTTTATATTTTTATTCTATTTGTATTCTATTTTTATCTTATTTTTATAACTGCTGTCTGTCGTCGGGTATTGCACATAAGATTTTCACACCACTGCTTTATACTGTGAAGTGACAATAAACTTGACTTTTCAAACTTTTTTTTTACTTTGAAGAGGATTCAAACCTCCAGATTTTAGATTTTAGGAGCAGTGGGCAGCAGTTGCATATCCAGCGCCCGGGGGAGCAGTGTAGGGGTCTGATGCCTGGTTGCTCAAGGGCACCTCGGCAGTACAGCCCAGGAGGCCAACGGTCCCCTCGTTTCTAAGTAGCAGTTCTCACTTTGTGTTTTTTTTATATAATATAATAAGAAAAATGTATTATTTTGAAAGACTTGTAGACTTTTGCAAAAAAACGTTTGGCATATCTTCCACTCAGAAAGGGGAAATAATAGGCAGGACGTAGAGCAGCAAGTAGGACACAGTCTACCTGGTGCTTTTCACACTTTCCACACATTTCTAGCACCCGCATCATTCCACACACACACACACACACACACACACACACACACACACACACACACACACACACACACACACACACACACACACACACACACACACACACACACACACACACCACACACACACTCGTGCCAAACATGGATGTCATTTTCATAGTGTAGAAAAAGCGCCAATTCAACTGAAAAATCGAATCCTTTTCTGCGCTTCTTCACATGAACAGCTAAGACGTGATGTGATCACTTTACATAATCAAGAGCCTTTCACAGGGTGTGTGTGTGTGTGTGTGTGTGTGTGTGTGTGTGTATGTGTGTGTGTGTGTGTGTGTGTGTGTGTGTGTGTGTGTGTGTGAGCTATTATGTGTAAATAGAAAGAGCCATGTCTTCACATCACACTGAGTATGGCGGCATTAAATGTATCCATCGTTGGCCGCCATCGCCATGGATATGTGAGATTAAAAAAAACAAAAAAACCAAGATAACACCTTATTGAGAAATAACTCCATAAAATAAATCCACTGCTTTGACGAGAAGCAACATGACTGCTATGTGCTTTTATTCAAATCTGTGTATAAAAGTCGTGTATAATATATAATGTTTTGCCGTTGGTCATGTCGTTATGAAAAGCAACCTCTCTCATCGACTCTCTAATGTTATTCAAATAGTTGTGGAGTTCCACACTAAGCTCTAAAAACACGTCACATCAACGTCAGGATTAAAAACAAGGGTTGGGCGCTTGGTGTTCGTTTTCTCTCATCTTCTAATCTGCGCAGGACGTAAAGCTCAGTGGTAACGTGTAGACGGTCCGCCCCAACTGGGCCCACGCTTTGACCTGGAGGAAGGTTCACCCACTCAGTGATCAGGGACGCCACATTACATTCTGTTGGGCTGTTGTTGTTGTTGTTGTTGTTGTTGTTGTTGTTGTTGTTGTTGTTCTGCTGAAACACTCCATTATTGTGAGACTCTCAGCCCCAAACAGGAAGGTAGCAGCGCAGGTGTGGTTGTGGTGTGGCCGGATATTGGCAGAGTTGGAGAGGAACGGTTGGTGCGGTCACCTGGGTATGTGTGTGTGTGTGTGTGTGTGTGTGTGTGTTTTTGAGCTTGAGCGCATTTCTGTGTGTCTGTTTGTGTCCGTGTGTGTGTCCATGTCATGTGTGTGTGCGTGTGCGTGCGTGTGTGTGTGTGTGTTCATCACCACCCAGTTGGCATAGATTATTACGTCCCATTGTCCAGGTATTCTGCAACATAATAAACTATGCCAACTGAGTGGTGATGAAACGGGTGAACATAGACCAAGACAACGAATAAAGATAAATGATGATAACATTTATTATTGTGACCAAGGAGACAAAGGGGAGAGAGAGACTATCAACTAAACTAACTAAAAACTACAAGCGGGGGAACGCCTACCGTCTGACTAGTGTGTACAGACAACAAGTAGACTACACATATGTATACCCATGCTCTAACTCTATCTACGCTCTAACTCTATAAACCCCTTGCCTCCAGAGAACAGAATCAACACGGCAACCGTAAACAAAGGCAACTGTCATCCCTCCCTCCCTCCCCCCTCCCTCCCTCCCTCCCTCCCTCCCTCCCTCCCTCCCTCACTCACTCACTCACTCACTCACTCACTCACTCCCTCCCTCCCTCCCTCCCTCCCTCCCTCACTCACTCACTCACTCACTCACTCACTCACTCACTCACTCACTCCCTCCCTCCCTCCCTCCCTCCCTCCCCCCTCCCTCCCTCCCTCCCTCCCTCACTCACTCACTCACTCACTCACTCACTCACTCACTCACTCACTCACTCACTCACTCACTCACTCACTCACCTCCCTCCCTCACTCACTCACTCACTCACTCACTCACTCACTCACTCACTCACTCACTCACTCACTCACTCACACTGGGAGTGTGAGAACACCAGGCAACACGGTGTGAAGACAGAGAGGGAGGAGACATAAGGACACCCACCTGTCAATCAAACCACATGAAACCACACGGCCAGAGAACACAAAGGCAGAGTGCACACACACATGAACCGATCCATCAGAGTGCATTCAGATGACATGAGTGACACTGAGGAGCAACAATGACGACAGTATCAACAACCCTAGTCATAACAACAGGGTGAGGACCGTCTCGTGGCGCGGGGTGTTCCACTCAGAGCCCAAGACACGCTGGGTTCCATCCCCGCCCACATGTCTGAGGAGCCTAACCTGTAGACATCTTCCATCCGAGATCACCCCCAAATGTATCAGAACTCAGTGTCACACGTCGCTATAATATACGATATTATGGGTTTATTTACAGCTTAACGTCGATGCATCGTTAAACCACGTTACTTCATGAGACGGTTTTGGGTGCCCTTCTTCGATAAGGCCGTTAGACATAGGCCGCTATGAAGGCCGCTTTCCGCAGGTTGGGGGAGACGGGGTTTAAAGCGCATCTCCAGACGGCCACCGGTGTGTGTGTGTGTGTGTGTGTGTGTGTGTTTGTGTGTGTGTGTGTTTGTGTGTGTGTGTGTGTGTGTGTGTGTCTCCATCTCTTGCTGCAGGATTGGTTATAAAGTGAGAGAGCGTTGTATCCTGACAGAGAGATGGATTATAAGTTTGAGAGCGAGAGCGAGAGAGACTTGCCTTGACAGACAGATTTCAAAGAACCCATTAATCAACATTAGTTAATGCAGTAAGTATTAACGTATTAACTAACAGTAATTGTCTAGTAATCATATGCTGATGGTGTTTAATCTTGTATCTTGTATCTTACATTTACATTACATTTACATTTAGGGCATTTGGCAGACGCTTTTATCCAAAGCGACTTACAAGGTATCTTGTATCTTTAAAAAGTATTGAAATATTTGATCTGATCCTTATTAGTATATTACACCTGAGAGAGAGACAGTTAAGGCGGGTAGTGGGCACAGAGCCTGAGAGAGAGAGCGTTAAGGCGGGTAGTGGGCACAGAGCCAGAGAGAGAGAGCGTTAAGGCGGGTAGTGGGCACAGAGCCTGAGAGAGAGAGCGTTAAGGCGGGTAGTGGGCACAGAGCCAGAGAGAGAGAGCGTTAAGGCGGGTAGTGGGCACAGAGCCAGAGAGAGAGAGCGTTAAGGCGGGTAGTGGGCACAGAGCCAGAGAGAGAGAGCGTTAAGGCGGGTAGTGGGCACAGAGCCAGAGAGAGAGAGCGTTAAGGCGGGTAGTGGGCACAGAGCCAGAGAGAGAGAGCGTTAAGGCGGGTAGTGGGCACAGAGCCAGAGAGAGAGAGCGTTAAGGCGGGTAGTGGGCACAGAGCCTGAGAGAGATACAGTTAAGGCGGGTAGTGGGCACAGAGCCAGAGAGAGAGAGCGTTAAGGCGGGTAGTGGGCACAGAGCCAGAGAGAGAGAGCGTTAAGGCGGGTAGTGGGCACAGAGCCAGAGAGAGAGAGCGTTAAGGCGGGTAGTGGGCACAGAGCCAGAGAGAGAGAGCGTTAAGGCGGGTAGTGGGCACAGAGCCAGAGAGAGAGAGCGTTAAGGCGGGTAGTGGGCACAGAGCCAGAGAGAGAGAGCGTTAAGGCGGGTAGTGGGCACAGAGCCAGAGAGAGAGAGCGTTAAGGCGGGTAGTGGGCACAGAGCCAGAGAGAGAGAGCGTTAAGGCGGGTAGTGGGCACAGAGCCAGAGAGAGCGTTAAGGCGGGTAGTGGGCACAGAGCCAGAGAGAGAGAGCATTAAGGCGGGTAGTGGGCACAGAGCCAGAGAGAGAGAGCGTTAAGGCGGGTAGTGGGCACAGAGCCAGAGAGAGAGAGAGCGTTAAGGCGGGTAGTGGGCACAGAGCCAGAGGAGAGCGTTAAGGCGGGTAGTGGGCACAGAGCCAGAGAGAGAGAGAGCGTTAAGGCGGGTAGTGGGCACAGAGCCAGAGAGAGAGAGCGTTAAGGCGGGTAGTGGGCACAGAGCCAGAGAGAGAGAGCGTTAAGGCGGGTAGTGGGCACAGAGCCAGAGAGAGAGCGTTAAGGCGGGTAGTGGGCACAGAGCCAGAGAGAGAGAGCGTTAAGGCGGGTAGTGGGCACAGAGCCAGAGAGAGAGAGCGTTAAGGCGGGTAGTGGGCACAGAGCCAGAGAGAGAGAGCGTTAAGGCGGGTAGTGGGCACAGAGCCAGAGAGAGAGAGCGTTAAGGCGGGTAGTGGGCACAGAGCCAGAGAGAGAGAGCGTTAAGGCGGGTAGTGGGCACAGAGCCAGAGAGAGAGAGCGTTAAGGCGGGTAGTGGGCACAGAGCCAGAGAGAGAGAGCGTTAAGGCGGGTAGTGGGCACAGAGCCAGAGAGAGAGAGCGTTAAGGCGGGTAGTGGGCACAGAGCCAGAGAGAGAGAGCGTTAAGGCGGGTAGTGGGCACAGAGCCAGAGAGAGAGAGCGTTAAGGCGGGTAGTGGGCACAGAGCCAGAGAGAGAGCGTTAAGGCGGGTAGTGGGCACAGAGCCAGAGAGAGAGAGCATTAAGGCGGGTAGTGGGCACAGAGCCAGAGAGAGAGAGCGTTAAGGCGGGTAGTGGGCACAGAGCCAGAGAGAGAGAGATCGTTAAGGCGGGTAGTGGGCACAGAGCCAGAGAGAGCGTTAAGGCGGGTAGTGGGCACAGAGCCAGAGAGAGAGAGAGCGTTAAGGCGGGTAGTGGGCACAGAGCCAGAGAGAGAGAGCGTTAAGGCGGGTAGTGGGCACAGAGCCAGAGAGAGAGAGCGTTAAGGCGGGTAGTGGGCACAGAGCCTGAGAGAGAGAGCGTTAAGGCGGGTAGTGGGCACAGAGCCTGAGAGAGAGAGCGTTAAGGCGGGTAGTGGGCACAGAGCCAGAGAGAGAGAGCGTTAAGGCGGGTAGTGGGCACAGAGCCAGAGAGAGCGTTAAGGCGGGTAGTGGGCACAGAGCCAGAGAGAGAGAGAGCGTTAAGGCGGGTAGTGGGCACAGAGCCAGAGAGAGAGAGCGTTAAGGCGGGTAGTGGGCACAGAGCCAGAGAGAGAGAGCGTTAAGGCGGGTAGTGGGCACAGAGCCTGAGAGAGAGAGCGTTAAGGCGGGTAGTGGGCACAGAGCCTGAGAGAGAGAGCGTTAAGGCGGGTAGTGGGCACAGAGCCAGAGAGAGAGAGCGTTAAGGCGGGTAGTGGGCACAGAGCCAGAGAGAGAGAGCGTTAAGGCGGGTAGTGGGCACAGAGCCAGAGAGAGAGAGCGTTAAGGCGGGTAGTGGGCACAGAGCCAGAGAGAGAGAGCGTTAAGGCGGGTAGTGGGCACAGAGCCAGAGAGAGAGAGCGTTAAGGCGGGTAGTGGGCACAGAGCCAGAGAGAGAGAGCGTTAAGGCGGGTAGTGGGCACAGAGCCTGAGAGAGATACAGTTAAGGCGGGTAGTGGGCACAGAGCCTGAGAGAGAGAGCGTTAAGGCGGGTAGTGGGCACAGAGCCAGAGAGAGAGAGCGTTAAGGCGGGTAGTGGGCACAGAGCCAGAGAGAGAGAGCGTTAAGGCGGGTAGTGGGCACAGAGCCAGAGAGAGAGAGCGTTAAGGCGGGTAGTGGGCACAGAGCCAGAGAGAGAGAGCGTTAAGGCGGGTAGTGGGCACAGAGCCAGAGAGAGAGAGCGTTAAGGCGGGTAGTGGGCACAGAGCCAGAGAGAGAGAGCGGTAAGGCGGGTAGTGGGCACAGAGCCAGAGAGAGAGAGCGTTAAGGCGGGTAGTGGGCACAGAGCCAGAGAGAGAGAGCGTTAAGGCGGGTAGTGGGCACAGAGCCAGAGAGAGAGAGCGTTAAGGCGGGTAGTGGGCACAGAGCCAGAGAGAGAGAGCGTTAAGGCGGGTAGTGGGCACAGAGCCTGAGAGAGATACAGTTAAGGCGGGTAGTGGGCACAGAGCCAGAGAGAGAGAGCGTTAAGGCGGGTAGTGGGCACAGAGCCTGAGAGAGAGAGCGTTAAGGCGGGTAGTGGGCACAGAGCCAGAGAGAGAGCGTTAAGGCGGGTAGTGGGCACAGAGCCAGAGAGAGAGAGCGTTAAGGCGGGTAGTGGGCACAGAGCCAGAGAGAGAGAGCGTTAAGGCGGGTAGTGGGCACAGAGCCAGAGAGAGAGAGCGTTAAGGCGGGTAGTGGGCACAGAGCCAGAGAGAGAGAGCGTTAAGGCGGGTAGTGGGCACAGAGCCAGAGAGAGAGAGCGTTAAGGCGGGTAGTGGGCACAGAGCCTGAGAGAGAGAGCGTTAAGGCGGGTAGTGGGCACAGAGCCAGAGAGAGAGCTTTAAGGCGGGTAGTGGGCACAGAGCCAGAGGGAGAGAGCGTTAAGGCGGGTAGTGGGCACAGAGCCAGAGAGAGAGAGCGTTAAGGCGGGTAGTGGGCACAGAGCCAGAGAGAGAGAGCGTTAAGGCGGGTAGTGGGCACAGAGCCAGAGAGAGAGAGCGTTAAGGCGGGTAGTGGGCACAGAGCCAGAGAGAGAGAGCGTTAAGGCGGGTAGTGGGCACAGAGCCAGAGGGAGATACTTCAGTTCAGATGGAAGTGAAGCAGCAGCAATATGGATGCATCGATGTGGCTGCCACTTCATGTGTTGCACTTTCAGGGTCGAATTCAAAAACGGTGCCTTGCCTTGGGTATATATTGGGGATATATAATATATTTATATATATTTAAATTTAGCTCCCTTCAGGTATTCAGTAAGTGATGATTAACGGAAGTCAAAATGGTCAAGTTATTGGGGAAGGAATCAAAGCGGCTTTCGCCACAAAACATAATAGTTTATTCATTTTTGTATTGTGAATGCAATGCAAAGAATGCAAAAAAGAGAGAGAGAGAGAGAGAGAGAGAGAGAGAGAGAGAGAGAGAGAGAGAGAGAGAGAGAGAGAGAGAGAGAGAGAGAGAGAGAGAGAGAGAGAGAGAGAGAGAGAGAGAGCGAGCGAGAGAGAGAGAGAGCTTGCTGATGATCAAGTATCAAGAGTATGCAGTAGTTGTCAAAGAC
This sequence comes from Muraenolepis orangiensis, assembly GCA_027704905.1. NCBI lineage: Eukaryota > Metazoa > Chordata > Actinopteri > Gadiformes > Muraenolepididae > Muraenolepis > Muraenolepis orangiensis. Next base: position 27,612,109 of record CM051009.1, on the reverse strand, counting down.
ATGGATACAAGATGCACAGAGTGAGGGGAAAAGGAGGATCCACTCAACAACAACAACAATGTGCAGGGTGAAAACTAATTTCCAAGAAGAAAGTAAGATAAGATGGAGATATATTTCACCATTAAGTGACTTGATTATGTAGACAATGGTTTCAATGCTATGGTTGAATATTGGGGAAAATTCAGCTTTCGGAGAATTGATATCTGATGGGAACACCCTGATCGGTCAAATCAACCAAGAATTAACAACTTGATGGTGATTTGTGGCCTTCTTTAATTGAAAAGAAATGAGAACATGATTATTCCATTGATTATTGATTATTCATGTTCTATTGACGCTATTAAACTCATTGTCTTTCACTGAAATAGTATCAGACATAGAACTTCAGTGGTCAATCAGAAACACAGTGTTGGTGCAGAACTAGTATTTAGTTTATTTGGCAGACACTGTTATCCAAAGCGACTTACAGTGAATTCACATGCAGTCCATTGAGGAGTGAGGGGATCTTGCTCTAGGATTGGACCTTGAGCCAGTACCTCTTGGCTGGGACCTGGGTCCTGGAGCAAGCCAAAGAGAGTGCCATCGAGGTGCATACTGTAAATGTGATGTGGCTGGTTTAAGCAGCCTCACCTGGCCTGAACTGGATGGATTGGCTGGTGAGGCTGGGTCCCTGTGTGCCATTGTTAATCAAGGCCCAAAGGTTAAAGCAGCAACCACCACACACAGTCGAAAAATAGACCTCTAGCATGTACTGCTCTGTTCACAAAGACTCAACGTCTTACAATAAACCGATTTCCTCATCACCCTGTGTCCTCGTCCTGGTCAGCGAGGTCCCTGTTCAGGCGCCAGTTTAGCAGACGACGCTGCCACCAGACATTAAAATGGCTTCTTAAGGGCTTCTCCCGGAGACAAGGACACAGGGCGATGAGGAATCCGGTTTATTACAAAAGTTTGAATCATTGTGAACAGAGCAGATGGTACATGCTAGAGCTCTTCTCCTCGATTGTGTGTGGTGGTGGCTGTTTTAACCTGGGGGCCATTGTAGTAAAATTTCTACTCGGATGGATAAGAATCAATTGCAGAGGTCCGGATACTAAGTTCAAGTCTTTATTGAACAACGCATCAAACACATCAACTGCAGCATGATGGAGTCTACCGTGCCTATTTGCAGACTGAAGATGCCTTTCCTTATTACCCAGTTTTCACACATTCCGTGGCGTGTACATTCAAGATTCAAGAGACTTTATTTATCCCGAGGGAAATGAAGGTGCAACATTTGAAACAGGGGGAATAAATGCACACAAAATATACTAATACCTAAAAACGAAATAACAACAAACTAAACTAAGCTAAACTAGTTTAAACAAAATATAACTCAATTAAATCTGAATGAAATCTAAATGTATAGACAGATGAATTGTACAATTTACAGTATTAGTCCAGTAATACGTAGGTATATACAATATACAACAATGCGTATAGTGTAAATTGGCAGTAATAAATACTAATAAATAATTCAGATGAGTACTGAAAAAGTGACATGTGAAAAGTGAAAAGTGAAAAGTGAAATAGAATTGACAGTGCAAAATTACAGTGAAAGGATTTACAGTGTGTTGACATCACTTCATTCTTATTCCCGTACCCCACGGCACCACTCCCTACGGCTATGGCTCATGGTACATCCATAGGACACCATTGAAGGCACCCTAAAGGTACCCTTATAAGGGCCTACAGGGACACCAGCCGATAACTGGAACCTCTCAACACATCTCTATGACCTAGTGGGCCTTGGGCTTCAACAGCAGATTATGCTGTAGCCATCTGCTGCTATGTATAGAGGACCAAACAACAGTGTTTTAGATTACAAGGGGTATAAAAATACACTACACCTTGATTAACAATGACCCACAGGTGTGCAGCCTCACCAGCCAATCAGCCTAACTCAGGCCAGGTGAGGCTGCTTAAACCAGCCACCAACCACACACACTCCACAGTACCATGCGATGAGAGCTTTCACCTTGTGTTAGCTAGCTCTCCCAGGGGGTGAAATGGAACATTCAGAGTTCCTTGATTCTTCCTCTTTTTTAGATATTAGAACAATACATAATTTTGTTGTTTCAAAAGTGTGTTAACAATAACATCCATAGGCTTAGTATCCAAAGGTAGCTCACAGCCTGGCTAAACTGGGATGATTCACTAGCGTTGGAGGAGAACGGTACATTACAATTACACTAAACTCAGTCAGAGTTTACGCTGTTGGAGAAGTAATGTGGTCGTCAACGATATCCACATGAGCATGTCCATCATAACGAGAACTAAAATGTGAAATCCGGAAGAAAATAAATATTAAAATGGTTCAGGAGTTGTGGTTGCCGGTTGCATTTCTTAACTGTATAACCGTCTATTTCCAAGATGCCAGAACAATTGATTCATAATGCGTATCTCCAAAGGCAATGATGAATGTGTGTTTGCAGACGGTAATAACAAACATTCAAATCAAAAGATAGGAATGTCAATGACTGGGCCAACCCACACGCAGTCAGTAAAACACAGAAAGTCCAGCAAAAGTATGATAGTGTATGATCATGTAATGAAATATGGATGACAATGTTATGATAGTGGCAGCTAGGTGGCGGTTAGGTAGGCGCACCACACTGCACTGTTCTGCACTGTACTGCACTGCATGATGCTGCTCTACTGGCACTTTAAAAACACCCAATACAGCAAGCCACGCCCCTGTGGACCCACAGTCCACATGTCTCTCTCTCTCATCCCTCTTCATCCTTCCCACCATTTTCTCTTTTCATTCTCTCTCTCTCTCTCTCTCTCTCTCTCTCTCTCTCTCTCTCTCTCTCTCTCTCTCTCTCTCTCTCTCTCTCTCTCTCTCTCTCTCTCTCTCTCTCTCTCCCCCCCTCTGGCTGACCGTGATAAGGTAGTGTTTATTTGGCTCGCAATTAGACAATTTAATTGATTTACATGCATAACTGGTATAACTGGTATGTTTTAATAAAGTAGTAAATATACTTTCACAACGTATTCTGTATAGATACTGTGTGTATATATACACTCAAAAGACGCGTGTAATCTGGACGCATTCTTCTGGGCTGTCTGGGTGAGAGCTTTGTTAGGTCGCGTTCCGACCTCAAAGCGTCCCAGGTGGATGACGCCAAATGTCAACAGAAAGCATGGCTGACCGTGATAAGGTTGTGTTTCTTTGGCTCGCAAATAGACCATTTACGTGATTTACGTGCATAACTGGTTTTACTATATGATAACAGGTCAAAAAACAGGTCAATATACTTACACAACATATACTGTATATATACTGTGTGTATATATATATATATATACACAAAAAATGGTTCTCCCTCAAATCTCACTCAATTTCAATTCCATTAGTTTTGTTTGGTAGAACCCGCCACTGTGCATAGACAATGCTTCTTACCCCACGGATCACAATTGATTCAATCATATTCTGTTTGGATTGTTTGCTCACTAATGACTCACTAATACACTGTCAAAATTGATAGTGAGGCACCTTTCCTCCTCCCCTACTTTTACAACCACCAGCCGCCACTTACATCCAGGTACATGGAAGGATGGAGGAGGACACCAACTGTTGGACGGCATTCAGTGACAAGCAACAAAAAAAATAACAAAACAAATGATGAAACGCATTGTAAGAAGTGGCCGCCCCTCAGCAGCCTACACTCAGTGTAGCTGTTGTTATCGTCGTACAGCTGAAATTGATTTCACCGCAGCTCTGCGCGTTTGTCCGACACCCACTATGTGTCACATGGCGTTCAGCGGCGGTAATAAAGCTAGCATTGGAGCGCCCCCCCCCGCCCCCCCCCCCTCTGTGCCGGTAGCGTGAATACAGACACCTCATGCAAAAAAAAGAACATATGCTTATGAGTATGAAATCAATAATAGCTTGTGAATTCATGAATAGTACCCATTCATATGGAAAACATATATTTAAACTGACAAAGACCAGTCACTATGTCTTGATTAACTGAGACCCCTATCGTTAGATGAACTGAGACCCCTATCGTCAGATGAACTGAGACCCCTATCGTTAGATGAACTGAGACCCCTATCGTTAGATGAACTGAGACCCGTATCGTTAGATGAACTGAGACCCCTATCGTTAGATGAACTGAGACCCCTATCGTTAGATGAACTGAGACCCCTATCGTTAGATGAACTGAGACCCCTATCGTTAGATGAACTGAGACCCCTATCGTTAGATGAACTGAGACCCCTATCGTTAGATGAACTGAGACCCCTATCGTTAGATGAACTGAGACCCCTATCGTTAGATGAACTGAGACCCCTATCATTAGATGAACTGAGACCCCTATCATTAGATGAACTGAGACCCCTATCATTAGATGAACTGAGACACCAAAACAAAGACAACAGCTCGTAATTGTTATTATTTTCTTTCAACATCATTACCACGTGTACCACCCAGTGACATCATCATTACATGACGGTTACGACATAAAGATATAATCTGACCGAGACCTGGTTTTGTTATTAACAAAACATTAAGAGGATATAGAGAGATAGATGGAAATACAGATGGATGGATAGAGATAGACAGATAAATAAATAGATAGATAGATAGATCGATTTTTCCCGACTCACTTAATTTTTTTTAAACTCCATTGAGTCTATT
>CM051009.1:27592425-27602425 GCA_027704905.1 Muraenolepis orangiensis | reverse complement strand
AGGATGCAATCCATGTGCAGGGGGGGGGGAGGTGGCAGAAGCAGTGTGGCTGTCAAAGGACACATATAAAGATGCCAAGGTTCTCCTGTATTTGGCCTGTAATCGTATGTTCTTCTATTTATTCCTGGTGAGTGATCATCCGTGTGAATGTGCGTCTCTGAGGGAGAGTCCAGGTCACGGTCCTGGTGAGGGAGTTCACATAACAGCCACCAGGTCACAGTGAGGTCATGGGACACCACCATAAAGGCAGCATAGAGATTTTCGTATTGTTGGGTCGTGCATGCACACACACACACACACACACACACACACACACACACACACACACACACACACACACACACACACACACACACACACACACACACACACACACACACACACACACCTTACCGGATGCCCTATGAGTTGCTAATGATCACAGTCTGCACCACCACACACCACACACCACCACCTGCTCCTCCCTGACGGGAATAGACACCAAGCAAGGAGATCTAACACCGCCCGAGGGGCTGCTGGAGACAGAATCTGAAAAGCAGCGCTCCACTTTGGGAATACGTCTGTGTTTTAACTTCAAGGTGTTCCGCTGCACACTTCCAAGATGGCTTTGGTCGCCTACCCGGGAAGGGAAGTGCATTCCAGCGTGTTTCGGGAAATGCATTGTCTTGTCTTGTGCCGTCGGTGCTGTCTCCTGTCCACGGTTTCCTTTATTTAGCTTGATCTGTTGTTGTTCCAGTTTTTAAACAGCATTTATTTCACCGTAATATAATTGCATCTAAATGTGATATGGGTACAATGTTGACAGCTCCAAATAGTGTTTTTTTTATAGCCCAATTTTAGGTGCTGTTCCTTAAAGGGATAACAAGATACAAGATACAAGATATGTATATGCCATTTATAAGTACATTGGAAAGCTTACTCCCCATTCCTCCCGCAATATAAATCTCCAAAAAAAATTCCATAAAAATAATATATACAATACAAATAAAAAATGAAATGAACAAAAAAAGGACAGCCAAGTTACTGATAGATGGTATGAACATCTGGTGAAGTCTGTGGAGTGAGCCTGGTTGGTGTCTGGTTGGAGGAGCCTCATCTAGCCTGAGTCAAACTGATTAAAGTCTGGTTGAAGCAGCCTCACCTGGCCCCAGTCAAACTGATTAAAGTCTGGTTAAAGCAGCCTCACCTGGCCCCAGTCAGACTGATTAGAGTCTGGTTGAAGCAGCCTCACCTGGCTCCAGTCAGACTGATTAGAGTCTGGTTAAAGCAGCCTCACCTGGCTCCAGTCCGACTGATGAGAGGCTTAGTTGAAGCAGCCTCATCTGGCCCCAATCAGACTGATTAGAGTCTGGTTGAAGCAGCCTCACCTGGCCCCAGTCAGACTGATTAGAGTCTGGTTGAAGCAGCCTCACCTGGCCCCAGTCAGACTGATTAGAGTCTGGTTGAAGCAGCCTCACCTGGCCCCAGTCAGACTGATTAGAGTCTGGTTGAAGCAGCCTCACCTGGCCCCAGTCAGACTGATTAGAGTCTGGTTGAAGCAGCCTCACCTGGCCCCAGTCAGACTGATTAGAGTCTGGTTGAAGCAGCCTCACCTGGCCCCAGTCAGACTGATTAGAGTCTGGTTGAATCAGCCTCATCTGGCCCCAGTCAGACTGATTAGAGTCTGGTTGAAGCAGCCTCATCTGGCCCCAGTCAGACTGATTAGAGTCTGGTTGAAGCAGCCTCACCTGGCCCCAGTCAGACTGATTAGAGTCTGGTTGAAGCAGCCTCACCTGGCCCCAGTCAGACTGATTAGAGTCTGGTTGAAGCAGCCTCACCTAGCCCCAGTCAGACTGATTAGAGTCTGGTTGAATCAGCCTCATCTGGCTCCAGTCCGACTGATGAGAGGCTTAGTTGAAGCAGCCTCATCTGGCCCCAGTCAGACTGACCAGAGTCTAGGGCTGGTGAGGCTGCACACCTCTGGGTCCTTAGTAATCAAGAAACATTAAGCACGCTTATCGCGCTGCTGCGCGGTCGGCTTTCGGCAAATCAGACCATGCTTCCGTGCTCCTACTTCCTGTTTACAAGCAGGAGTTAAAGTTCACGCCCACAGTTTTAGAAAACGTGCGTCGCTGGACAGATGATGCCTTACAACATCTACTAAGGGGGCTGGAAATGACTGACTGGAGTGTATTGAAGAACACTGACCTTGATGTGTATGAAGATCATGTCACAGCATACATTAACAAGTGTGTTAACAAGTGTTAAGTGGAAGAATTCATCCCAACCAGGTTTGCTCATTCCAAAACCGCAAACCATGGATGAATGCTGACATACGGAACAAACTTAAGGAACGGAGTACCGCTTTCACAACAGGTTACTCCGATCACTACAAGAAGGCCAAGTATGAGCTCACAAAAGCCATCAAGAAGGGTCAATTGGATTACAAAAACAAATTGGAATTACAGTTCGGGGGCTCTGACACCAGACGTATGTGTCAAGGTCTGAGGGTCCTCCCCAACTGTACCCGGCTGTACTCGCTGTACACACATGACTGTACTGCCACTCACAGCAATAATCGGATTATCAAGTTTGCAGACGACACCACAGTCATCGGCCTGATAAGTAAGGGCGACAAAAGTACAGAGATGAGATAGTCCGGCTGACGCGATAGTGTGAGGACAACAGCCTCGCACTGATTGTCAGCTCATCGTGGACTTCAGGAGCCACCGGGGCACCCACTCCACCATCATCCTGGACGAGACACCCCGTCCAGGCTGGATGGGTGGGAGTCGTCGGCTGCTTCCGTTTCCTTGGGCTACAGATTTCCGACGACCTGGGGCCTGGAACCGCAACACGGAGGTCATGTTGAAGAAAGCACACCACGCATCTCTGCCCTGCGGTGCCTCAGGAAAAGTGGAATAGGTAAGAGGTGGCTAGTGAACTTCTACCTGTGTCACTGTAGAGAGCGTCCTGACAAGGACTTAAGGATTGTTTTTATCCACAGGCAGTGAACCTCCTGAACTGCTAGGAGTGCTGCCACTATCATAACATTGTCATTAACATTACACTCTTATACTTTAACAGAAATGTGCCCGAAGGCGTTTATCAGAGGAGAAGATGTTTTTGCTGTACTTCCAACCGGGTTCACCAAGAGCGAAGAGAGCAAAAGAGAAGAGCGAGGGCTTCACACATTTCATCTGATTGGCTGGAGTTGTGAAGCCCCACACATTTAGTATGTGTGACATTTGCTGCAGAGCCAAGGCCACACTGATGCAAGAAAGGCACTGCAAAAGGCCACGCAAAAACGTGAATATCTGGATGATCTGTTGATGCCAGGAAGTTTGCAAAACCCATCGAACACAACGGAGGAGCTCAAAGCTGGCACCGAGGATACGACTCAAAGAAGTCAAGTGATGCAAGAGCGCTGACCTCGGTAGCAAGCGACTGCCTCGCTCCTGCTACCTCCTGGTTTCGGAGCCTTCCCATTTGATTTGGTTTTGTCCCTCCCGTCCACTGACGTGTTTGTTGTTCCAAATTGTCTCAAGAAACACAATAATATAATTCAGAAGTAAATTGTATCCTAGGCGACAACTATGAAACACGGAAATTCAATGTTTTATTGTCCGGGAATATTTTGCTCAGTTAACGAAACTAAGACCCAAATCTAAATCTGGAGGATTGAATCCTCTTTATTGGGTCACAATACACACAGTGAAATGTGTTCCTCTGCATTTAACCCTTTCTTGTATGAGGGGCAGTGGGCAGCTGTTGTATATTATACAGCGCCAGGGTCTGAAGGGCGTCTCTGCAGTGCCCAGGGGTTGCAGGGGTTTTATTGATCACACACATGCATGCACACTTAGAACACTTTGAAGAAGGTAGGTTCTAACTTGAGTGTCATGGGATGGGAACACACGCACACACAAACACACACACACACACACACACACACACACACACACATACACACACGTACACACACACGTACACACACACGTACACACGTACACACACACACACACACACACACACACACAGTGAGACACACAGTGTGTGTGTGTGTGTGTGTGTGTGTGTGTGTGTGTGTGTGTGTGTGTGTGTACGTGTGTGTGTGTGTGTGTGTACGTGTGTGTGTGTGTGTGTGTGTGTGTGTGTGTGTGTGTGTGTGGACCCCAGACAGTTCTAAGTTTTCACCATATAATTATTGAAAGCAGTAGCTCTCTGCCAGTAAGTGTAACTAACAAAAATGGAGCTGTGTTTCAGAGGAAGAGAAGGGGGGGGGGAGGAATAATTATATAATTATGAGTAATTATGTTGTTATGTATGATTTATAGTTTCATTTAATCAATTACATTCCAAGCACTAAGTATGTGACAGGAAGCTAGCAGAAGGGAGAGATGGGAGATGCTGACAGCGAATGTGGCTCAATTGTAATCACTGATGGAGCAGGTGGGAGGAAAGTGGAGTGCTGTGTGTGTGTGTGTGTGTGTGTGTGTGTGTGTGTGTGTGTGTGTGTGTGTGTGTGTGTGTGTGTGTGTGCGTGTGTGTGTGTGCGCACACACACACGCACACACACGCACACACACACACACACACACACACACACACACACACACACACACACACACACACACACACACAATGACTTCTTTCAGTGAGCCATCGCTATTAAATCAGTTTCCAGTATCCATTTGTCTCTGTTTATTGGCCGGCGGCTCTCTTGTAAAACCGACAATGGGCCTGCAGCCTTCCTTTCCCAAATCAGGAGGTGAATTTAAAGGCCAGGACTAACCTTTTAACTTGTCTCCAATGCTGCCAGCTTGATGCATAACCCTCGTTCTACATTGATCCATTTAAACAGCCAACCTGCAAAGCACAGAAGAGGAGTGGCAGCAGCAGATCAGGAGGTAGAGCGGGTTGTCTGGCAACCGGAAGGTTGCTGGTTCCATCCCCCCCTTGCTCACCTCAAGTGGTCATGGTGTCCCTGAGCAAGACACCCTAACCCTCACTGCTCCTGACCAGCTGACTGTCTCCTTGCATGACACTGTTGTCAGTGTACGAATAAGCATATGAATGGGTGGATGTGAGGGGCTAATTGTAAAAGGATTTGGTTAAAAGCGCTTTAGAATTCAATTTACCAAAAAAGGGAGGTGTGATCAGCCTGGTCAAAGTGTAACTCGTAATCAAGGCCAAAAGACCAGCCATCGCCACACACACTCAGGGGGAGTGTTGACATGCCAGCATGTACCACCTGCTCTGCCTGCAAGAACTACGCCTTTGGAGGGGGCTGACCTCTCCTCTCCGGACTGCAATACCTCTACCCAGACCCAGCTAGGAAAGGCATGTGAGGGCCCACACCACCACAACACAACATAATCGAACACAATTGCATCCTGGTTGGCATGGTTACAAGATTCAAAATTCAAGATGTTCAAGTACCATGGAATGCTTACTTCCCATTGCCTCTCGCATTACAGAGCAGTAGGACATGTGAGGTGGACCAACGGTGCTGTTTAAAGCAAGTGTCAAGTGTCAATATATATATATATATATATATATATATATATATATATATATATATGTTATGGTGCTGTCCAGCTGTGAAGAACTTATGGAGTAGGGCGTTCAAAAGTGTTAAAAAGCGGACATCCCTCAGACATCTTGAGGGAAGAGGTTCCTGTACAGTAGTGCCAATATACAATCTAAGCTTTGGTGGGGACCTCACATGGAAGGTGGGATATCACACATTCAGGGTTTAGATGAAGATCTTTGGGTGAGAATTATAGATGCAACAACGAGATGCATTAGTTAATTTACCAAAAAGTATGTGGACACACATCAAAATCATGTGGAAGAGGAAATAGGATGATGAATGAACCATTGTTTAAATAGAACGTATGAGCTAACACTATTCACAGAGTTGCTACCTGGACATCATCGTTTGTGTGAAGCTAATTTCCTCACTTTAGGCGTTGGTTAAATTTGTGTTGGCCACTCTTGTGTGGTTTGCTAAACAAGATTTTTCTCTTCTTTTTGCCATAAAACAATGTAATTCAAAGCGAGCAGTCACTGGAACAGTTAGCTTTTAAAGGAACCAAAATGGTCAGAAGGACATTTTGTATTTGCCGTTGACACATTGACAGCAAGGCATACACTGGAACGCACCAGGGGGGGTTGAAAACTGTGGAAGTGGAATGGCGTAAAATTATATTTTAATAAACCATCTATTTTCCCTGACACCTTGCCCTTGATGTATTTAACACAATGTGCTATGTCAGTGATTTCTAAACGGCCCCTTCATACTATAACTGCCAACATAGTACAAACCATAAAAAAATACAATTATAACAGGGCAGCTGTAGTCTTCTACCTTTAACTCTCAGTCAGAGAGCCCAAAGTATTCCAGAAGCTTCCTACGGCATGCAAAATGAAAGTATCAATTCTTTCCCCCCGCATTGGACCTTTAAAACCCTCCCTTCTTTGAAGCACACGTAAACATAAAGCTGTGTCAAGCAAAAGCTGCAAAGAAAAAGCAGTTTGACTATAGAAAAACAAACATTACTATTGTTACTTTACTGCTAGAGTTGGCTGAATGTAGAATCGAGTGATGCAAAATGTGTTTCTGAAGGTTAAGGACGGTGGCAATATTATTAGCCACAGTCAGGGGCCACCTTAGAAGGCCCCTAGGGGACTAAAGAACTGCTGGCGAGTCCATTTTTTTGTTATTGTACCGGGGACAATGTGGAACAGAAATAATGTAAAGAGTTGACGGACACGAGAGAAGGAGCCAGAGAGTGAAGGAGAGATGTGGAGGGAGCGAGGGGATGAGGGACAGAGAGAGAAAGAGAATGGAGAAACGATGGGAATGAAGGAGTGACCGAGAGAGGGACAGAAACCAAGCAGGACCATTCACCTTAAGAGATTGACTGGTTCAACATTTCAGAAATGATGATCATTGAAGCAAACCCATGTTCCAAACCCTCTCCAAACACTCTCCTCACACACCCCTTAGGTTTGCTGAATCTGTTGACTTTACTCACTTTAAAATGCAGCTGAAGACGTACCTATTTAGACAGGCTTTTGGGTAACTCTGTTTTAGAGTTCTGTTTCTTCTTTTGTGGGATTATTGTTATTTTTTGCCAAATTGTTTATTGTTCAAGATTAAATATTCAAGAAGATCCAATAATTGCATTTGCTATTTGCAACAAGTACAATGGAATGCTTATTGCAAATGGCTGACACAATTCTTGAATCTTCTTGAATTTGAATCTTGTATTTAGTTGTGTATTGTGTCCACATCTTTTGTTCAGTTTATTTGACTTACTTTTAACTTGCTTCTCCTTGCTTCTCCTCATTATTGGTCACATACATGTACACAAAGTTAGTTATTTGTTTCTCTGCATTTAACCCATCCTAGAATAAGGAGCAGTGGGCAGCAATTTCTATATATAGCGCCAGGGAGAAGTGTAGGGGTTTGGTGCCTTGCTCAAGGGCACCTCAGCAGGGCCTAAGGCCAAGTCCCAACAGACTGAGCTACTGCCCCCCCCCCCCCCCCCTTATTACATCTGAACAGACGTTGGAATACGTTAACTGCATTATGTGTAGTTTACATTTGAAGGTTAGCGGATGTATGATGTAGTGATCTTGTATCTTGTATCTTAAAATGGCCACCTGCCATCTGCACAACATACGGAAGTAAGGCCGGTAGCTGTCAAGGATGTGCTCTTTGTCTAAACAAGTTTGACTTGCCGGGAAGGAAAAAGCGGCCATCTGTTTATCCATCTTATCCGATTGCCTTGCATTTAAAAAAACCTCTTCTCAACGTCTGCAGAAAAACCCAGACAAAGGCACTCTGAAGAGCATTGGTTACATTGGAATCTAACCAGGTTTGACATCACAGCTGGTTCTAATTGCAACAAATATGATGTTGTCCCCAAAGACCTCCCAACACAGAGCGGCATGTTGGTTGTTTGTAAAAACTATGCAAAAACATGATTTTGAGTTCAGTTGAGCAATTTGGGCATTTTTGAACACACAAAACATGAGCCCTGGTGACGGGTGGGCGGGCGTGGGAGACTTTGATGATACCATGCAAGTTTTAATGGATGTTTTATTTCGGAGCTGTTTCTAAAAAAAAATTGTCAAACGTGCTTGAGAGCTCTGCTCGCAACAGAGAAATAAAAAAAAAACGTTTTAGTTGCTGCATTCCAGAGAGGTAATTCATAAACTAATTATTTTAGGTGGTGTAATCCTTAAGGCTCTTGCTGTGTAAATATTTGCAGGTTGGCCCAATTTATCAAAAGGCCCATGTCTGCCTTTTTAACCATGAATTAGACCATTTATCTATCCATCATCTACCGCTTATCCGTAATCGGGTCGCGGAGGTAGCAGCTTCAGCAGGGGACTCCAAACGTCCCTTTCCCTGGCTGTGCCTGGAAATCCTCCCTTGGGAGGAGACCAGGAAGCATCCTTACTAGATGCCCGAACCACCTCAACTGGCTAATTAGACCATGGTTCCAAAAATATGGGCATTGCCAAATGCAAAAATGAGCCACAAATAGTAAAAGTTGAGATTAACTGAGAGTAGGAACCTTCATTTGTCATTGTTCCTTCATCATACAAGATAACGATACTGGAGGATGAACATAGATCATCACTTCAGCCACGTCACTCAGAGAACTCTGATCAAATCATGTATATATACAGGACATACATATAGGGTGTATATATATATATATATATATACACCCTATATAAAACCACTTAATAGTATTAAACTAATGGACATAATTATACATAAATGTGTACATTTACGTTTTTAGAGGGACCTGGAAATCTTGGAAGTTTGTCAGGTTAAACTTTTTTTTTTGCGTAGCCTCAATTCCCTGCCTTTTGTCAAGTCAAGTCAAGTCAAGTTTATTGTCACTTCACAGTTTACACAAGTATAAAGCACTGATGTGAAATTCTTATGTGCAATACCCGACGACAGACAGCAGTTATAAAAATAAGATAATAATAGATAAAAATAGAATAAAAATAGAATAAAACAGAATAGAATAAATAAAAAGCTATTTATAAAATGCAATATATCGGCACAGAAAAAGAGCAATATTTATATATAAATCAATGTGATAAAATATACATTGTTATATGCTATACGCCCTTGTTCAGCAGCCTGATGGCCTGACTGTGGAAGCTATCTCGGAGTCTATTTGTACGGCACTTGATACTGCGGTATCGCCTGCCTGACGGTAAAAGTGAATTCAGTTTGTGGCTGGGGTGGGCATGTCTTTTATGATGCGTTTGGCCTTGGCCACGCACCGCTGGTTGTATATATCCAGGAGGGAAGGGAGCTCACCTCCAACCATATACTGGGCCGTCCGCACCACCCTTTGAAGTGCTCTGCGCTCGAGTGCGGTGCAGTTCCCGTACCAGGCGGTGATACACCCTGTAAGAACACTCTCGATGGTGCCGTTATAGAATGTTCTCAGGATGCGGGGGCCCATGCTGAATTTACTCAGACGCCTTAGGAAATACAGGCGTTGTTGGGCCCTTTTCACCACGTGTGTGGTGTGCGTGGACCATGTGAGGTCCTCGGAGATGTGCACGCCGAGGAACTTGAAGCTGCTGACCCTCTCTACTGCAACACCGTCGATGGAGATAGGGCCGTGCCTCTCTGCTTCCTGAAGTCCACGATCAGCTCCTTGGTCTTCTTGACGTTGAGGGCGAGGCTGTTCTCCTGGCACCACTGCTCCAGAGATCCGACCTCCTCCCTGTCGGCTGTCTCGTCGTCGGCGATCAGGCCCATCACTGTCGTGTCATCAGCAAACTTGATGATGACGTTGGAGCTGTGCATAGCCATGCAGTCGTGGGTGTAGAGGGAGTAGAGGAGAGGGCTCAGCACACATCCCTGGGGGGGCTCCCGTGTTGAGGGTCAGTGGCTCTGAGGTGGTGCTGCCCATCCTGACCACCTGGCGGCGGTCCGACAGGAGGTCCAGTATCCAGCTGCATGTGGATG
>CM051009.1:27577425-27582425 GCA_027704905.1 Muraenolepis orangiensis | reverse complement strand
AACACGCTCTTATCACAGCTACTTAAGCAGGTGACCTGGCAGTACCAAATTGTGTTATTCATCTTGTTAATATGAATGCTTGTGAACTGCTCTATTTTTATGTTGGCGTACCTCAGCGTTATGCTATTGTCTGCTTCAACAAATGTACACCTTGTAAGTCGCTTTGGATAAAAGCGTCTGCCAAATGCCCTAAATGTAAATGTAAAATGGCTGCAAACACTTCTATCTTCTATACCCGACTTAACTTTTCTCTAGGGTTTTTGTTCAGGTGTTCCGCACTTCAGCAATACTTCAGTTAACAGCTTCTGTGGCGATTATAATAAAGCAGTGATGTTGTCCAGTTCTGTGTGCATCTGGATCCCACATTCAACACTATTCACTATGATAAAGATATTATTAAATTCAATAAAAGAATCCCTTGAGGAGCTCTTGGGGAAAGGTTAGGTTAGGTTGTTCACACGCTGGACATGAATCACGGCATGAAAATGGCAATCAGCGGTCCAGGCGTGGAGAGTCTTCTTTGCAAGTCGGTTGGAACACTTAAGCACCAAATGCTCAAAGCATGTCTCCGCAACAGTGGCCACACCCTCCTTCAGCCAGCTAGGTTCTTGGTTTGTTCCAAGGTCAGGACGTAGCACGGCCAAACTCAAGTGGGCAATCATTAGTTTCTTGTCGCCCCGTTTCCGTTATTTTAATTTTTATAGTACAATGTTTTATAAAATTCCTACTCTGGGAGGGAATGGGGGGTAAGCATTCCATTGTACTTGTTGCATACGGCAAATACAAATCTTGAATTTTGAATCTATTCTGACACTTATTGTCATTTCCAGATTCAAGATGATTAAAGTACAATGGAATGCTTACTCCCCAGTCACTCCTAATAATAAATAACAATAAAGTGACTGATGGATGATATATACATGTGGTGAATTGTGCCAAAGTCATTTCAAGATTCAAGATTCAAGATGTTGTAATGCTTTCTCCCCATTCCCTCCCGCAGTAGGACGTTTAAAGTGCCAGTAGTGCAGCAGCATCATGAACACAGTTCAGTACGGTTTCTTACTTTTTTAAATGTCCATTATTATTAGTTCTATGTGTCGTTAATATAATTAATTAATAGCATACGAGATAACAGAAAATAAACAGCACAAACTTAGACCTATATGTTTCAGCCTGACCTTGCATCTATAGATATGTCATTTCCCTATGTTAGACAAGACAAAAGCACAATAATGAGAGTATTTTTCTATTCTCAAATACAAAACATTGTATATGAGTGGTACCAAGGTCAAAGGCGGGTATATTTTCTACAGCAAAAAGGAAACTATTAAACTATTCTCAATTCAACTTCCATTCATTGCAGTAGTAAGCCAGTTAATTAAATGCAAATGTTGAATGTCGTCTGCGTGTGTGTGTGTGTGTGTGTATGTGTGTGTGGGTGTGTGTGGGTGTGTGTGGGTGTGTGTGGGTGTGTGTGTGTGTGGGTGTGAGTGTGTGTGTGTGTGTGTGTGCGTGGGTGTGAGTGTGTGTGTGTGTGTGTGTGTGTATGTGTGTGTGTGTGTGTGTGTGTGTGTGTGTGTGTGTGTGTGTGTGTGTGTGTGTGTGTGTGTGTGTGTGTGTGTGTGTGTGTGTGTGTGTGTGTAGATCGCTCTTGTAAGCTGTGAGCGTTCAGAGGTGGCGTAGCCTCGAGCAGAAGAGGACGTCAACAGAGAGAAACGTGAACTGGATAACAAGGTCCATGAGGCTCCTGCACTAAGTGAGAAGTTCTAATTAGCACTAGCTGTTTATTTGTTGTTTACCACTGAAAACAATGGTATGTTGTGATGCTATGTGGTATTTAAAGCTTAACTACGTACAGGTGAAAGGTGCCTCGTTCATAGACATATTATAAATGTGGACTATAGTTTAGTAATATCAATGTTTCTTGTTGTTGTTATTAGATTGGGGGAACAGAGATGGTAAACACACCCAGTATTTGGTTACAATTGTTACAGCCTGTCAAACACATGTGTGTGTGTGTGTGTGTGTTTGTGTGTGACACACACACACAGCTACATTCTCTGTCTCTCTCTTTCATTGACACACACACACACACACACACACACACACACACACACACACACACACACACACACACACACACACACACACACACACACACACACACACACACACTAGTACATTAGTACATCCTCTTGCTCTGATACATACCCACACATACACACTAAATACACACAAAATCTGCACAGGACTCAAGGGGGCGTGACATTTCCTGACACATGCTCGAAGCTGTTGACCAATCACCACAGAGTGGGATTTGGAGGGGCTTTAAAGAGACGTTTCAGGGTGTGATGAAAGGAAATCTACAAAAGTGTTTTTTCAAACATTAAAGCATTTCAGCCTAATCTAGCGGAACCCCCAAATGGTAGGAATGAACCACAAAATGAGCATAATATGACCCCCTTTAAAGTTGAGGTGTCATAGAGTAAAGTCAGGTTCAGGGGTCAAGAATCCAAATTAAATCTCCATGACTATTACTTTTCCATTGAGTCATGAAGCCTGTTTTTTTTCATGGCGACTTAAAGCTAATGTCAATAGGGACGAGTGGTTGGGGGTGAGGCGTCTTTGATAAAGGACGTGATTTCCTCATGTGTCCAGATAAAGATACATATGGCTCATGTGGGTATTGTTTTAACGATTGTGGTGTTGTTGCTGTTTGTTGTTGTTATTTGATGCTCTACTCTGCTGGAAATTGATTTGTGGAGAGGAGGCGACGGCTGAGACAGGCGCCCCCCAAGTGGGCGTTCGCTGGGAGGCCAGCTGTCTTCTAAGTCTTCATCGTGAAACAAAAACATATTTCCCGCCTTTCCAGAGTAGCTTTCACAGAGTAGCTTTTACCCTTTCACAGTTATTATATATCCAAATGTAATACAATACAATACTCTGTGCACGTGTTCTTTTATTGTTGTCTTGTTGTTGTCTTTCATTTTCCTTACCTCGCTCTCCATTAGATTTACTGATGATATTCTTGCACAGAAACCACCTCTGGCACTCGCTTTCTCTCAAGGGAACGTGTTCCTTAAGCGAACACTTAATGAGAAAACTCTCATCTACTACCTTAAAAATGATTAAACCTATTTATATCACGTTTTTGGGGGGCATTTTTGCCTTTACAGGTTCTGCTGGTGTTTCCATGATCCATTCCCCTTCCCATGTTTACCAGCATTCAGTTCAGCAAATTGGTCACCAGCAAAAGTTGAGCAAGCGCTTGTCGCTGGTGACCACTCCAAACATTAAATCTCTGTTTTCAACCGAGCCGCACCACTGTAACTGTAGTTAAGAAAACATCCTAAAAATGTATTTAAAAATGACACAGTAAAAGTCACAGAAATATACCTAAATGGGTCTATTCAGTGCCAAATGCTCCCTCTCCATTGCACCCGTATGGCAAAAAAGAGAATCCTCCATGTAGCTATGAGTGACATTGGAACATTCACAGTGTCATGTACAAAGAGGCATGCATTTCATTCACATTTGGTGGATAAAAGTCATGTAAGAAAATACATTTAAAGGTAATGGGAAGGATTTGCGTATCACCTGCAAGCAAAATTTGCAATTTGGCGTGTTAAGTGGTATAATTATTATACGCAGATTGAAGACAGCAGGCTATCTATCCCTCTCAAGTCTGTTCCTCTTGTTCAACATCATAGGAATGGAAGTCAATGACGACCTTAATCCAAATCTGACGCATTCTGCGCAAAAATGTTTCCAAACTTTTTTGTGGGCAGTTGACTATTTACCATTTCCTGCCAGACCAGAATGCAGTCAGAGATGTACAGCGTACTGGATGTACACGTGAAACATTTTCTGACGATCCTTTTCTTTTTAAAGCATCGCACAAAAAAAAACGAAAAAGCCCCTTTCTCCATCCTCCTGAGCTGTGCTGTCCCTCTGGTCTAGGCCTGACACTCAGGTTTCATTTGGTACACAAACAGACACAAACAAATCATCTTTACACATTGAACCGTTAGCAAGTATGTGTTTGCTTGCGCCTGAAACAGCTGTGTTGCTTCTTTGTGTCATTGCTATTGAAAATAGAACACCTATTAGTCTATTTTATTATGTCGTTCATACGTAGTTCATTTTAAAGGATACCGTGGCATGTGACCAAGAAAGGGGATTCAGTCCTCCAGATTTAGATTTAAATGATTGCAAGAGAAGATAATGCTACATCAAAACACCTTATTCTGATCAGATCCAATCATGTCCAATCCTGGCTTTGTTAGCAGCACCTCCGAGGCAGCTGTAGTCTCCGTAGTGGGATCATGTACGGGAGTCGCAAACATTGAGCAACATTCTTCTTCTGCTTCTACATGACGGGAAAGAATATAAAGTCTGAGAAAGAGGCCGAGAGATGAATTACAAACCAAGGGGCACTTTAATAAACCCTCCTCTTTCTACATTCAACATTCAAGATGTTCTTATTTGCCATATGCAACAAGTACAATGGAATGCTTGCTCCCCAGTCCCTCCTGCAGTATGAATTTCCTGCAATTTAACACTATATACTATACTATGAACTATACTCATACTATACAACACTGTACGATAACAATGCTGTACACAATAAGAATAACAATAAAATGACTGATGCAGGCCTTGTACCGCATATACTGAATACAAGCATTTAAAAAGCATTTTAAAGTGCCAGTAGCGCAGCAGCACCACTTTCTCTATATCCTGCCTTTTTTTCTAAAAAAGCCTCTCTCGTCCACAGCCATCATGTGTGTCTACAGTTTAGCAACTGTCCAGAATGCTAACAGCCATAATGGGTATCTACAGAGTTTAGCAACTGTCCTGAATGCAAACAGAGTTTGCCACACGCCATCAGAGTTTAGCAACTGTCCGGGATGCTAACAGCCATCAGAGTTTAGCAACTGTCCGGGATGCTAACAGCCATCAGAGTTTAGCAACTGTCCGGGATGCTAACAGCCATCAGA
>CM051009.1:27566182-27576425 GCA_027704905.1 Muraenolepis orangiensis | reverse complement strand
TAAAACCCCAAAAAATGTGTTGCTGCGGCACTACTGGCACTTTAAAATGCTTTTTAAATGCTTTTGCACGTGCTTTTTGCCCCACAAACCTTCAACGCAGCAAAGAGAAGCTCGCCATAACCCACCCATATCGTTTCAGCCATAATTGCGTTATTCCCTCCTCCATCGCCGGTGAGTTACAGCGAGATAAAGAGCGATCATCGGCAGGTACGACCTTGCCCGTTTCTGGTGACCGATGCCGGGTGACAACTTGACGGCAATTCACCGAGGGAGGGGTGTGTGTGTGTGTGTGTGTGGGGGGGGGGGGGGGTGGGAGGGGAATTTAATAAACTCAGGATGCAATCCATGTGCAGGGGGGGGGGGAGGTGGCAGAAGCAGTGTGGCTGTCAAAGGACACATATAAAGATGCCAAGGTTCTCCTGTATTTGGCCTGTAATCGTATGTTCTTCTATTTATTCCTGGTGAGTGATCATCCGTGTGAATGTGCGTCTCTGAGGGAGAGTCCAGGTCACGGTCCTGGTGAGGGAGTTCACATAACAGCCACCAGGTCACAGTGAGGTCATGGGACACCACCATAACGGCAGCATAGAGATTTTCGTATTGTTGGGTCGTGCATGCACACACACACACACACACACACACACACACACACACACACACACACACACACACACACAGAAACCCTTTCATTGACCACTTGGTAACACCCCCCCTACCCTCCGGTGTTGTACTAATTCTTTCTTGTGATGGGACCACACGTCGGTCTCTCCGTGCCGTCCAGGGACACTATGAAGTAACCCAACTCCCTGCAGCAACCCAAATCCCTAGACACATACATACACACTGTCCTCTCACACACACACACACACACACACACACACACACACACACACACACACACACACACACACACACACACACACACACACACACACACACACACACACACACACACACACACACACACACACACACACACACACACACACCTTACCGGATGCCCTATGAGTTGCTAATGATCACAGTCTGCACCACCACACACCACACACACCACCACCTGCTCCTCCCTGACGGGAATAGACACCAAGCAAGGAGATCTAACACCGCCCGAGGGGCTGCTGGAGTTCCGTTTTGAGACAGAATCTGAAAAGCAGCGCTCCACTTTGGGAATACGTCTGTGTTTTAACTTCAAGGTGTTCCGCTGCACACTTCCAAGATGGCTTTGGTCGCCTACCCGGGAAGGGAAGTGCATTCCAGCGTGTTTCGGGAAATGCATTGTCTTGTCTTGTGCCGTCGGTGCTGTCTCCTGTCCACGGTTTCCTTTATTTAGCTTGATCTGTTGTTGTTCCAGTTTTCAAACAGCATTTATTTCACCGTAATATAATTGCATCTAAATGTGATATGGGTACAATGTTGACAGCTCCAAATAGTGTTTTTTTTATAGCCCAATTGTAGGTGCTGTTCCTTAAAGGAATAACAAGATACAAGATACAAGACATTTATATGCCATTTATAAGTACATTGGAAAGCTTACTCCCCATTCCTCCCGCAATATAAATCTCCAAAAAAAATTCCATAAAAATAATATATACATTACAAATAAAAAATGAAATGAACAAAAAAAGGACAGCCAAGTTACTGATAGATGGTATGAACATCTGGTGAAGTCTGTGGAGTGAGACTGGTTGGTGTCTGGTTGGAGGAGCCTCATCTAGCCTGAGTCAAACTGATTAAAGTCTGGTTGAAGCAGCCTCACCTGGCCCCAGTCAAACTGATTAAAGTCTGGTTAAAGCAGCCTCACCTGGCCCCAGTCAGACTGATTAGAGTCTGGTTGAAGCAGCCTCACCTGGCTCCAGTCAGACTGATTAGAGTCTGGTTAAAGCAGCCTCACCTGGCTCCAGTCCGACTGATGAGAGGCTTAGTTGAAGCAGCCTCATCTGGCCCCAATCAGACTGATTAGAGTCTGGTTGAAGCAGCCTCACCTGGCCCCAGTCAGACTGATTAGAGTCTGGTTGAAGCAGCCTCACCTGGCCCCAGTCAGACTGATTAGAGTCTGGTTGAAGCAGCCTCACCTGGCCCCAGTCAGACTGATTAGAGTCTGGTTGAAGCAGCCTCACCTGGCCCCAGTCAGACTGATTAGAGTCTGGTTGAAGCAGCCTCACCTGGCCCCAGTCAGACTGATTAGAGTCTGGTTGAAGCAGCCTCACCTAGCCCCAGTCAGACTGATTAGAGTCTGGTTGAATCAGCCTCATCTGGCTCCAGTCCGACTGATGAGAGGCTTAGTTGAAGCAGCCTCATCTGGCCCCAGTCAGACTGATTAGAGTCTGGTTGAAGCAGCCTCATCTGGCTCCAGTCCGACTGATGAGAGGCTTAGTTGAAGCAGCCTCATCTGGCCCCAATCAGACTTATTAGAGTCTTAGTTGAAGCAGCCTCACCTTGCCCCAGTCAGACTGATTAGAGTCTGGTTGAAGCAGCCTCACCTGGCCCCAGTCAGACTGTTTAGAGTCTGGTTAAAGCAGCCTCAGCTGGCTCCAGTCAGACTGATTAGAGTCTGGTTGAAGCAGCCTCACCTGGCCCCAGTCAGACTGACCAGAGTCTAGGGCTGGTGAGGCTGCACACCTCTGGGTCCTTAGTAATCAAGAAACATTAAGCACGCTTATCGCGCTGCTGCGCGGTCGGCTTTCGGCAAATCAGACCATGCTTCCGTGCTCCTACTTCCTGTTTACAAGCAGGAGTTAAAGTTCATGCCCACAGTTTTAGAAAACGTGCGTCGCTGGACAGATGATGCCTTACAACATCTACTAAGGGGGCTGGAAATGACTGACTGGAGTGTATTGAAGAACACTGACCTTGATGTGTATGAAGATCATGTCACAGCATACATTAACAAGTGTGTTAACAAGTGTTAAGTGGAGGAATTCATCCCAACCAGGTTTGCTCATTCCAAAACCGCAAACCATGGATGAATGCTGACATACGGAACAAACTTAAGGAACGGAGTACCGCTTTCACAACAGGTTACTCCGATCACTACAAGAAGGCCAAGTATGAGCTCACAAAAGCCATCAAGAAGGGTCAATTGGATTACAAAAACAAATTGGAATTACAGTTCGGGGGCTCTGACACCAGACGTATGTGTCAAGGTCTGAGGGTCCTCCCCAACTGTACCCGGCTGTACTCGCTGTACACACATGACTGTACTGCCACTCACAGCAATAATCGGATTATCAAGTTTGCAGACGACACCACAGTCATCGGCCTGATAAGTAAGGGCGACAAAAGTACAGAGATGAGATAGTCCGGCTGACGCGATAGTGTGAGGACAACAGCCTCGCACTGATTGTCAGCAAGACTAAGGAGCTCATCGTGGACTTCAGGAGCCACCGGGGCACCCACTCCACCATCATCCTGGACGAGACACCCCGTCCAGGCTGGATGGGTGGGAGTCGTCGGCTGCTTCCGTTTCCTTGGGCTACAGATTTCCGACGACCTGGGCCTGGAACCGCAACACGGAGGTCATGTTGAAGAAAGCACACCACGCATCTCTGCCCTGCGGTGCCTCAGGAAAAGTGGAATAGGTAAGAGGTGGCTAGTGAACTTCTACCTGTGTCACTGTAGAGAGCGTCCTGACAAGGACTTAAGGATTGTTTTTATCCACAGGCAGTGAACCTCCTGAACTGCTAGGAGTGCTGCCACTATCATAACATTGTCATTAACATTACACTCTTATACTTTAACAGAAATGTGCCCCGAAGGCGTTTATCAGAGGAGAAGATGTTTTTGCTGTACTTCCAACCGGGTTCACCAAGAGCGAAGAGAGCAAAAGAGAAGAGCGAGGGCTTCACATATTTCATCTGATTGGCTGGAGTTGTGAAGCCCCACACATTTAGTATGTGTGACATTTGCTGCAGAGCCAAGGCCACACTGATGCAAGAAAGGCACTGCAAAAGGCCACGCAAAAACGTGAATATCTGGATGATCTGTTGATGCCAGGAAGTTTGCAAAACCCATCGAACACAACGGAGGAGCTCAAAGCTGGCACCGAGGATACGACTCAAAGAAGTCAAGTGATGCAAGAGCGCTGACCTCGGTAGCAAGCGACTGCCTCGCTCCTGCTACCTCCTGGTTTCGGAGCCTTCCCATTTGATTTGGTTTTGTCCCTCCCGTCCACTGACGTGTTTGTTGTTCCAAATTGTCTCAAGAAACACAATAATATAATTCAGAAGTAAATTGTATCCTAGGCGACAACTATGAAACACGGAAATTCAATGTTTTATTGTCCGGGAATATTTTGCTCAGTTAACGAAACTAAGACCCAAATCTAAATCTGGAGGATTGAATCCTCTTTATTGGGTCACAATACACACAGTGAAATGTGTTCCTCTGCATTTAACCCTTTCTTGTATGAGGGGCAGTGGGCAGCTGTTGTATATTATACAGCGCCAGGGTCTGAAGGGCGTCTCTGCAGTGCCCAGGGGTTGCAGGGGTTTTATTGATCACACACATGCATACACACTTAGAACACTTTGAAGAAGGTAGGTTCTAACTTGAGTGTCATGGGATGGGAACACACGCACACACAAACACACACACACACACACACACACACACACACACACACACACACACACACACACGTACACACACACGTACACACACACGTACACACGTACACACACACACACACACACACACACAGTGAGACACACAGTGTGTGTGTGTGTGTGTGTGTGTGTGTGTGTGTGTGTGTGTGTGTGTGTGTGGACCCCAGACAGTTCTAAGTTTTCACCATATAATTATTGAAAGCAGTAGCTCTCTGCCAGTAAGTGTAACTAACAAAAATGGAGCTGTGTTTCAGAGGAAGAGAAGGGGGGGGGGGAGGAATAATTATATAATTATGAGTAATTATGTTGTTATGTATGATTTATAGTTTCATTTAATCAATTACATTCCAAGCACTAAGTATGTGACAGGAAGCTAGCAGAAGGGAGAGATGGGAGATGCTGACAGCGAATGTGGCTCAATTGTAATCACTGATGGAGCAGGTGGGAGGAAAGTGGAGTGCTTGTGTGTGTGTGTGTGTGTGTGTGTGTGTGTGTGTGTGTGTGTGTGTGCGCACACACACACACACACACACACACACACACACACACACACACACACACACACACACAATGACTTCTTTCAGTGAGCCATCGCTATTAAATCAGTTTCCAGTATCCATTTGTCTCTGTTTATTGGCCGGCGGCTCTCTTGTAAAACTGACAATGGGCCTGCAGCCTTCCTTTCCCAAATCAGGAGGTGAATTTAAAGGCCAGGACTAACCTTTTAACTTGTCTCCAATGCTGCCAGCTTGATGCATAACCCTCGTTCTACATTGATCCATTTAAACAGCCAACCTGCAAAGCACAGAAGAGGAGTGGCAGCAGCAGATCAGGAGGTAGAGCGGGTTGTCTGGCAACCGGAAGGTTGCTGGTTCCATCCCCCCCTTGCTCACCTCAAGTGGTCATGGTGTCCCTGAGCAAGACACCCTAACCCTCACTGCTCCTGACCAGCTGACTGTCTCCTTGCATGACACTGTTGTCAGTGTACGAATAAGCATATGAATGGGTGGATGTGAGGGGCTAATTGTAAAAGGATTTGGTTAAAAGCGCTTTAGAATTCAATTTACCAAAAAAGGGAGGTGTGATCAGCCTGGTCAGAGTGTAACTCGTAATCAAGGCCAAAAGACCAGCCATCGCCACACACACTCAGGGGGAGTGTTGACATGCCAGCATGTACCACCTGCTCTGCCTGCAAGAACTACGCCATTGGAGGGGGCTGACCTCTCCTCTCCGGACTGCAATACCTCTACCCAGACCCAGCTAGGAAAGGCATGTGAGGGCCCACACCACCACAACACAACATAATCGAACACAATTGCATCCTGGTTGGCATGGTTACAAGATTCAAAATTCAAGATGTTCAAGTACCATGGAATGCTTACTTCCCATTGCCTCTCGCATTACAGAGCAGTAGGACATGTGAGGTGGACCAACGGTGCTGTTTAAAGCAAGTGTCAAGTGTCAATATATATATATATATATATATATATATATATATATATATATATATATATATATATATAAATGTTATGGTGCTGTCCAGCTGTGAAGAACTTATGGAGTAGGGCGTTCAAAAGTGTTAAAAAGCGGACATCCCTCAGACATCTTGAGGGAAGAGGTTCCTGTACAGTAGTGCCAATATACAATCTAAGCTTTGGTGGGGACCTCACATGGAAGGTGGGATATCACACATTCAGGGTTTAGATGAAGAACTTTGGGTGAGAATTATAGATGCAACAACGAGATGCATTAGTTAATTTACCAAAAAGTGGACAAACATCAAAATCATGTGGAAGAGGAAATAGGATGATGAATGAACCATTGTTTAAATAGAACGTATGAGCTAACACTATTCACAGAGTTGCTACCTGGACATCATCGTTTGTGTGAAGCTAATTTCCTCACTTTAGGCGTTGGTTAAATTTGTGTTGGCCACTCTTGTGTGGTTTGCTAAACAAGATTTTTCTCTTCTTTTTGCCATAAAACAATGTAATTCAAAGCGAGCAGTCACTGGAACAGTTAGCTTTTAAAGGAACCAAAATGGTCAGAAGGACATTTTGTATTTGCCGTTGACACATTGACAGCAAGGCATACACTGGAACGCACCAGGGGGGGTTGAAAACTGTGGAAGTGGAATGGCGTAAAATTATATTTTAATAAACCATCTATTTTCCCTGACACCTTGCCCTTGATGTATTTAACACAATGTGCTATGTCAGTGATTTCTAAACGGTCCCTTCATACTATAACTGCCAACATAGTACAAACCATAAAAAAATACAATTATAACAGGGCAGCTGTAGTCTTCTACCTTTAACTCTCAGTCAGAGAGCCCAAAGTATTCCAGAAGCTTCCTACGGCATGCAAAATGAAAGTATAAATTCTTTCCCCCCGCATTGGACCTTTAAAACCCTCCCTTCTTTGAAGCACACGTAAACATAAAGCTGTGTCAAGCAAAAGCTGCAAAGAAAAAGCAGTTTGACTATAGAAAAACAAACATTACTATTGTTACTTTACTGCTAGAGTTGGCTGAATGTAGAATCGAGTGATGCAAAAAGTGTTTCTGAAGGTTAAGGATGGTGGCAATATTATTAGCCACAGTCAGGATCCCCCTTAGAAGGCCCCTAGGGGACTAAAGAACTGCTGGCGAGTCCATTTTTTTGTTATTGTACCGGGGACAATGTGGAACAGAAATAACGTAAAGAGTTGACGGACACGAGAGAAGGAGCCAGAGAGTGAAGGAGAGATGTGGAGGGAGCGAGGGGATGAGGGACAGAGAGAGAAAGAGAATGGAGAAAATATGGAAATGAAGGAGTGACAGAGAGAGGGAGAGAAACCAAGCAGGACCATTCACGTTAAGAGATTGACTGGTTTCAACATTTCAGAAATGATGATCATTGAAGCAAACCCATGTTCCAAACCCATGCTTTGGAACACTCTCCTCACACACCCCTTAGGTTTGCTGAATCTGTTGACTTTACTCACTTTAAAATGCAGCTGAAGATGTACCTATTTAGACAGGCTTTTGGGTAACTCTGTTTTAGAGTTCTGTTTCTTCTTTTGTGCCTTCTTTTGTGGGATTATTGTTATTTTTTGCCAAATTGTTTATTGTTCAAGATTAAATATTCAAGAAGATCCAATAATTGCATTTGCTATTTGCAACAAGTACAATGGAATGCTTATTGCAAATGGCTGACACAATTCTTGAATCTTCTTGAATTTGAATCTTGTATTTAGTTGTGTATTGTGTCCACACCTTTTGTTCAGTTTATTTGACTTACTTTTAACTTGCTTCTCCTTGCTTCTCCTCATTATTGGTCACATACATGTACACAAAGTTAGTTATTTGTTTCTCTGCATTTAACCCATCCTAGAATAAGGAGCAGTGGGCAGCAATTTCTATATATAGCGCCAGTGAGAAGTGTAGGGGTTTGGTGCCTTGCTCAAGGGCACCTCAGCAGGGCCTAAGGCCAAGTCCCAACAGACTGAGCTACTGCCCCCCCCCCCCCCCCCCCTTATTACATCTGAACAGACGTTGGAATACGTTAACTGCATTATGTGTAGTTTACATTTGAAGGTTAGCGGATGTATGATGTAGTGATCTTGTATCTTGTATCTTAAAATGGCCACCTGCCATCTGCACAATATACGGAAGTAAGGCCGGTAGCTGTCAAGGATGTGCTCTTTGTCTAAACAAGTTTGACTTGCCGGGAAGGAAAAAGAGGCCATCTGTTTATCCATCTTATCCGATTGCCTTGCATTTAAAAAAACATCTTCTCAACGTCTGCAGAAAACCCCAGACAAAGGCACTCTGAAGAGCATTGGTTACATTGGAATCTAACCAGGTTTGACATCACAGCTGGTTCTAATTGCAACAAATGTGATGTTGTCCCCAAAGACCTCCCAACACAGAGCGGCATGTTGGTTGTTTGTAAAAACTATGCAAAAACATGATTTTGAGTTCAGTTGAGCAATTTGGGCATTTTTGAACACACAAAACATGAGACCTGGTGACGGGTGTGGGCGGGCGTGGGAGACTTTGATGATACGATGCAAGTTTTAATGGATGTTTTATGCTTTTATGCTTGAGAGCTCTGCTCGCAACAGAGAAATAAAAAAAAACGTTTTAGTTGCTGCATTCCAGAGAGGTAATTCATAAACTAATTATTTTAGGTGGTGTAATCCTTAAGGCTGTTGTTGTGTAAATATTTGCAGGTTGGCCCAATTTATCAAAAGGCCCATGTCTGCCTTTTTAACCATGAATTAGACCATTTATCTATCCATCGTCTACCGCTTATCCGTAATCGGGTCGCGGAGGTAGCAGCTTCAGCAGGGGACTCCAAACTTCCCTCTCCCTGGCAACATGGACTAGCTCTGACTGGGGGATCCCGAGGCGTTCCCGGGCCAGTGTGGAGATGTATTCACCCCACCTGTACCTCGGTCTGCCCCGTGGTCTCTTCCCAGCTGGATGTGCCTGGAAATCCTCCCTTGGGAGGAGACCAGGAAGCATCCTTACTAGATGCCCGAACCACCTCTACTGGCTAATTAGACCATGGTTCCAAAAATATGGGCAATGCCAAATGCAAAAATGAGCCACAAATAGTAAAAGTTGAGATGAACTGAGAGTAGGAACCTTCATTTGTCATTGTTCCTTCATCATACAAGATAACGATACTGGAGGATGAACATATATCATCACTTCAGCCACGTCACTCAGAGAACTCTGATCAAATCATGTATATATACAGGACATACATACAGTATATATATATATATATATATATATATATATATATACACCCTATATAAAACCACTTAATAGTATTAAACTAATGGACATAATTATACATAAATGTGTACATTTACGTTTTTAGAGGGACATGGAAATCTTGGAAGTTTGTCAGGTTAAACTTTTTTTTTTTGCGTAGCCTCAATTCCCTGCCTTTTGTCAAGTCAAGTCAAGTCAAGTTTATTGTCACTTCACAGTTTACACAAGTATAAAGCAGTGATGTGAAAATCTAATGTGCAATACCCGACGACAGACAGCAGTTATAAAAATAAGATAATAATAGATAAAAATAGAATAAAAATAGAATAAAACAGAATAGAATAAATAAAAAGCAATTTATAAAATGCAATATAACGGCACATAAAAAGAGCAATATTTATATATAAATCAATGTAATAAAATATACATTGTTATATGCTATACGCCCTTGTTCAGCAGCCTGATGGCCTGACTGTGGAAGCTATCTCGGAGTCTATTTGTACGGCACTTGATACTGCGGTATTGCTGATTGCTGATTGCCTGACGGTAAAAGTGAATTCAGTTCGTGGCTGGGGTGGGCATGTCTTTTATGATGCGTTTGGCCTTGGCCACGCACCGCTGGTTGTATATATCCAGGAGGGAGGGGAGCTCACCTCCAACCATATACTGGGCCGTCCGCACCACCCTTTGAAGTGCTCTGCGCTCGAGTGCGGTGCAGTTCCCGTACCAGGCGGTGATACGCCCTGTAAGAACACTCTCGATGGTGCCGTTATAGAATGTTCTCAGGATGCGGGGGTCCATGCTGAATTTCCTCAGACGCCTTAGGAAATACAAGCGTTGTTGGGCCCTTTTCACCACGTGTGTGGTGTGC